>JAHRHZ010000095.1:1528798-1700999 GCA_024137785.1 Ginglymostoma cirratum | reverse complement strand
TGTTCATCCAGCTCTACACCTTGTTATCTCAGATTCTCCAGCATCGGCAGTTCCTACCATCTCTGAATCTATTCAAAATAAGAACTGCATTTTAAAAATATTACAAGCACTTACTAGTAGTTTCCAAATCAAAGTCTTTTACATCTTCCCTGACATTGTAGCTGACCCAAAGAAGTTCTTAAGCACTAAAAGTGGCAACACAGGCATTACAACGCGTGCTCACTTGCCGTAATGTCTGCCAGCTGTCACATCAAGCACTGTGGGGTGGACAGGTATCATTCACAAGAACATGCCCCATTTATGTGGTGGGGACTGACATATAGGCTTGAAATTTAATAAAGTTTGTGCTTAATTTGCAATACATCTCCTTGATGTTAGAAATGATCTTGGATTGGACGATGTAGAATCTTTGTGGTTGGAAGTAACAAATAACAAGGGGCTGAAGACATTGGTGAGAGTAGTGTACAGGCCCCTTAACAACAACTGGACTGATACAGAATAGATCAGAAAATAATGAGGGCATGTAAAAAAAGGTAAAACATGAATCATGGGTGACTTCAATCTTCATATATTTCTGGTAAATCAGTGGGCACAGGTAGCCATGAGGAAGAATTGATACAGCATGTTCGGGATAATTTTCTAGTACAATGACTTTGGATGCAATCAGCAATCAGGCTATTTTGAATCTGGTAATGTGTAATGAAGCAGGTTTAATAAATGGTCTAATAATAACACTGTAGAATTTAGATTCAGTGTGAGAGTGAGAAATGTGGAACAGGAACAACTGTGCTAAATTTAAATAAAGACAATGACAATGGGCACGAATGCAGAGTTGGCTGGAGTGGACTGGAGAGGGGTTCAGCAGGAAAGATGGTTGATGAATAATGACATTTTTTTTAAACTTCATGACTCAAAGAAAGAGATATTTACCAGTAAGGAAGAATGATTTTAGGAACAGGATGAGCTAATCACAGATAACCAGAGAAGTTAAAGACAATATCATAAGGAAAGAAAGAGTATACAATGCTGCACAGATCAATGGTAATTTCAGAGGATTGGGAAAGTCTGATAGCCAAAAATAGGTGACTATTGAATGTAATAAAGAAGGGGGAATAAACCACGGGTACAAACCAGCAAGTATCATAGAAATAAACAGATATTAAGAGCTTCTTTAAAAATGAAAAGAGAAGCAACAGTGAATATGGATGCTTTAGAGAATGAGGTTGTGCATCCAGGAAATGGTAAAGGATATGAACAAACACTGTGTTAGTCTTCATGGTGAAAACTAGTAATAACAATACAATAATACTAAGTAATGAAGCTGCAGGGGTAATGAAAGAAACATAATAACCATCACCAGAGAAAATGTACTGGGAAAATAATGGTGCTAAAGGCTTATAAGTCCGCTGGACTTGGTGGGCATCCTAGGATTTTAAAGAAAGTAGCTACACAGATAGTGGAAGCACTGGCAATAATCTTCCAGGATTGCCTATGTTGTGGAAAAGACCCAGAGGATTGAAAAACTGCCAATGTAACATTTTTATCTGAAAAGGAAAGGAAAAAAGAAACAGGTAGCTGTAGGCCACTTTGCTTAACATTCGTTATTGGGAAAATATTAATCTATTATAAAGAATATAATAGCAGAGCAGTCAGGAACACACAATAATAATCAGGCAAGGGAATTAATAAAGGAAAAATCACGCTTGACAATTTTATGACAATTCCTTCCAGGAGGTAACAAGCAAAGTAAATAAAGGGGAACCAATATATGTAATATATTTGAACTTCCAAAAGACATTTGAACAGTACTGCACATAGGGGTATTTAATGAACTAAGATTCCATGGTGTTAGAGGTAGTATATTTTCATAAATGGAGGACTGGCTAACTAATTTAACACAGAGAACACAGAACATTACAGCGCAGTACAGGCCCTTCGGCCCTCGATGTTGCGCCGACCTGTGAAACCAATCTGAAGCCCATCTAACCTACACTATTCCCTTATCATTCATATGTTTATCCAGTGACCATTTAAATGCCCTTAAAGTTGGCGACTCTACTACTGTTGCAGGCAGGGCATTCCATGCCCTTACTACTCTCTGAGTAAAGAACCTACCTATCCTATATCTATCACGCCTCAATTTAAAGCTATGTCCCCTCTTGCTAGCCGTCACCATCCGAGGAAAAAGGCTCTCACTGTCCACCCTATCGAATTCTCTGATCATCTTGTGTGTCTCTATTAAGTCACCTCTTAACCTTCCTCTCTCTAACGAAAACAGCCTCAAGTCCCTCAGCCTTTCCTCATAAGACCTTCCCTCCATACCAGGCAACGTTCTGGTAAATCTCCTCTGCACCCTTTCCAATGCTTCCAGAACCTTCCTATAATGCGGCGACCAGAATTTCACACAATACTCCAGGTGCGGCTGCACCAGAGTTTTGTACAGCTGCAACATGACCTCACGGCTCCGAAACTCAATCCCTCTACCAATAAAACCTAACACACTGTATGCCTTCCTAACAACCCTGTCAACCTGGGTGGCAACGTTCAGGGATCTATGCACATGGACACCGAGATCTCTCTGCTCATCCACACTACCAAGAATCTTACCATTAGCCCTGTACTCTGTATTCCTGTTACTCCTTCCAAAGTGAATCACCTCACACTTTTCCACATGAAACTCCATTTGCCACCTCTCAGCCCAGCTCTGCAGCTTATCTATGTCCCTCTGTAACCTGCAACAGCTTTCCGCACTATCCACAACTCCACCGACTTTTGTGTCATCCGCAAATTTACCAACCCATCCTTCTACGCCCTCATCCAGGTCATTTATAAAAATGACAAACAGCAGTGGCCCCAGAACAGACCCTTGCGATACACCACTAGTAACTGAACTCCAGGATAAACATTTCCCATCAACCACCACCCTCTGTCTTCTTCCAGCTAGCCAATTTCTGATCCAAACCGCTAAATCACCCTCAATCCCATGCCTCCATATTTTCTGCAATAGCCTACCGTGGGGAACCTTATCAAATGCTTTACTGAAATCCATATACACCACATCAACCGCTTTACCCTCATCCACCTGTTTCGTCACCTTCTCAAAGAACTCAATAAGGTTTGTGAGGCACGACCTACACTTCACTAAACCGTGTTGACTATCCCTAATCAAATTATTCCTTTCTAGATGATTATAAATCCTATCTCTTATAATCCTTTCCAACACTTTACCCACAACCGAAGTAAGGCTCACTGGTCTATAATTACCAGGATTGTCTCTACTCCCCTTCTTGAACAAGGGGACAACATTTGCTATCCTCCAGTCTTCTGGAACTATTCTTGTAGACAATGACGACATAAAGATCAAAGCCAAAGGCTCTGCAATCTCCTCCCTAGCTTCCCAGAGAATCCTAGGATAAATCCCATCCGGCCCAAGGGACTTATCTATTTTCACACTTTCCAGAATTGCTAACACCGCCTCCTTGTGAACCTCAATCCTGTCTTGTCTAACAGCCTGTATCGCAGCATTCTCCTCGACAACACTGTCTTTTTCATGTGTGAATACTGACGAAAAATATTCATTTAGCGCCTCTCCTATCTCTTCAGACTCCACGCACAACTTCCCACTACTGTCCTTGACTGGCCCTAATCTTACTCTAGTCATTCTTTTGTTCCTGACATACCTATAGAAAGCTTTAGGGTTTTCCAACCTGCCAAAGACTTCTCATGTCCCCTCCTGGCTATTCTTAGCTCTCTCTTTAGGCCCTTCCTGGCTAACTTGTAACTCTCAAGCGCCCTAACGGAGCCTTCAGGCCTCACCTTTACATAAGCCTCCTTCTTCCACTTGACAAGAGATTCAACTTCTTCAGTAAACCACGGTTCCCTCGCTCGACCACTTCCTCCCTGCCTGACAGGTACATATTTATCAAGGACACGCAGTAGCTTTTCCTTGAACAAGCTCCATATTTCAATTGTGCCCAGCCCTGGCAGTTTCCTTCCCCATCCTATGCATCCTAAATCTTGCCTAATCGCCTCATAATTGCCTTTCCCCCAGCTATAACTCTTGCCCTGCGATATATACCTATCCCTTTCCATCGCTAAAGTAAACGTAACCGAATTGTGGTCACTATCACTGAAGTGCTCACCGACCTCCAATTCTAACACCTGGCCTGGTTCATTACCCAGTACCAAATCCAATGTTGCCTCGCCTCTTGTTGGCCTATCTACATACTGTGTCAGGAAACCCTCCTGCACACATTGGACAAAAACTGACCCATCTAAAGAACTCGAACTATAGCATTTCCACTCAATATTTGGAAAGTTAAAATCCCCCATAACAACTACCCTGTTACTTTCGCTCCTATCCAGAATCATCTTTGCAATCCTTTCCTCTACATCCCTGGAACTTTTTGGAGGCCTGTACAGAACTCCCAACAGGGTGACCTCTCCTTTCCTGTTTCTAACCTCAGCCCATACTACCTCAATAGACGAGTCCTCATCAAACGTCCTTTCTGCCACCGTAATACTGTCCTTGACTAACAATGCCACACCTCCCCCCTCTTTTAACACCTTCCCTGATCTGACTGAAACATCTAAACCCCGGAACCTGCAACAATCATTCCTGTCCCTGCTCTATCCATGTCTCCGAAATGGCCACAACATCGAAGTCCCAGGTACCAGCCCGTGCTGCAAGTTCACCCACCTTATTCCGGATGCTCCTGGCGTTGAAGTAGACACACTTCAAACCACCTTCCTGCCTGCCGGTACACTCCTGCGACCTTGAAACCTTATTCATGACCTCACTACTCTCAACCTCCTGTTCACTGGAGCTACAATTCAGGTTCCCACCTCCCTGCTGAATTAGTTTAAACCCTCCCTAAGAACATTAGCTAATTTCCCCCCCAGGATATTGGTACCCCTCTGGTTCAGGTGTAAACCATCCCTTTTGTAGAGGTCCCACCTACCCCAGAATGAACTCCAATTATCCAGGTATCTGAATCCCTCCCTCCTGCACCATCCCTGTAGCCACGTGTTCAACTGCTCTCTCCCTATTCCTCGCCTCGCTAGCACGTGGCACGGGTAACAGACCAGAGATAACAACTCTGCTTGTTCTAGCTCTAAGCTTCCACCCTAGCTCCTTGAATTTCTGCCTTACACCCCCATCCCTTTTCCTACCTATGTCGTTGGTGCCTATGTGGACCACGACTTGGGGCTGCTCCCCCTCTCCTTTAAGGATCCCGAAAACACGATCCGAGACATCATGGACCCTGGCACCTGGGAGGCAACACACCAACCGTAAGTCTCTCTCGTTCCCACAGAATCTCCTATCTGTCCCCCTAACTATGTTGTCCCCAATGACTAAATCTCTCCTCCTCTCCCCACTTCCCTTCTGAGCAACAAGGACAGACTCTGTGCCAGAGACCTGTACCCCATGGCTTACCCCTGTTAAGTCGTCACCCCCAACAGTATCCAAAATGGTATACTTGTTACTGAGGGGAATGGCCATAGGGTATGCCCGCATTGTCTGCCTGTTCCCTTTCCGTCCCCTGAGTGTAATCCATCTACCTTTTCCCTGTATCTGAGGTGTGACTACCTCCCTGTATCTCCCACAATTACCCCCTCAAGTTGGGCTGATTGTGGCATTTTCAGGATGACAACCTGTAATTAGTATAATGCCACAGGGATTAGTGTTAGGGCCACAATTACTTACAATTGTATGACAGAAGTGAATGTACTATTGCTAAGTTTATGGATGACACCAAAATAGGTGGGAAGCCAAGTAGTGAGGATGATACATGAAACTTACAAAGGGCTAAAGACAGGTTTAGCCGGTGGGTAAAAATTGGCAGTTTGATCAGATAAATGTGGGATCAAGCAACTACACAGGAAGAATACAAAGCCTGAATATCATTTAAATGGAGAAAGACTGTAGAAAGCTGCAGCACAGAGGGACTTCGGGGCACTCATGCATGAATCACAAAAGTTAGCATTTAAGTTCAGCAAGTAACAAGGAAAGCAAATTAATGTTGGCTTTTATATCAGAGGAATGGAGTACAAAAATAGGGAGATCTTGCTAAACTATCAACTAAACAACTGATTAGACTATAGCAAATATGATAGTGGGAACATATTCATTATTTTTCTTAGGACAAGTATAATAAAAGAATTCCCTTTAAAAGAATGGAATAAATCCTTTCTTTTTATTTTATGATCACAGTGCATAAATAGACAAATACTCAATGAATTGTAAAGTTTATCCTATTCAAAAAAAACTCTTAGAGTCAAATGTGGGTAGGAAAACAGGGTATCTATCTGACCCCTCCTTCCCTGATTATAACTTTTTATTTTCCTTAAATGGATTTAAATGAATTTCCGCAACAATTTACTATGGGATCGATATTTACATTTTGACCATGCTTTAGGTAAAATCCTGAATTCCCTATTGGACTCATTAGGGACGATTTTATTTTTATGCTCTATAATTTTGGACTCTCCCACAAATGTAAATATTGGTCTACATCTTCCAATACTAGAAAACACTGGTGTTGAGGATCACAGTGATATTGAAAGTTCCCTTAAATGGCTCTGGTGAAGCCCTTGATGATAGTATCCCATGGCTTTGGAAGCATCAAATTTGGAAAATTTAGATGAATATATGTAGAAGATGGAATATAATGTAGATAACACATGTATTCATTTTGGTGGGAGGAACAAAGCAACAGACCTCGTGAGAAATTACGAAGTGTTATGTCCAATGACCTTTGTTGTACTTGTTCCATAAGTCATTGAAAGCTAAAATGTAGCTGTGATATGCAATTAGAAACACAAGTAGTAAACAGGCATTTATCACAACAGTATTTGAGTACAGGAATAAAGATGTCTTGTTGCAGTTGTACAGTCCCTTGGTTAGACTGCATTTGGAATATTGTGTACAGTTTAGAACCCTCTTATGTAAGGAAGGATATATTGGTATGGAGGGTTTGTAGCAATTGTTCGCTAGATTAATACGTGAGTGGTAGAACTGCCCTTAGAAAAGTGATTGAGGAGATAGGCTTGTATTGACTAGAGTAAAGAAAAATGACAGATAAGCCCACTGAAACAGATAAAATTCAATAAAGTTTGGACGCAATAAGAATGTTTCCCTGGAATTTAGGTGGGGTGGTGGGGTGGGAGGAAAAGGAGTTTACAACCAGGAGACACTATATCAGCATATAGGGCAGGCCTTTGCAATTGAGATGAGAAGGAATTTCTTCACTAAGAATGGTAAATCTCTATTCCAAAAGAGGGCTGATGAAACTTTGACATTAAGCATACTGAAGACAGAGATTTTGATAGATTTCTAGGTACTAACAACATCCAGGTTATTGGGAAAGGTGATCAGCCATAATCTAGAATATTTTAGCTACCTCAAAGTGCTAGCTCGTACACCTATCTTCCTTTATTCCAGTGATATTCATATCCATTGTAGAGTAAAATGGGATAGCATCGTCTTGCATACACCCTGATGTAGGAAGATGAAACTAGTGGATGAAAATAACACTGAAATTTTAAATTTGTTTATATATTCAAACTTAACTAATTCAAACTTATGATTATCATAACACAAAAAAAGAAATGCTATCAATCTTCTATGAACAAGGAACTTTGAAAACCCTGAAGTATTTTAGGGATCTTCCTTCACTTGAATTTATCATAGACATCAAGGATCTATCAACTCAATATGGGAAGTCTTTTATTTCCATGTTTGGGATCTATTGGCTTCAGCACAAAATCCAAATTCTTAATTCTTTAATCGCAAATGTGAATTTTTGAGTAATGTGAGTGAATCGCCAGATACAAATATTCTACACGGAAGAGACCTTTAGGGATTGACAAAGTGTCTGCTTTGATTGATTGCAGAAAATGAAAGAATTCTTCTTAAAACCCAGTTTTTGTACCCTTACAGTGTTATTAATTGAGCGATCTAAAGTACCACCATACCTGACATTGCAATTATATTACTCTACTTTCAATTCATTCTCATGGAAAGAAATATTCAAGAGTGGAAAACCTCAGCCATTCAGAACACGAATATGTTCTTTTGTAGACTTATAAGCTTTAATCCATCAACCTTTGCATACTGAATGTACCCAGCTGCAGTTACTTTTATTTTATATTTTATATTAATTTCAATTTGTGTTGATATCTCAATTTGCACAGAATCGGAATCAGATAGGTTTATACACTTTACAAAAAGAATATAGTGGACGAAAATGTCTTTCAAAAGACAATAATTTACCCACTCCGATGCCAGGCTGCACGCCCACTCCGATGCCAGGCTGCACACCCACTCCAACGCCAGGCTGCACACCCACTCCAACGCCAGGCTGCACACCCACTCCAACGCCAGGCTTTACACCCACTCCAACGCCAGGCTGCACCCCCACTCCAACTCCAGGCTGGACTCCCACTCCAACTCCAGGCTGCACCCCTACTCCAAGACCTAGTTTGAGATAATAAGGAAATAAAAATTACAAGTAATTAAAACATTTTATAAACTTTAATGCAACCTTTGGATTTATTGGCCAATTTGTGACCAACAATGAAGTAATGTGAACACAGAATTCATTCTTTATTAATTCCAGACATTAATTTCAGTAATTAAGATGCAATGCTATTCTCTCTAATCATTATTTTCCATGTCTGATGGAGAAAATGCTTCATTGCCAGAGGTACTCTCGTTTAGACAAGACAATAGATGTCAATATGCCTGCTTATATGGATATAAAAGGTTCAACACCACTATTCAAAGAAGAGTGAGGCATTCTAGTGTTCTTGCCAACATTAACATCACTAAAATGACTTGACTGTGTATTTATGAACTTGCTGCTAATCAACACCAATTGATCAATGTGATGTTACAAGAATCAGCGATAATAGGTCATTAACTTGGAAATAGTTCTCACATATAGCCATTACACATAGCAGGAAAATTTCTTTCTTTTTAAAACTGAAGTGGCTTTTCTCAATCCTCAAAGATAATAACTTAACAGCCACGTTGACCAGTGTATAGGTCAGTAGTGGTCAGATATACCTCCATATTTAGCAGCTTTAGATGCAGCAACTCCACCTGTAATGAGAGCAAATCAGAAAAGGTATTAGTCCAGGCAAGTTAGTCTGTATACAGGTATAATAACACATATTCCTGAAGATTACAAAATCACAGCACTCTCGGGAAGCAAGTTCTCTGAAATTATGCTTATTAATGCAAGTTGCTCAAATTATGTGAATATTAACTTCTAAAATCCATTGGGTGAATGTCCAACTGCTGAAAATTGTGATTAAGAACTTAAGAGTTTCTCTTGTGTGTCTGTGGCAAGTCTGTCTTATATTTCTTTAACTAAATTAACATTTGTGAACTCTCAAAATATTCCAAGACGTGTGGTGAACTTGACTCAATCCTTATAAAATATCGTAAGAACGGTTTTCTGCTTTGGAAGAACGTAACATAGCTTTTGAAGTCAGGTTTTCTTACACTTTTCTTGATACTCTCTGCTAACACATAGAATTTGACTAAGCATTTCATTTAAAGTTCTGATAATGGCATTATTTTTATCCATCCCAAAGTCTGTCAGATTTTACCTGACATCGTGCAAAATAAGACAGCCTGATTTACGAGAACTCACTTAAAACTCTTGTTTAACTTCAATATGCCCAGATATTCTTCCGCTTTTTGTGTTTGTTTTTCCTTAAATGCATGATGCTAATTGCCTCAACTACTCATATTTTAACTATTCTTAGTGTAATTGGTGTCACTTTTAGATTTATGGTCTACAACTTTGGACTGCCCAAAAAATTGTCCAGATCTTCCAAACCCCATCATTAGCGAATGAAAAGATGATCACTGAGATAGACGGTCTCAATCTGATCAGATGTTTCAGGGAACCACTTTACATTGGAACTAGGGGCTTCCATTCTAGGAATGGCTTTGTGGGCAGCTGGAAGGCCTTAGTGCGAGCCTCCCCAGAGCCTAAAAACATGCAGACCTGGACAGGGTTCCTTATACTCACCCTGGTTTTACACTGATTTTGCAGCATAAAGCCTGATCAGAAGTGCACCTCAAAGTAAATAGAGTGGAGTATCAAAGCACTGCATCTCCAACTGAAACCACATTATACACCAGCCTCCTCACGGCCCTTCCTCACAGCTCACCTTGCTGACATAACTCACCACTCCTTCCCGATAATGCTGACCATTTTGTTGAAAATGCTCATCTATCTTCTGATGAAGCCTCACCCCATGATGATACAGCTAACTGCCATATCACTACCAACTCTGCGCACTCGAACCGCCAAGTAAATTAATTATTTGGAAACCGTAATGTGTGGATATGTGCAATGGTAATGGCATTGTTTTGCTCAAATTGCGCTGAGGACATCTGAACTAATCGTAGGCAAACACAAATCTGACATTTGTAATGCCTCCAATCATAAAAGATTCAAACAGAAGATTACAACACTGAAAAAGAACTAAATGGGAAGCTATCAGTCTTAAGTGAACAACTTAAGTTGAATCTGAAAACTCTAAAGCCTCTTGGGGAACTTCCTATATAAGTACAAGTATAGGGTCATAGAGGCATACAGCACGGAAACAGGCCCTTCGGACCAACTCGTCCACACTGACCAGATATCCCAATCTGACCTAGTCTCATTTGCCAGCATTTGGCTCATATTCCTTCAAACCCTTCCTATTCATATACCCACCCAGATGCCTTTTAAATGTTGTAATTGTACCCCACCACTTTCTTGAGCAGTTTGTTTCATACATTCACCACCCTCTGCATGAAAATGTTATCCCTAAGGTCCTTTTAAAATCTTTGCCCTCTCACTGTAAACGTTATGCCCTGTAGTTTTGGACTTCACCACCTAGGGGAAAAGGACCTTGGTTATTCACTCTATCCATGTCCCTCATGATTTTATAAATCTATATATTATTACCCCTCAGCCTCAGATGCTCCAGGGAGAAAAGCCCCAGTTGTTTAGCTTGTCCCAATAACTCAAACCCTCCTGTCCTGGCAACATCCTTGTAAATCCTTTCTGAACCCTCTCAAGTTTAACAACATCTTTCCTTTAGATGGGCAACCACAAGTGTATGCAGTATTCTAAAAGTGGTCTCACCAATGTCCTGTATAGCCGCAACATGACATTCTAACTCCTATACTCAATGCACTTACCAATGAAGGCAAGCGTGCAAACTGCTTCTTCATCACCCTGTCTACCTATGACTCCACTTTCAAGGAACTATGCACCTGCATTCCTAGGTCTCGTTAGGCAACTCTCCCTAGGGCTCTATCATTAAATGTGTAAGTCCTGCTCTGATTTGCCTTACCAAAATGCAAACCTCACGTTTATCTAAATCAAACTTCATCTGCCACTCGTCGGCCTTTGGTGTCATCTGCAAACTTACTAACCATGTCACCTATATTCACATCCAACTTATTTGCACTTGAATATATCATGTTTATCAAGTTTCTCATAAATCACTATGGGCTATCCTCCAGACACAAGACAAAATCCAAATTTTGGTCTTTTAATGGACGATAATCAGCCTAGATCCTGCAAGTGGGAATGTTTTGATTGAAGTGAGTCAAATCAAAAAATGCAAATATTCTTCATTCAAGAGACATTTGGGGATTAACAAGACCATTTCAATGGATTGCAGAAGACTTGTACTTTCTGATGCAGTCATGAAGCCCGTTTTATTTTTACAATCAACAATGCATGATGTTGTCCAAACAATTTTAGCAGAAAGGAATATGCCAGGATAGTAAAATGGGAGTGGAAAACCTCAGCTACTCAGAACATGTACATGTTCTTTTAACAGACTTATGAGTGGCAAGGCATGAACATTTCCACACTGCATCAGTGATGAAAGCATCAATGCGCAGTTCTTTTCTTTTGCTTCAGAAATTAATTTTGTCTTGTATCGGGTACCTCCATTTGCACAGAAATGGTATAAGACTGATTTACACACTTTATGAAAAGTATAATAGAAGAAAATGTATCTGAAGAAACAGTAAATTACCCACTCCGATGCCAGGCTGGCCAACTCCTGCGCCAGGCTGGACTCCTACTCCAACACCAGGCCGCACACCCACTCCAAGGCCTAAATCAGATAGAATGAATTTAATAATTAGAAATAGTGAAAGGCTTTACATAAAGCAATGCGACCTTATAGATTTTTTCAGCTAATTATTGCCAATGGTGGAAAAAAAGCAAATTCGAAATCCTGTTTATATATCCAGACATTGATTTCAGAAGTTAAGTTAAAATGTTATTGTCCCTAACTATTATTCTTCAATGTCAGAGGGAGAAAGCATTGCTTTGTCAGAGGTGCCATATTTTGGATGAGACAATAGATGCCAATCTACCTGTTTATATGGATAAAAAGAAACGGTCTGATGATACTACCCAAACTAGAATGAGGCATTCTGGTGTTCTTGCCAACATTAGCATTCACTAAAATCATTTAACTGTGTATTTAGAAACTGCTCTCCGTCAATGGCAGTTTTGGAAAAAAAAATCAGCATTGGTAAAAGTTCACATCCCATTATTGAATGCCGATATTATTTTCTGTCTCATATTAGTGGTTGTGCTGGATAATCCTGCCAATGTGATGTTGCATGATTTTTCAGAGTATAGGTTAGCAACATTAAAATGCTTCTCATTTAGTTATAACATGGATCAGGAAAATTCCTCTCTCTTTTACAATAAACTTTTTTTAATCCTCAAAAATAATGATTTGACAATTATTTAGACCAGCGAATCTGTTAGCAGATGGTGGACTTACCTTGATATTTAGCAGCTTTAGATGGAGCAGCTGCACCTGCAGTGACAGAAAAATCAGTAAGTTTTGATACAGTTACAGCTACAGTGTCCTCATATATGCATAACAAGAAGCATTCTGAAGATTACAGCAACACAACATTCCTGAAAAATAGATTCTCTGAAATCTTGCTCATTAAAATGAATTGTCCAAGTTGAACTGATGTTAACCTGAATTCCATTGGGTGAATATCAACTTTGTGATGAAGCATTTCTTTCCAAATTCAGACAGTTCTTGTCAAGTTTAATTAACACATTAGAATTAGGTCGATGTTCTCAAATGTTTCAAGAAGTGTGCTGAGCTTGGTTTACATTTAATTACCAAACAGATTTAAAAAAAAACCTTATATGAATATATTGAATAGATGGGAGGAATCGTGGCATAGTGGGTAGTGTTCCTGCTGTTCACTGGGCTCTGAGTTCAAGTCCTACTGTAGGATTGATGGCCAAGGAAGCTACATTCATACTATCAACCTGTAAACCTTCCAATCATTCCAAACCTGCCAATGACAGGCAATAAGAGTGAGTGAGATTCTTGGTCAGATATGTGATAAAAAGAAAATGACAGACTCTACCATCTTCATTCTTTGTTCTGATCTACAGCATGCATGGAAAGTGCATGGACATCATGAGGAACCAGTTAGATTAGTTTGCTGAATGGGTGGTGTGGCTCAACTGGGATAGAACTCCATTCTAGTTGTGATGGATTAGAATCTGCTTCCTTATCTTACTCATAGTATGTGTGTATAGGTCCTACAGCTGAAGAAGAAACATTCAATAATAGCTTCCAAATCAAGGTCCTGACATTCTTCTTGATATTCTCTCCTGACCTGTACAACCTACCTAAACATCTTACTAAAAGTGGTAGTACTGCTATTACTTTGGTTGTTCACCTGCCCTAAAATCAGTCAATTGTCATATAGCCATTCTGCATAGCGAACATGTCCCATACATGAGAACATTCTCTGTACAAGCAGAGACCGGTGAATATACTGTATGTCTAAAAAGCTTGCGCTTAATTATACCATGTAAAGGTATTCTTGATTTTCTCCCGTGTGTTTTGTTTTATCTATTTTTACCTTAAATCCATGCATGTTAATTGATTCAACAAATAATTGTATGGGGCAGTTCCACATTCTAGTCACTCCTTGGGTAAAAGGTCATATTCTGAATTCTCTATTGGATTTATTGGCCACTGTTTTATGGTTATTGCCTCTAACTTTTGACTCCCTGACAAGAAGAAAAATGGACTCTGATCTTCTGATACAAGCAGCAGTGAATACTAAAGTGTTTGTTGTTATTGAGGATTAGAATGGCATCAGATGTTCTGGGTACCAATTTATGCTGGAAGTAAAATCTTAAATTATATCTTCTGATGATGGTGGTAGTAATAGCACTCATCCAGTAATCTGGAGATCTATGCTAATGCTTTGAGGTATAGGTTCAAATTTTACTATGGCAACTGGTGGAATTTAAATTCAATTAATAAAATCCAGAAATGAAAGGTAATCTCAGCATTGGCGGCCATGAGATTATCATCGGCTGTTATTTCTGGTCACTAATGTCTTTTTAGGGAATCTGTCATCCTCATTCAGTCTGGTCTACATGTGGCTCTAGATCCACAGCCATGTGGTTGACTCTTAAGAGCTGTCTGAAATGGTCTTGTGTGCAGCTCAGTTCATGAATGATTAGGGACAGGCAACAAATGCTGGCCTTGCCAATGATGTCAAAAACCGTCAGAGAATACTTTTTAAAAAATATTGCTACTATTCCATTGGAACTCTTGCTGACGGTGTTTCATTACCCATAAACATGTAAACTTGGGCATCCTGACTTGAATTTACCCTGGTATTTACAATAATATACTTGGAGCTGTTCCTAACAAGCATTGAGTCTATTCAGAAATTGAGCTCTAAGTAAGTCAGGTTAAGCTCTAATGACCACAGATATTTTGTTTGGAAATATGAACTGGAAAACAGAAATTTGGACTACTCTGTTGTAGAGAATGAATGAGTCAGTTTTACCTCATAACTCAAAAGTGCAACTGTGTAGACATTTAATGGTTACACAATAACATTTAACTTTTTTGGTGTTGGAGGCTGGATTTTGATACTTTTGAGACGCAATGGCATCATGCATCTTTCAAAAAGCAATCCAGCAACAGGATTTGGATAAAGTACAGCTTGTCATAGGCCTGAGGTGCAATTGGAACAGAGACTTCCATAAAGCTTGAACGCATGTTAGATCCTTCTTTTACGCTCTCTTTTCAGTTGGAAAAGAAATAAAATTGTCCTCACAAAAAGAAAAACAACTTCCAATTTCAGCCAAGATCTAAATCTAACTGACCGACTACCAAATTGAAGCCAGCCGCAGTTAACAACAACTAGCTGCAATTCAAAAACGAACTGTGAAGAAACTCTACTCATTCCACCCCTTTTGGTTTGGACTTTGATCTGTAGACAGTGTCGTTTTTGCCTACATTTACCACACAATATTTCTAAGATAACTTTTGTGTCTGTCTGTCCTATGTATGTGCTTTTGAATTTAAAGTTGGTATATTTTAAATTTGCCTTCTAGTAATTAGTATTTTGATTTTGCCAAATGTTAGAGGATAAATTTGTTATAAATTTATGCATCACTGTCACAGGAATTCTTTTGGATTATGATGCTGTATTAAAGGCAATTCTGGGTTTTTTGAGTTAGTTCCTGAAGCATAAAGACAAAAGTTTCAAAATTTAAGGAAATAACTTCAAACCTAATGTGAATTTGAAAGGGTAAAGCATAATAAATTTAACTGGTGGATCATAAAGGAAATCATTTTTTCTTTCAACTCCATAGACCTGAAATGGATAAGAAGTGAGAGGGTGAAAGAAGGTAAGTAGTCACAGTAGAGAAGAAACAGCTGGGAATGCTCCGGGATTTCATGCTGAGACGAGAAAGTAAGGGCTCAGAGAATCATTTGCTTAATTGTTTCCATTGTCACAAAGTAGAACATTTTCATTCAAAATGCTGGAAGTTGCAACAAATGCACGTAAGACTGACTGTGTTTCATAAGTGAGAATCTGAAAAGGGAACTCACAAGGTAAGTACCACGGACCAAATCGTAGCTTTGACTGCAACTGTGAAACCGAAGTTAAATACCGCTGAGTGCAGGAGGGGTGAAGGATAGGAGAGTGATATAATAGATTTTTGATGAAAGGCAAAGTAATCCTTTATTCAAATGATACAGCTAAAGCCAAAACTACATTAAGGGATACAGAAGTTATGCATCAGTTTTGCAAGAGAAGGGCTTTATTTCTCCTTCCGAGAGACTGATTTGAAAGCAGTTTTAATAAAAATTGAATGTTTTAATAAACAGGGTAGGTGGAAAATACTTACCTGTTTCTATGTACAAAGTTCACACAGAATGTGACCTACCATCTGAAACACTGGTAGTAGGAATTTTCAGAAGTTACCTGTGGATGGAATTGACTTACTTCTAGGTAATGATTTAGGTGGAGTAACTAAATTTATTGCTTTGCCTAGAACCATAGAAAGTCTAACTGAAGTTAAAGAGAAGGAAAAGATACTGGCATGAGTTGCAGAAAAGTTTTCCCATGTGAATGGTGACTAGAGCAATGCCAAAACAAAGTCCAATGCTGGCACTTCAAGTATTAATCGTTGATGGAAGTGCCTAAATTGCTTAACTGCAGAAGACATAGATCATTTAGTTTTAAGTAACATTGAATGATTGTGCTAAATGTGTGATAACTCCCTGAGTGCCATTATAAATGATATCATAGTCCTGTTACTGTATTTTTTGGCCATACAGACAATAACCAATGATGTCCATCCAATTAATTTTGGTTGACAGGTATATCACAGGCTGACATTGCTAGAATGTACAATCTCAGCCATTCAGAAAACTTGCACACTCTCTTGGCAATCCAATAACTCTTCATACAATGTCCTTGATGAATGCATCCAGCTGTTGCTTTTTTCTTTCGCTTTTGATATTAATTTCAAAGTGAGTCAGATATCTCCATTTGCACAGAATTGGGATGAAGTAGAGTTATATACTCTTTGTAAAATAGAATGGAGAACAATGTCATCCAAAAGACAGTAATTTACCTACTCCGATGCCAGCCGGGACACCCACTCCAACACCAGGTTGCACACCCACTCCAACGCCAGGTTGCACACCCACTCCAACGCCAGGCTGCACACCCACTCCAACGCCAGGCTGCACACCCACTCCAAGACCTACATTGAGATCAAAAAAGAATGTGATATTCCAAAATAGTGACTTGTTATTTTAGAACATTAAAGCAAAAAAAAATTAAGGTTTTTTTGGTCTATTGTGGCACACAGTGAAATAAAATTGCCCCAGGAAATCTGCTGCCTTTTTAATTCCAGCACTTCAACGTTTAAACTAAGATCTTATGCTACTAAGTATTATTCTTAGATGTGGGATGGAAAAATGCAGCATTTTTCAGAGCTGCTGTCTTTTTGATGAGGCAATCTGTCTGTTATCATTGATCTGAAAAGCTGCAATAAACTGATGGCCATACTAGTCTAAAAAAGCCTAATCTCAAAAACTAAGCAGACCTATGCCTTGTTAGTGCTTGGATGGGAGACCAACTGGGAATATTAGGTGCAGTGGTAGTGCTCTTAAACCTAAACCTCCTGGCCCAGAGTTAAGTCCCACCTGCTCCAGATGAGTGTCATAACATGCCTGAGTAGGTTTATTAAAGCTATCTAAGAAGATATTACATTATCCAAAGGATGAGGCTTTCTGGTGTCTTGACAATCACTAAACTAGCATAACAATTTATTTATAAATTGGTTACTAGTAAGAATCAGTTTTCAAAATAAAAGAAAAAATATGCTAAAAGCTTCAAAACACATCATTGAGTACTTGATGGTGTTTTCTGCTTCAATTTAACGGTTGCACCAGATCATCTGACCGACTTTGACATTGCAAGACACAAAAACTGAAATGGTTGAAGAAACTTAGCAGATCACATATGCTGCCAGATTTGCAACATCAAAACAAAACATTGTGGATGCTGGCGATCTGAAATATATGAAAACAAAAACTGTTGGAGAAACTAAGCAGATCACATATGCTGCCAGACTTGCTGAGTTTCTCCAACATTTTTTGTTCTCGTGAATTTCAGATTGTCAGCATCCACAAGCTTTGCTTTGTTTTGATGTTGCAAGAATGATCAGAGTATAGGTTACTAATGTGGAAATGCGTCTCACATAGCCATTACATTCACCATTTAAATTCTTTTCTCTTTCACATTTAATTGGCTTTACCTTGATCTTCAAGGATAATAATTTGATCATTACATTGACCAGTGAATATATGTTAGCAACTGTAGTTTTACCTCCATATTTGGCAGCTTTAGATGCAGCAGCTCCGCCTAGAATGAAATGGAAAAGTAAATTTATTGTAATAATACAGCTAAGTCTGTCTCTACATAGATATGACAAAAATGTCATTGATCATGAAATACGGAAGATTACAACCGCACAGCATTCCTGGGAAATATGAGTCAGAAACATTCCACAATAACAAAAATTACTCAGATCAATTTCTGAACTCTATTGGGCAAATGCTCATCTAAAAAATTGTAACTATGAAATTATCAAGAGACTCTGGTATTCTATGATTGTAGCAATGTTCAGTTAGTTGTGACATTTCATTGCATAACGTGGTAACACCACATACAGAAATAGCGCAGAACAGAATTACATCGGCTATAAACAAAGTAAAATGGAGCAAAATATCTTTCAGAAGACAGCAAATTACCAACTCCAATACCAGGTTGAACAACTCCAGCGCCTGGCTTCACACCTACTCCAGCGCCCCGCTGCACTCCTACTCCAACACCTATATTAAGATAACAAGAATTTAATAATTAGAAACAGTAAATGATTTATTTACAAAATAGTGCAAGTTAAGGGGTTTTTGGCCAACAGTGTTTGACAGCGATACGAATAATGTGAACCTTGATCCATGTTCACTTTTTAATTCTAGACGTTCATTTCAACACCTCAAGGTGAGCTGTTATTCGTCCTAACTAGTCTCCTTCCATGCAAGTTGGAGGCAGTGCTGGATTGTTAGATATCATATCTACTGGATGAGATGTTAAACTTAAAGCCAAACTCTGTGGGACAGGGTGCTTCTAAGGCACTATCCACCAAGGGTAAGGAACTTTCCTAATTACCTTGTTCAACTCTTGAATAACCAGTAGAATTGTTTTACTCTCTATAGTATTTGCTATATGCATGACTAGTTCCTAATGCCAATTTGTTCCTGCGGTCATCAACATAGCAACAGTAATGCCACTCCAAAAAGTAAATAATTGCTAGAAAGCACTTCAGGCTGTCCCATAGTCTGAAATTAATAAAAGAAAAATCTGGAGATGACATATCAATTACCGACTGAAGCAAATATTCCAGAGTTGAGAAATTTAGTTATGAGGACAGATTGAAGAAGCTGGGATTGTTTTCCTTGGAGAAGAGAAGATCTGTTTTGAAGTATTCAGAATCAAAAGAGGTCTAGGCAGATTAAATTTGGAGAAATTGCTCCCTCTCATGAAAAGAACAAGAATGATAGGGCACAAATTTGAAGTAATTAGTGAAAGTGAAAGTGATATGAGCAAAAAATGTTTCCACGCAGTGAGCAATTAGGTTCTGGAATGTAATGCTGGGTGGTGCAGGCAGGTTTAATTTAGGCATTCAAAAGCAAAATTAGATAGTTATTTGAAAAGTAACAATGTGAAGAGCTATGAGAAGAAGGCAGAGGATTGAGACCAAGATGCTCATTTGAAGACACAATGGCCTCCTTCAGCAGTGAAACAGTTTTGGATTCTGCGGTAAAGAAAGAACATTAATGCAATTAATGAAAAATATGTTTTATTCTATTTGGCTTTTGATTAGGTTATCCAAATGTATTAAAGTATCAAAATATATTAACTTTAAAAATGCACTTTTTTACAATTCATTTTTGTGGTATGTGGGAATCACTGGCTGGCCAGTATTTATTGCCCAACCGTAGGTGCCCTTGAGAAGGTGGTGATGAGTTCTGTTCTTGAACCACTGAAGTCTACCTGCTATGAGTTGACCCACAATGCCATTAGGGAAGGAATTCCAGGATTTTGATCCAGCGATAGCAAAGGAATGGCATTATATTTTCAAGTCAGCATAATGAGTGACTTGGAGGGGAAATTGAAGGTGGCAGTGTTCTCATGTATCTGCTGCCCTTGTCCTTCTAGATGGAAATGGTCGTGGGTTGGAAGATGCTATCTGAGGATCTTTGGTGAATTTTTGCAGCGCATCTTATAGACAGCTCAGTAGCAGCATTATACACTTCGGTGGTGGAGGGAATGGATGATTGTAGATGTAGTGCCACTCAAGCAGGCTGCTTTGTCCTGGACGGTGTCAAGCTTCTTGAGTGTTGTTGGAGCTGCACTCATCCACGCAAGTGGGAAGCATTCCATCACACTCCTGACTTGTGCCTTGTAGATGATAGGCAGGCTTTGGGAAGTCAGGAGGTGAGTTACTGGCCACAGCATTCCTAGCCTCTGACCTGCTCTTGTAGCCACTGCTTTTATGTGGCGAGTCCAGTTGAGTTTCTGGTCAATGATAACCCCCAGGATGTTGACAGTGGGAGATACAGTGATGGAAACACCACTGAATATTAAGGGTGGTGGTTAGATTGTCTGTTATTGGTGATGGTTACAGCCTGGCATTGCGTGGCACGAATTTTACTTGCCACTTATCAGCCCAAGCTTGGATATTGTCCAGATCCTGTCGCATTTGAACATGGACTGCTTCAGTATCTGAGAAGTTGCAAATGGTGCCAAACATTGTGCAATCATTAGCGAATATCCTTACTTCTGACATTATAATGGAGGGAAAGTCATTGACAAATCAGCTGAAGATGGTTGGGCTTAGGACACCACCCTGAGGAACTCCTGCAGAGGTGTTCTGGAGCTGAGATGACTGACCTTCAACAACTATGACCATTTTCCTATGTGCCAGGTATGAATCCAACCTGTGGAGAGTTTGCCCTCTGATACCCATTGATTCTGGTTTTGCTAGGGCACCTTGATGCCACACTCAATCAAATGCAGCCTTGATGTCAAGGGCTGTCACTCTCACCGCATCTCACTTAACTTAACATTAATTTTGGAAAGACATGACAGCATATGGCTCTGGAACAGTCCCAGCAGATTGGACAGTAGCAATTTAATACCACTCATTAAAAAAGTACGGAGAAAGAAAACCTGGACTTACAATCAGGTTATCTGCCGGCAGTAGGGAAATGTAAAGAAGTAAAGGATGTGATAGGATGTAAAGGATGTGTAAGTTTTAGAATACTGATGGACAAAGACGAGAGTGGTCCGAAAGGAAGAGTGCTGAAGTGGGGGAAGGCCAACTATAGCAAAATTCTGCAGGAGCTGGGGAATGTGGATTGGGAGCAGCTGTTTGAGGGTAAATCCACATTTGATATGTGGGAGGCTTTTAAAGAGAGGTTGATTAGAGTGCAGGACAGACATGTCCCTTTGAAAATGAGGGACAGGAAGGGCAAGATTAGGGAGCCATGGAATGCAGGCAAAATTGAGAAACTAGCAAAGAGGAAAAAGGAAGCTTACATAAGGTCTAGGCGACTGAAAACAGACGAAGCTTTGGAAGAATATCGGGAAAGTAGGACCAATCTGAAAGGAGGAATTAAGAGGGCTAAAAAGGGTCATGAAATATCTTTAGCAAACAGGGTTAAGGAAAATCCCAAAGCCTTTTATTCGTACATAAGGAGCAAGAGGGTAACCAGAGAAAGGGTTGGCCCACTCAAGGACAAAGGAGGGAAGTTACACGAGGAGTCAGAGAAAATGAGTGAGATTCTTAATGAGTACTTTGCGTCGGTATTCAATGAGGAGAGGGACATAACGTATGTTGAGGTTAGGGATAGATGTTTGATTACTCTAGGTCAAGATGGCATAAGGAGGGGGGAAGTGTTGGGTATTCTAAAAGGCATTAGGGTGGACAAGTCCCCAGGTCCGTATGGGATCTATCCCAGGTTACTGGGAGAAGCGAGACAGGAAATAGCTGGGGCCTTAACAGATATCTTTGCAGCATCCTTGAGCACGGGTGAGGTCCCGGAGGACTGGAGAATTGCTAATGTTGCCCCCATGTTTAAGAAGGGTAGCAAGGATAATCCAAGGAATTATAGACTGGTGAGCCTGACGTCAGTGGTGGGGAAGCTGCTGGAGAAGATACTGAGGGATAGGATCTATTTACATTTGGAAGAAAATGGGCTTATTAGTGATAGGCAGCATGGTTTTGTGCAGGGAAGGTCATGTCAGAGAAGGTCATGTCTTACCAACTTGATAGAATTCTTTGAGGAAGTGACAAAGTCGACAGATGAGGGAAAGGCTGTGGATGTCATTTACATGGACTTCAGTAAGGCCTTTGATAAGGTTCCCCATGGTAGGCTGACGGAGAAAGTGAAGTCGCATGGGGTCCAGGGTGTACTAGCTAGATGGATAGAGAACTGGCTGGCCAACAGCAGACAGACAGTTGTAGTGGAAGGGAGTTTCTCAAAATGGAGAACTGTGACCAGTGGTGTTTCACAGGGATCTGTGTTGGGATGACTGTTATTTGTGATATACATAAATGATCTGGAGGAAGGTACAGACGGTCTGATTAGCAAGTTTGCAGATGACACTAAGATTGGTGGAGTAGCAGATAGTGAAGGGGACTGTCGGAGAATGCAGCAGAATATAGATAGATTGGAGAGATGGGTGGAGAAATGGCAGATGGACTTCAATCCAGGCAAATGCGAGGTGATGCATTTTGGAAGATCCAATTCAAGAGCGAACTATACAGTAAATGGAAAAGCCCTGAGGAAAATTGATGCACAGAGAGATCTGGGTGTTCAGGTCCATTGTACCCTGAAAGTGGCAATGCAGGTCAATAGAGTGGTCAAGAAGGCATACGGCATGCTTTCATTCATTGGACAGGGTATTGAGTACAAGAGTTGGCAGGTCATGTTACAGCTGTATAGGACTTTGGTTCGACCACATTTGGAATACTACCTACAGTTCTGGTTGCCACATTACCAAAAGGATGCGGATGCTTTGGAGAGGGTGCAGAGGAGGTTCGCCAGGATGTTGCCAGATATGGAGGGTACTAACTATGAAGAGAGGTCGAGTAGATTAGGATTATTTACATTAGAAAGACGGAGGTTGAGGGGGGACGTGACTGAGGTCTACAAAATCATGAGATGTATAGACAGGGTGGATAGCAAGAAGCTTTTTCCCAGAATGGGGGACTCAATTACTAGGGGTCAAGATTTCAAGGTGAGACGGGAAAAGTTTAAGGAAGATATGCGTGGAAAGTTCTTTACGCAGAGGGTGGTGGTTGCCTGGAACGCGTTGCCAGCGGAGGCGGTAGAGGCGGGCACGATAGCGTCATTTAAGATGTATCTAGACAGATACATGAATGGGCAGGGAGCAGAGGGATACAGATCCTTGGAAAATAGGCGACAGGTTTAGATAGAGGATCTGGATTAGCGCAAGCTTGGAGGGCCGAAGGGCCTGTTCCTGTGCTGTAATTTTCTTTGTTCTTTGTTCTTTGATAACAGGCACTTAGAAAATACCAATAGGATAATGCAAATTCAACATGGATGTATCAATGGAAAATTGTGTTTGACAAATTTACTGGGGATATGTGTGAAGTTCTTGATTTTGGCAGGCATAACAAAATAGCAGAGTAATATTACATGGTGATAGAATGAAAAATGTTGATGTCCAGAGGGACCTGGATGTTCTTGTCGACCTGTTACTGAAAGTTCAGTTGGCTTGGTGGCAATGCAGAATGATGCCAACAGCATGAGTTCAATTCACACTCTAGTGAGGTTACCATGAAGGACTCCCCTTCTTAACTTCTCACTTTTCCTCAGGTTAAACCACTACCAGTCATCTCTTTCTAATGAGGTACAACTGTGCTGACTTTAACTTACCAATGTCCTTACCTCCCGGAACTCCAGGCTGAACAGCTCCTTCAGCACCTGTATTAAAGACACAAAGACATTGAGTTGGCTCATTTAAACACTGCCTATGACTGGAATGGTAAGTTGTATGAGTGTACTGGACTGGGGGATTTGTAATGGTTAAATTTTGTCCAAAGTGGTCACTCACTTAGGTAAAAAACAACATATTCAGGTGGAAGGGATAACAAGCATGGGGCTGGATGAACACAGCAGGTCAAGTAGCATCATAGGAGCAGGAAAACTTGACGTTTCGGGCCTAAACCCTTCATCAGAAATGGGGGAGGGGAAGAGGGTTCTGAAATAAATAGGGAGAGAGGGGATGGCGGATGCACATCTGCCAATGTGGTATACTGCATCCGCTGTACCCGTTGTGGCTTCCTCTACATCGGGGAAACCAAGCGGAGGCTTGGGGACCGCTTTGCAGAACACCTGCGCTCAGTTCGCAACAAACAACTGCACCTCCCAGTCGCGAACCATTTCAACTCCCCCTCCCATTCCTCAGATGACATGTCCATCCTTGGCCTCCTGCAATGCCACAGTGATGCCACCCGAAGGCTGCAGGAACAGCAAATCATATTCAGCCTGGGAACCCTGCAGCCCAATGGCATCATCCCGCCCCCTTGACCTGTCCGTCCTCCCTGGACTGACCTATCTCCTCCCTACCCCCCTACCTACACTCACCTTTACTGGCTCCATCCCCGCCTCTTCGACTTGTCTGCCTCCTCTCCACCTATCCTCTCCTCTATCCATCCTCTATTCGCCTCCCCCCTCTCCCTATTTATTTCAGAACCCTCTTCCCCTCCCCCATTTCTGATGAAGGGTTTAGGCCCGAAACGTCAAGTTTTCCTGCTCCTATGATGCTGCTTGACCTGCTGTGTTCATCCAGACCCATGCTTGTTATCTCGGATTCTCCAGCATCTGCAGTACCTTTTATCTCTGATATTCAGGTGGAATTTGCTGAATGTATCAAATGTTATGATGTGGAAGTGCCGTGTTGGACTGGGGTGGGTAAAGTCAAAAGTCACACAACACCATATCATGTGATTCCTTTGAACTGGCCATTGGAAATTCAGGTATCTTTTTAAAAGTTATCAGTCCCTACAGTGATTTTAACAATACATATTCTTATGCATGGTTTCAGTGCCTGTCTTATGGATGTCTTCGCTTATGCACTGTTATCCAAATGGCAGCACAATGGTTGGTAAATGGTGACTGATTTTCACTGCTGGAGAAGGCTAAATCACGAAGGAACTGAGTGAAATGTAATCACGTGCTTTTGCTTGTGCCCAAAAGGGCTTTTATTTTCCAAAACAGCAACATATGAGGTGGCTTGGCAGAATGAGAGCATACAATATCTGACAACTATTAGCTTATAGTAGCAATGTTCGACCATCATGCTTTTACTTGCTACCCCCATTCCCAGGCAAACCTCACCTCACACTATTGATTATACAGCTAAATAAAGATTGAACAAACTGAATGAATTCAAGAAATTGTGGGAATATTCCATTTGAAAAGCAGAAAGACACAAATAAAAAGTAAAACATACCATTCATTAGTATTTAATTACTGGATTTTACTTACAAAGAAACATTCCAACAGTAATCTGGTAATAATTAGACTTAAAATTATACAATAGTTTAAAATGAAGATTCTTTAGACTGTGCTATTTAGCTTTAAAATTCATTCTTCATACCTCGTGTCTCTATTATACATTTACTATTTTTCCAGTTATGTCTAGTTACACATTCCATCAAGACCTATCCATTTCGTTAAAACATTTATCATACGCTAAAAATTTTATGTGCCATATGATATACCAACTTTTTCCCTTCCGATGTTTCACTAGTGGATTAATGAATTGCACAGCAGACAGGCCCATTCTTTTAATTATAGTTTAGGAGAAAGATAGTTAGATTTTTAATACTGTCTCCACATATTTGAAGAACTCTGTTTTTATTCCTATTCCTTCGCTCTGAACCCAACCACCAGATGCAGTTACATCCACTGAGCCACAGCCTGGATACTGGATAGAGGCTTCTCACACTGCAGTTCTGTGCAGCAAGTATGCCATAGGATCATGTTTCTGAAAATACTGAATTTCATTGCTAAGTACACAGTAATAGTCAGAAAAGTAAGATTTATTAGGTATTATATGAAAAAAAGCAAAAATACTAGAAATTTGAAACCAAGCAGAAGGTGATGGAAATGGTTAGCAAGGTTACCAGCAAGTACAACAGATGTAAAAGAAAATGTTGCAATAATATTTTATAAATTATATCCGGGTTCTATCTAAAACATTAATCAGTTGTTCTATTTCAATTTTATTGTTCATGATTTTACCGTCAGTGATAAAACTCCTAATATAATGTTCCATACCAAATTTCACTTCTTTTTGTCATAAATAACAGACTTTTTATCTTCTCCAACATCCAGGAATTTCAGTCCCATAAAATCAAAATAAAGAGAGAGACCAATTGGCCCATTGTGGCCTGTGCATTCCCAACAAATCTAAAACTTCTTTGTTCAAAGATGAAACTGCCTGGTATACTTAAGGCTACATACTCACTGGAGATTTACAATGATTGATCTCACCAACTAGAATATGATGTTTGGTGAAATGGTAATAACTGATCAATAATCATAACATAAGTCTAGTAAATCAAGAACAAATTATTGTACCTGTTATACCTCCTGGAGCACCTAAATTAATAGCACAAGAAAGAATACATTAGAATACCAAACTGATCCATTTCATTAGTACAAAACTATATATGGGTGGGTGGGGCAGATGTGGAGGAGGTCATTGCAATGATTGATGGTTCCTTAAGAGAACTGAAAAGTTTAGAAGTACTTTGCACTTAAAGCACTACACGATCTTATACTCATAAACAATAAACTTGTAAGAAATATATATATTGCTTAATTAGCATGTAACAGGGCAAGGACGATTTTAGTAACCAACGGTTCTCTTAACTAGTTGTTCCGGTTGATTATATTTTGTTGAACAGATTAGTAATAGTTTTTCCTCTTACAATAATACAGCAGTCAACTTTCTTTTAACAGTTTATTGTGGTCAAAGCTGATTCAATTTCATTTTGGAAATGCATCATTAATTTCTGATATATATATAAATATTAACACAAGCTTATACATTAGCAACAGGAACAGGCCATTTGGTTCCTCAAGCCTGCTCCGATACTGAATAAGATCAAGGCTGATCTGATTATGGCCTCAACATGCCCTTTCCTGCCTATCCTCTATAGCCTTTGAATCTTGTGTTCGCCAAGAATCTATCTGCTTTAAAAATATTCAACCAACCCACTTCTTTTAGGGCAGAAAGTTCCATGGACTCCCAATCCTCAGGGGGAAAAAAATTCTTCTCATCTCCATTTTAAATGAGAAACCCCTTATTTATAAACTACGTCCCTTAGTTTTAGTCTGTCCCAGAAGGGGAAACACTCTTTCAGCATATGCCCTATCAAATCTCCTCACCTTTTATGTTTCAATAAGATTACCTCTCATCCTTATGAACTCCAATGGATACAGGCTTAACCCATTTAATCATTTCTCATAAGGTAGACCCTCATCACAGAAATTAGTTGAGTGAACACTCTCTGAACTGCTCCTAATGCAACTATGTCCTTACTTAAATAAGGAGACACAAACTGTATACAATACAGTTTCACCAAAGCCCTGTATAAGTGTAGCAAATGATCTGTACTGTTATATTTCATTTCCCTTGTAATTAACATGGAAGAGGTAATGATATAGCTGGAAGTCCTCACTTAAAAATAGTTTGTATTCCTGAAAATTGCAATCTTAAGTGAAATGATTTTACGTGAAGCATTGTTTCCCATAGGACTCAATGTTTAAACTGGAGTTAGGTTCCATTTTGACTTCCTTGGCAGAAAAAAAATTCAAAGCGTTATATTTGTTGAATCAAAATTGAAATACAATATGTTAAATGGCTAAATACCCATTTGGTGATTTAAATTTCCTGTTAAAATAACAAATTTATAAAAATGTAACATTTAATAAACAGAACCTCCTGCAGTGGAACATCTGAGAATGAAGATTGAAGCACCACTGCCCAGGGCCTGCACTGGGGCTCCTTTGTTCATCAGGGTCTGAGCCACCTGTTGGGGTTATTGCTCATTCCTGGCTCCAACATAGTTGTTGCCTTTGGCACAGTTTTTCAGATCTGTGTTGCTCCTTTTTGCTAGCTGCCACCACCTCTGGGGTCCACTCGACACACCTTTAGTTGAGTTGCTCCTCTTGGCTGGTTGTGGGACCTTGACCTTCCTCCCTAACCTCCTGGTGGGGTTTGAACTGTGGCTGGGATTAGATTGTGACTTATGGCTGGTAGGCAACATTGACTTTGCTCATGCTACAAGTCGGAAGTGTCTTTTTATTCTTCTTTAAGGGGATGAGGGCGTCATTGGCTAGGCAGCATTTATTATCCATCCCTAATTGCCCAGAGGGCAGTTCAGAATCAACCACATTGCTGTGGGTCTGGAGTCACATGTAGGCCAGGCCAGGCCAGGTAAGGATGGCAGTTTCCTTCCCTAAAGGGCATTAGTGAACCAGATGGGTTTTTCAGATAATTGGCAATGGATTCATGGTCATCATTAGATTCTTAATTCCAGATATTTTTATTGAATTCAAATTCCACCATCTGCCGTGGATTCAAACCCAGGTCCCCAGAACATTATCTGGATCTCTGGATTAACAGTCCAGCGATAATACCAGTAGGCCATCACCACCCCCTGCTGAAGTGTTCTCTAATCCAATGAAATTTGAGCACATCACTGCACTGTTTTACTGACTGTAAGTTTAGTGCCTTGGGGAGAAGGAATGGCTCAAGTAGACTGTGGAGCTCCATTATAGCTTGTGCTTTGGAGCTATGGGGGACAGGGGTCAGATGGGCAGGTGGCTAGAATGGGGTCTTCCAATCTGATTCAAGCAGATTCTCTGCAGATGATCACCAGCTGGCAAGGAGTGGCAATCTGTTGTGTCTGAGAGGGTCCTGGGCTGATACTTACAAGTGTGTTGGTTTGGTAGTGGAAAGCATGACAGCCTCTCGGGGTGGATGCTGTTGGGCTGCAGGTGCAATATGACCACGGTTTGGTGGCTGTTCCATCAAGTAATTTTGTGGGGCCTGGTGGCTGGGCATTCCTTGGTGCAGCCCTAAAGCAGGCATTGGGCATAGGCCATATCAGTGAATAGGAGTATTTGCGCTAAAGTGGTGTGCATTGTGTCAGGTACTACAGTAAACAATGTTAAAACAAATCTATCTCATGATGTGCAACTAGGCTTCAGAATCCAATAACTTAATGTTAAAGTAAAAGAAAGCTCAATGTGGAATTGTTAAATGTGGATTCTGCATCCTAAGTGGACTAGTGTTCCAGTGAACCCCGCAAAAGTTCTGGGAACATTGGCTTGAATTCCAACATGGCAGATCGTCAAATTTGAATTCAATTAATAAATATGGAATTAAAAAAGTAAGTCGGATTATGACCACAAAACCATTGCTGGTTTCTGTAAAAAAACATTGTTTCACTGTTGCCCCTTAGGAAAGGAAAATCTTCCATCCTCATCTGGTGTGGCCTACATGGTTCGGATCCATAGTAATCTGATTGAGTCTTAAATGCTCTCTGAAAGGGCCCAGCAAGCCAGAGTTGAATCTAACCACTGGTGGTAAAGTTTGATCATGTAAATGAAACTGAGCAGGCCAGCTGCCATGGATCACGGCACCAGAAACACCCAAGACACAACCAGCTCTGCCAACCCTGCAAAGTATTCCTTTCTTTGGCTTGTGTCAAACTTGGGAGAGCTGTTCCACTGACTAGTCAAGCAACAGTCTGATATTGTAGTGTCTGATTCTGTGAGAATGACTATGTTGCAGAGAGCAACACATCATTTCACTGCAGGTTGGATCTATCAGAGTGGTTACAGTTGGGAAAGATTTTACTAAGAGTTCTAACATTGACTCTGGACCCCACAGAGTCTATGGCATCAGGTCAAACATGGATAAGAAAACCTCCTGTTGATTACAACTACAGGCCCACAGGTTTCAGGCAGCTGTCAGGCTAGTGAAGACATAACACAGGACCACTTGCAGCAGCTTATCGACAGATCTATTCAAGTGACCTCACAAGCAATGAATCAGGTCTAAGCCTTGTGTCCTGCTACATCCAGTCACGAATTAGGTTGGACAATTAACAACTCATTGAAGGAGGATGTTTCACAAATATCGCCATGCTCCATGATGGGTCCCAGCACACCAGTGCAAAAGACAAAGCTGAAGCATTAATCTTCAGTCAAAAGTGCTGTGCTGACAATTCACTTCACTCTCTTCCTAGGGCCCAGCATCACAGATGCCAGCCTTCAGCCAATCTTATTCACTCCATGTAATATCAAAAAACAGCTGATGGCACGGGATGTTGTAAAGGCAATGGATGCTGACAACACTCCATTAATACCACTGATGGCTTGAGGCCCCTGGACTAGCCACACCATTAGACAAGCTGTTTCAGCACAGTTAAAATAGTAGTTACCTTACAATATGAAAATTTTCAGTTTTGATCAATCGATAAAAAGCAGGACCAATCTCACACAGCTAATTACCACATTATTAGTTCGCTCTTATCAGAAAGGTGATGCAAGTTGTAGTTAATAGTGCATTCAAGTAGCATTTACGCAACAATAATCTGTTTCTTGACACTCAGTTAGGTTCCGTTTGTTCAAATCAATTCCTAAGCTCACCACAGTCTTAGTCAAAATATGGAAAAAAGAGCAGAACTCAAAGAGATGAAGCAAGGGTGACTGCCTTTTACAGCAAGGCAGCATTTCACTGATTGTGGCATCAAGGTCCCTGTGTGAAATGAAGTCAATGTGAATCAGGGGAAAATCTTTGCTGGGGCAGTCAAACGTAGAACAAAGGAAAATGATAGTGGTTGTTAGATGCCAATAATCTCAGCGATAGGATATCACTGCAAGAGATAGGCTGGTGGCCTATGCCCGACCACCTTCGGTTGCTTCATCAATGACCTTCCATTCACTGTCAGGTCAGAAGTAGGGATGTTCTTTGATGACTGCATGATGTTCAGCTGTATTTGTTGATGATTGCACAATATTCAGTAGTATTCATGACTCTTCAGATACTGAAGCACATGCAGCAAGATCCTGACGACATTTGAGCCCAGCCTAATAGGCAGCTAGCAACATTCTTACCAAATATGTGCCAGACAATGACCATCTCCATCAGGAGAGAATCTAAGCATTGTTCCTTGACATTCAATGGCATTACCATCACTGAATCTCCTACCATTAACATCCTAGGGGTACCAGCAACCAGAAACTGAACTGGACTAGCCATTTAAATACTGTGATTTTAAAAGCAAAGCACAGGCTTGGAATTCTGCAGCTTAGTAACTTACCTCCTGACTCCGTAAAGTCAGTTTACCATCAACAAGGCACAAGTCAGAAATGTGATGGAATGCTATCTACTTGCTTGGAGGACGGTAACTCCAACAACTCCAACTCCAACTCCAACATCACACAGGACACAGCAGCCCATTTGATTCTCACCCCATCTAATGTCTACAAGATGCCTGTAACAAAACACCAAGGCTCCTTAAACACAACCTTTCAAACCAGCAACTCTACCACCCAGAAGGAAAAGTGTATGTCAACACTTACAAGTTCCCCTTCAAGTCATGTACCACCATGACTTGCAACTATAGTGCTGTTCCCTCACTGTTGCTGGAATTTCTGCCCTGATACCACTGTGGGTTTGCCTACACCACATGAACAGCAGCAGTTCAAGATGGTAGCTGAACACCACCTTCTCTTAGGCAATTAGAGATTGGCAGTAAATGCTGGCCTAGCCACTGATGACTGCATCCAGTGAATGAAGAATAAGAAAAATCCATTTTCTTCACTAAACACTTGTCCCTGCATTTAACACTTTTTAAAATTCTTCTGCCAGGACACCTATATCACTCTAAACTGCAGTGCTCTGCAATCTCTCTTCATTTAAATAATATGCTTTTTTCAATTCTTCCTGCCAGTGGATAAGTTCAAATTTTGCCATATCATATTTCACTTGCCCAATTTTTTTGTCCACTCACTTAAGCTATCTATATCCCTTTGCAGACTCCTCTCATGTCTTCTTCACAACTTGCTTTCTCACCTATCTTCATCTCATCAGCAAATCTTACAACATTCATCCCCTTCATGGAAGTCATTGATTTGGCTTGTAAACAGCTGAGGCAGTAAAACTGATTGTGTGGTACTCTACACATTACATCTCGCCAAACCACAAATTGCAATTTTATGCCTATTATCATTTCCATGCTAGCTAACCAATCTTCTATCCATGCTAATATCATACCCCCTCCATTAGAAGATCTTAATTTTTGTAGAATCCAATGTTATGGAACTTTGTCAAATACTTTTTGGCAATGAATGTACATCCCTAAAGAATTCTAATAAATTAGTCAATTGGTTTCATTAAAGCTGATTGTATTGAGATCACAAGGATGTTATGATGGAGCTGTACGTATAATGTTAGTTAGGCAGCAATTGAAATACTGTGCAGTTCTGGTCACCAAATTATAGGAAGGGTGTGACTGCACTAGAGATGGTGCAGAGGTGATTCACCAATATGATGCCTAAAGCTGAAGCAATTCAGCTTTGACGATAGACTCGATGTTAGATTTATTTGCCTCAGAGCACAGATGGCTGAGAGAGGACCTGACTGAGGTGCACAAAGTTACGAGGGGCATAGACAGAGTGGATAATGATAAACTTTTTCCCTTAGTGAAGAAGTCTATAACCAGAAGCACAGTTTTAAACAAAGGAGCAGGTGTTTAGAGGGTTTTTGAGGAAAAACTTTTCCACCCAGATTGTGTTGGATATCTGGAACTCTATGTCTAGAATGGTGGTCAAGGTGGGAACCCTCAAGATATTTAAGTAATCTTTTGATGAGAATTTGAAATGCCATAGCATGCAAGGCTATAGGTCAAGTTCTGGAAAATTGGATTATAATAGATAGATTATTGATGACTGGCACAAACACAATTGGCCAAAGGGCTTCTTTTTAAAACAGAAAAGTGTTTATTCTAAAAATAGAGAATTATACGAATCACACATCATTAATGAAGAAACACGTTCATAACATTATTATTTAGATGAAGGCAGACTTTTGATGATATATTGTACATGCTACAGACCAGGGATATTTATTCATTTTAATTTGAACACAACTTTATTCCACCTTCAAAGCCTGTATAATATTTAATGTTTTTATAAGCTAACAACTAAATATGATATATCAAGTATTAAAATTTACCTCCATATTTTGCAGCTTTGGCTGCAGCAGCTGCACCTGAAATGACAAAGAATTGACAGACTTATTAAAATAAATGATTGATTGCTGATGATGGTTCTGCACGAGGCATGCATGAAATTTACCACTATAGCTATCAGTGAAGCATCAACAACATAGTAAGAGTTCTATTATGAAGTTCAAAAAGAATGAAAGAAATTTGATCATTTACAAAATGCTCATCCTCGAAAGAATGACAAAAAACAGCCAGTTTGTTAAACTGCAATTATTCAAATTTGGGTGATCTTGCAAAAAGACACAGTGATTGATATGGTCCAAAAAGATGAACTCACAACTATCAGGATAGGATAGAGGGAAAAGAGGGTGCTGATTCATCTCCTGTGCATGTGGCTTTGTCATAACAAATTTACAACTATATACTTCCTGCTGGATTGATTGCTGAACTTTGCATATATTGTCTATGTTTATCAGTTCTGGTTGAAACTACTAGGTTGTGATTTGAACAAAGAAGCATAAGAAGACCTTCAAGAAGACCAAATTAGAGGAAACACACAAACTTATAAACAACACCTTCACCGGAATAAAATTCACCAGAGAGGAAGAGAAAAATAAACAGCTCCCATTCCTGGATGTCATGGCAGAGCGTAAGACAAATAGGGAACTGCAAATGAAAGTACACAGAAAAGTCACACACACAGACCAGGTACTGAACTTCAACACCATCTCAGCACGCACAAACGAAGCTGCATGCGAACACTGTTTAAAAGGGCAACAACACACTGCAGCAACACGGAGCTATGCCAAGAGGAAGAAGAATACCTCTTCCAGGTTTTCAGGGATAATGGATATCCAAAAAACTGGGTCAGAAGATGCCTACACAAACAACATTAGGAAGATACTACACGTCCCAACACACTCATCACACTACCCTACATCAGGAACACATCGGAACTCACCACAAGACTCCTGCGACCGTTGGGCATCAGAGTGGCACACAAGCCTACGTCAACCCTACGACAACTGCTCACTTGCACTAAAGACCCACTCCCCGCCATGGACAGGACCAATGTCATCTACAAGATCTCCTGCAGAGACTGTGAGAAACACTACATCAGACAAACAGGAAGGAAACTAACAACAAGGGTACATGAACACCAACTGGCTACAAAACAACACGACCAATACTCACTCATCTCAATCCACATGGACAAGGAGAACTACCATTTTGACTGGGACAGCACTAAAACCCTGGGACAAGCTGGGCACAGACAGGCACGAGAATTCCTAGAAGCCTAGCACTCCACGAAGTATGCTATTAATAAACACATTGAACTCGACCCCATATACATTCCACTACGAAGGAAAACCGGAAGTGAGGCAATCCAGCTCAAAGGACTCCAGAATTTAAAAGCCAGGCGGGAAAACACACCGACACTTCATCGGAGGCTGCACTGAGGATGTTACCAAGCATGGTAACAAAACATCTGCAATACAAGAAACCAGTTTGGCGAGCCAACCAACCTCAGAAGACCTTTAGGTTCAGCAGATTAACCTTTGTGAAATTCAGAGGAACATCTCTATTTCTGAGAAGAAGGTCGTATTAGGTATGAAGACGCTCAATGTTTGGACTGTTAAGGTGGTACTGAAACATTACTCTAATTGTGTAGTAATGAGGAATCCACCAATTACATAAAAGCTGCAGGAACCAAGAAGTAGTGGCAATCAAACAGTAAGTTACATCATCCTGGAAAGCTGTAAAAAGAAACATTTTGTCAAATTATTTCATCTTGCACTCATGATGTGAACCACCAACTTTTGGATGTATAGCATACCGACATGACACCGAACCAGCACTTTGCTTTTCAGCAATTTTCAAGCACTATACACAGCAAATTTACTATTTATCGAAAGCATCCAAAATTGCCACCTCTTCCTCAAAGAAATCAATGGATACCTCACAAAGAAGATGATACCACAGATGATGTAATCATTCTCATATAACTTATTTTTGATTCTAACCTCTTCAGGGCATCAGGCAGTGACAATAAAAATTAGTGCAGCTAACAAATACTTTTTATAGCAATTTTAGCTTTAGTAGCCCTCTCACTTCCTGTTTGAAAGGGTTTACTTTTTATATTTTTAACTTATGCTACAGCTGGACTACTACTATGAGTTATCAATAGAACTGTGATGATTTTTCACTTTTTGTTGAGCACTGTTCAGTTGAGGAGACAAAGCTAGAAACCGTATAGCTTATTCCTTGGAGATTCCAGCTGTTTTTGATTAATTCAGATCCACCTTGCCTAAGGCAATGCTTAGCTGAATTTTGTAGAATTTCAGCTTGTATAAATCAACGTTTCTTGCTAAGCACATAAATAAACAACCCCAAATGTGGCAGTTTATAACTATGAACCAAGACAGGTTGTGAGCTTGCAAATTTGGTAACTGAGGGATTTTTATTCTGAAATCCAGTCAAGTTTGTATTTAGAAATAGCAATAACTGCAGGTGCTGGAATCAGAGTCAACAGAGTAGGGAGCTGGAGGAACAGAGCAGGTCAGGCAGCATCAGAGGAGCAGGAGAGTTGACATTTCGGGTCGGGACTTTTCATCAGGAGTAGGGGAGGAGGAAGGGAGCTGGGAAATAAATACAGGGAGGAAGGGTTGGGCTGGGAGAAGGTAGGTGGGATGGTGATAGGTGGATTAGGTAGGGATTGGTCAGTGGCAAGAATGGGGCAGATAGGTGGGGGAGAAGATGGAAAAGTTGTGTCAGGTCAAGGAGGCGGGGATGAGAAGGAGGGCTGGGGAGATTTTAAAACTGGTGATCTCTATGTTAAGGCCATTGGGCTGTAGGCTCCCGAGGCGGAATATGAGGTGTTGCTCCTCCAGTTTGCAAGAGGCGTCATGGCACTGGATGAGGCCCAGGACGGACATGTCACCCAGGGAGTGGGAGGGGGTGTTGAAATGGTTAGCAACCAGAAGGTGTTGATGATTATAGTGTATGGAGCACAGATGCTCCACGAATCATTCACCGAGTCTGCGCTGAGTGTCACTGATGTACAGGAAGCCACATCGGATCCACCCATCGCCATTCTACCTACGTTCCCGGAGTCCAACGCCTCCTCCCTCTATTTATTTCCCAGCTTCCTTCCCCTTACCCAGTCTTGATGAAGGGCCCTGATCCAAAATGTCGACTCTTCTGCTCCTCTGATGCTGCCAGACCAGCTGTGTTTATCCAGGTCTACACTGTGTTGACCAAGTTTTTATTTAACTTTGAACTGCAATTTACCAGTAAAGTTAAGTTTCTTTCATTCTTAGTCAGAGATCAACAAACTCAATGCTGGAGAGATGGCTACAGTTTGGTAATGATGTACCTAGTTAGAAGTCATTTATATTGCTAGCACTCCGTGACCCAGCTCTGGAATATTTAGCTCTGAAAATTTTTCAGCTCTTAAAAGATAGAGGAGTTCTGAAAGCTGAGTTGCCTATCCGATGCCAAGGTGCATGTCATCTATGCTGGATAAGAACTTAGAGTTGGAGAAGAAGGATCCAATTGTCATGGTCCATGAAGGTACTATCAACAAAGGTAGGACTATGAAAGAGGTTCTGTTGAGGGATTATGAGCAGTTTGGGCCTAAATGAGAAAGCAAAATCACAAAGGTTCTCTACTTGAGACACTTGCAAATTGATATGGGATAAGTAAGGTTAGTGAAGTAAATTTATAGCTGAAAGATTAGTGTGGGAGAAATGGATTCTGAATCAGGTGGCATTGGCAACAGTATTGGGGAAAGAGAGAGCTGTTCTATTGGGGTGGGCTTCATGCTGGGACCAGTGTGCCTGAAATTCATATAATTAGGTTTGAAGATGGTTTTAAATGAATTAGCAGGTGGAGATTTCAACTGAAGCAAAGCCTAAAAAATAAAAAATAAATGGAAGAGTAGAGGTGCAAGGTAGTGAAGAGGTGAATGATAATCAAAGGGTGACAGGAAGGGACAGAAAACATAAATAGAATGGTCCAGTAGAAATTAGAACCAGAATAAGGAATAATAGTAAAAAGTCCAAGCTAAAAGCTCTTTATCTGAATGAACACAACATTTGTAACAGATTTGATGAACTTACAGCATGGTTAAAAATGAAAGATTATCATTTGCTAACTTTTATGGAGTTGTGGTTGCAGGGTCACCAGGATGGGAACTCAATATTCAAAGGCATTTGATGTTCTGGAAAAACAATAGACAAGAGCTGAGGTATCATTGTTAATAAAGGAAGGTGTCAGTGCAATGCTGAGTAATGATATAGATGTAATAGATCACAATGAGGAACTAGTTTGGGTAGAAATAAGGAACAGCAAGGAAAAAGGTCATGAGTGGAAGTCTTTTGCAAATTCCAAAGAGTTAACTTTCCATAGAATAAATCGTGAACCATTTAAAGAGATATTTCATAACACTCAGCAAAGATGTACTCAAGGCAAGAAGCTTGAACTACCTGTCATTAAAAAAGGTAGTCAAGAAGGTAGCCCAACCAAAAATTAAAGTATACAAAGCGGCAAAAGCTAGTGATGAAGGGTTTAGGCCCGAAACGTCAAGTTTTCCTGCTCCTATGATGCTGCTTGACCTGCTGTGTTCATCCAGCCCCATGCTTGTTATCATAGGATTGAGTTTGTTTTAGGAACCAGTGGTAGATGGCTAAAAATCTAATAAAAAGGGTGAAAACTTATTTTGGAAATAAATTTGAAAGACATATAAAAACAAACACCAAGAGCTTCTACAAGTTTATTAAATTAAAGAGAATAGTTAACTCAGTGTGTGACCCTTGGAGGATGTGACTCGTAAATTGTTAGGAGGGAACAAGAAAATGGCAGATAATTTGAGCCAATACAGAATCGGAAAACCACCAACATGACATCCCCGTTCATGAAAGTTGGGGAGAGGAGGGTGATAGGAGAGAAAGAAAGCAGGAAACAATAAGCTTAACATCTTTTGTTTGGAAAATGCTACAGTCCACTATTGGGGAAGAAATAGCAAAACATTTGGAAAAATTTGCCATAGTTAAAGAGAGTCAACATGGTTTTATGAAAAGGAAATCATGTTCAACAAATTTGCAAGAATTCATTGGGGATATACCAAGCAGAGTTGATAAAGGACAACCGGTAGGTGTAGTGTATTTGGGTTACCAGAATACATTTGATAAAGTGCTACATAAAACGTCATTGCATACGATAAAGTTCAGAATATTGTGGTTAATATTTGAGCAAGAATTGAGGATTAACACACAGAAGACACAGGGTTGACATTAATGGGTGTTTTTCAGGTTGGAAAGATTAATTAGTGGAATGCCATAAGCATGTCCGATGGCCTCAAATATTTATTACCTATATTAAAGACTTAGAGGAGGGATCAGAGTATAATGTATCCATATTTGCTGATGATATAAAAATAGGTGGAATGACATACTGTGATGAGAATGTAAGGAATCTTAAAGGGTATATAAATAAGTTGAGTGAGTGGGCAAAATGTTGGCACATGAAATTTTTGTAGCAAATTGTGAAGTCTTGCACTTTTGAGTTAAAAGGTAGGCTATTATTTAAATGGAGAAAAATTTCAATAAAGGGCAACATAGAGGGACTTTGGTATTCTCGAATATGAAACACAAAGTTTTAGCAAGAAGGTGCAGCAAGTACTTAAGCAGGCAAATAGAATTTTGGCCTTTATTGCCTACTCTCACTCCTGTTTCCTCTCTTACATTCTTTTTTGATAATACTGATCACATTTTTAATCAAGTATTTATTGAAGTCCATACACAACACTAATTTCCCTAAATCCATCAATTCTCTTTTTTATTTCATTAAAAAAAAGTCAACTAAAATTAGCAGCCAAAACTTTAACATCTTTCATAAATCTGCATTGGGTATCATTTATTTAGCCATATTTATCCAAGGAATGATCTTGTCCAAATATATAGTCTCTTCCTGTTTTACCACCACAGGCGTTAGACGGATGAGCATTTAAATCTAAATTGCACCTTTGCAAAGGATAAAATCTTGTCCCAATTTTATGCAAAGACTAGCAAGCCAAATTTTTATAGCTATGGAAAATAGTGAACTGCTGCTATGGTGAGGATGCTACGGTTTTATAGGCAAAGGAATTAGCTCTGCTAATCCATTTATAATGACCAGACAATAATTTATTTGCAAATTAAACTGTGTTTCTTGGAAGTAAACAAGTTATGTCATTTTCTTGTAATTTGTAAAAGATGATTAATAAAGGATAATAGCATTTACCATTCACTTTTTCCAATTTTGTACTGAAGTATGTTTATATTTGTTGAATTTCAAAGTATTCATTTTGGAATTATTTTACAGTGCCTAATTTCCAAAGGCATGTTAAAAGGTTAAGATCCAGCTGGAACATTCTTACAGTGGACTCTAAACAGGTTTTCCATCTAACTTCTGGAAAAAAAAAACTTACCGGGTACAACACCTGGCTGAGCTCCAGGTACAGCTCCTGGACCACCTGCAATATCAGGCAGAGAGTTACATTCATTAGTGTCTTCAGTAAAATGGCAGAAACATCATTGAATAGTTAGCAGCAGTGTATTGCATGGTACTGTTTGCAATTCCAGGCTTAAATACTAAAATGAACCAAGCTTGGCTGTATTTCATTGCCATCACTATCAGGGGGGTGGTGGGTGAGAAGAAGTTGTAATAAATTGGGAATTCTTAAACAACATCAGGATGGCATTAAACACAGAGTGAACAGATGTGAGGTTCGCATCATTGGCTGGGCAAGCATTTATTTCTCATCCCTAGTTACCTTTTAAGGTGGTGGTGGTGAACTGCCTTCTTGAACCACTGCAGTGAATTTGTTGTCATATGCTGTCATAGGGAGGGACTTCAGGATTTTGACTGACATAAAAGGAATTGTGATATATTACTACGTCAGAATGGTGAGTGGCTTAGAGGGGAACTTACAAGTAATGGTGTTCCAATGTATCTGTTATCCTTGTTTTCTAGATGGTAGTCATGAGTTTGGAAAGTGTTATCCAAGGAGCTTTTGTGAATTTTGACCCTTATAGTTCCGAGAATAGCTCTTCTAACAATTGCTTGTCAGCATTAAAATGGAAACAACACTCATAGCATCACAGAATTGTTATAGCAAAGAAATAAGCCTTTTGACCTATCGTGACTGGAATGGTCCTTTGAAAGAACAGTTCACTTAGTGCTACTCAACTGCATTTTCCCTTTTCCCCCACATCTTCCTTTTGCAGATAAGAATCAGTTTCCTTTAGAAAGCTTCAACTGTGTCTGTCTTTACCACACTCTCACATTTCATGTCTCCCTTTACTTCTTTTGCCAATTACCTTAAACCTGCGTCCTTATGTTTTTGATTCTTTCACCAATGGGAACCATTTTTCTTAACTACTCTGTACAGACCCATGATTTTGTGTACATTTGCCAAATCTCCTCTCCCTCTGTTCTGTGTGATTTTCTTATGTGATTTTCCATTATTGTAGTGAAGGCTGGCAGGAGGAAAGTTCAGATCAAAGTGAGCAAAGTCCATAATAATGCCCCTAAAAGCAGAAGTCACTATACAGCAATAAAATCAAGCTCTGTGAATATGTAATGTGAGTGGAAATTTTTTACATGAGCAAGCCTGAAGTTTCACGATTTAATATTTTTAAATCTATTAGCTTAATTAATCACTGATATTCCAATGTTTTAAAAAGAAAGAGTTCATGAAAGAAAATATTCACAAGATATTGATATATCCTTCTTAGGAGAGACTAAAATCGAAATTTTTGGAGCACAGAGAAACTGGTGGAAAGTCACTGGACATACTTTAGGTACAGCGCAGCACTTTCAGTTTTTTCAGATACTGAACCATCGTTAAACAAGAAAAATCTTCACCCATCTTGTAAAAAGCTGCATGAGCAAGGAGGAACATGATGGAAGGTTCTAGGAGATCAGCTATTTTAAAGCACAGAGAAAATACAATTACTGAGTAATGTAGATAATTCAAAATCAGAGTTGTTAAGCAAGAAGGCATGTGTATAATTGAACCTAATTCACAGAATAGAATAATCAAACAGTGATGAAGGTCAGCGAAGATACTTTAAAGCAGAGTCACTTACGGGATTGGGAAAGCTAAAATGGCATGCCACATTGATTTCATTTCTGAATTTTGTGCAATGTACTTAAATGCACCAAGAAACAGCCCACACTCTTAACTTCCAAAGGGCAAGAGGTGAGCAACTCAAATGGTCAGATAAGATATATTTCCCCCATAAAAAGGGCCATCAAGTTGGTGATTCGGGATTATATCAGTTGTGAGACCAAATGTGTATATAAAAATGTGTACTGATTTCATTTGACTCAATAAAATTATGAAAAGTCAATCCAATGGTAGTAGTAAATGGAAGTTTATCAAAGTTAGGGAAGGGTTTAATAATCTTTAAATTAGATAGTAACAGCACATTTTAGTACATACTGCTAGAAGAGCAGTCCAAGCTTCTCACAACTTTCAACAGGTTACCCTTTGGAACAATACAAGCACCAGAGATCTTTAAAAGAACAAATGTCAAATATTTTAAGAGGCCTTACACTGAAAAATGACTCTACTCAGGCTGAGAATGGCAAGAGAATGAAAGCAATGCTGTGAAGTCTACAATGGACAACAATGACACTCAACAAGTTTTGACAACCAACAATCAAGATTCTTGGTCACATAGAGAGTGCACGAGTAACACAAGTTTATCCATTGAAGACTAGAATCATAAAAGAATTTTCAGCTCCAACAACCATTATAAAGGTTAATGGGAATGGTCAATCATGTGGCAAAGTTGTGAAAAAAAATGCAACATAGCTCTAAGAGCCACTGCACCAGTTGCTACATCATGATGATGAATAGATTTTGGGAAGAAACACATCAGAAATTATCAAAACATCAATGGTTGGGTGCTGTCATCAGAAGTTTTAGCATGTTATGATTTAGAATTATCTGAAATAATAGCAGCAGACACATCCTGTACAGGATTGGGGCAATACTATTTCAGGTACACAAGAGACGAAAATGCAGATCTATCTACAATATCTCCTATCATTACCAGATACAGAGGAAAATATACATTAATTGAGAAGGAAACTTCAGCAGCTATGGGGGCATGTAAGAAATTTACTGACTATGTCTTGGTCTTCACACTATCACAGAAGTAGATCTCAGTCACACCGCTGTATTCCAAAGAAGTTGAAGTGATACCATCAAAACTTTAAATGTTTCAATTAAGTTTTATGAGATTTATTACTCTTATGTTATACATTCAAGGGAAATGATGCAACATAGGAGATGCATCACCATATGTTAAAGCAAAGACTCCAGAAAAATGTGACAGTGAAGTTGTAGAAAATGTTGAGAAGTTTGCTATGATGATGCTTCATACATTACTGGAGACTACAAAACGATTCACTGAAATCAGAGGCACAAAAATAAAATAAAGAATGTGAGACTTTGCAAGAATTTTATGACAGAAAGCCAACATATATCCCATATATTCCTACTTTGAGACCGTATTTTTGAGCAGAGAGCACATCTGACAGTAAATGAGGTTTTGATGATAGATTAGTAATCATAAAATCATTTGAAGTGTGAAATTTTAATGCCTACATTGAGGTAATTTAGGCACAAGTACAGAGCCAGAGTACGATATTTAGTTTGTTGGCAGGTCTCAAAGTCAGTGGAAGAAATGATATCCAAATGTATCACATGTATAATAGGAATCGAAGGACCACTGATGCCATCGCCTACTCTGACAAAGCCATGGAAACACCTGGAATTGATGCACACATAAAAGAGGAAAGAGGCTTATAATAGTAGTAGATTACTACTTGAGGTAGATAAAAGTGAAACAGTAATACGCTCACACAGCAGAGCAGTGAAAAAGTCATTGAAAGAATTTCTTGCAGTCCATGGGATTCCTGATACTGTGATGGCAGGCAAAAGCCCACAGTTTGAGAGAATAAAGTTTCAAGAGTTTATGGGTTCATTTGAGTTTGTTCATATAAGCCCATTAAGGTTTCTTCAGGCTAAGTGAGAAGCTCAGAGAGATGTCAGAAATATAAAGGTATTACTGATAAAGAATGAAGATGTTCAACTAATATGGAATTGAACTGAATTAGCTTTATTGTCACACGTATTCAAATGAAAAGAGTGAGAAGTTTACAAGGTGCCACTTATGGCACTATCTTTGATACAAGTTACCTAGGTACAGATTCTTCAGTACAAGCTGTTAGGAAAAAAAATTTAGAAAAATAGGAAAAAAAGTCCAGCATTTCAGACTGTAGGAATAAATTTGAAAATACAGAAAAATAAGTTCAGAACAACAGTCCTTCCAACCCATTCTACACTGGTACCTGGTTGCCTGTCCTCATCAGGCCTTGACTCCAGGTCATGCTGTGCTTCACCTCAAGGCTCTCAAGGCTGGGAGACTGCTTTGGAATTACCTTGAGGCCAGATGTCCATGCTGAGGCCACGCTGGGCTGAGAGACCACCACACTGGGCTCCGGGACCACCACACCGGGCCAAGAGGTCACAACACTGCGCAAAGAGACTGCAATGTCGGGCCGAGAGACCGCCATGCCAATTAATACTTCCCAAGTTTCTTGTGGATTAACGCAATTTCTGTCTCTCTCTCTGCCTGTCTCTGGGTCTTCGAAGCTGCTTTCTCTCTTCCTCTCTCCCTGGATGGTCAGCTGGTCTCTTACCACACTGGTCTCCTCAGAGACAGCACAATGCTTATCGAAGCAATAAAATTGAGAATCTCAAAAAAAACTGGAGATAGGAGAAGAGAGGACAGGAAAAGAATAGAAAGAAAAGAAAGAAATCAACGAAGTTTGGAGAAACAGTGGAAAGATCATCACACCTTTCTTTTCTTTCTATTCTTTTCCTGTCCTCTCTTCTCCTATCTCCAGTTTTTTTTGAGATTCTCAATTTTCTTACTACAATAAGCATTGTGCTGTTTTTAACTCATTTACTGTTTCTCATTCAGCTCTTATTGGCAATAAAGCATTCTCATTCTGCTGTTGGTCCTCCAAACAGAATTTGCACTCGTAGATGGTTTGGGGTTTGACCCCAGGGTCTCTGCTTTTTACTGTGTTGCTTAAATGCAATCGAAGTTCTGCATGCTTTTTGCGACATGTCCTGTTCCATCTGAAAAATACAAGATCTCAGGTGTGATGATCTCTCCACTGTTTCTCCAAACTTCGTTGATTTCTGATCCAAACCTGACCTTATTGTTGAAGATCTGATGATATTCTTGCACTGCAATCAATGTCATAGTGTTTCATCTGCTTTGGTAAGTTTCCTCTATTTCTTATTCTGTCCCTACGTTAATACCTTCGACCTGTGATATTAAAATGTATGTGGATAAGTAGGAATCTACGTTCACAGTCTTCCTTCCATGGAGTCAATCTATTTTTTATTTACTTGAGACAGCACAAAGAAGTTACATTTCCTACAAGAATTCAAAGCACTGAATCTATCTCAGAAGTCTCAGAATGACTAGGAGACAGAAGCTGTATGTTTCCAGGAACATTAGAAAAGGTTAAAGGTTGAAGTTTGACTTGTGAGATTGGTGGGAGATAGCATAATGTAATATGTCAAACTATGTCCATAAAGCATTTGCTGTAACAGTATCTGATTTGTAGAAGGAAGTGACTTGGTTTCACAATGACTCACGAGAAAGTAGCATGGAAATAGTTTATGGGAATGTTCTCACAACTGCAAATGTGTTAAAATAAAGTTAGCATGTTTTATAACTAGTAATTTTTGACAGTTATTTTAAGTACACCCAGTCCAACAATGCAATATTATAAACAGCAACATAACTGAATTACTGCTGGAAACAGAAGGAAAGCACTGACGTTGAGGTATCATAGGTTAAAAAAAATCTACCACAGTCATATCTTACTGTACATCAAATGATTGGTACAAGCAGTAATATGCAACAGTGGTGTTGCAGGCAAATCTACGTCAAATATGAAACTTCCTGCCAGTAACAACACTGGATAGTAGTAATCAATATAAATGAGCTCCTAGCAAAGAATCAACAAGAGTTCTAAAGCCTAGACAGCTGAATAATGTACTATTGAAATCAATTAGATCATTAATATAGCGAAATTAAGTTTAAACCTCCGTCAGTTGGCCTTATGACATTGTCACCAAAAATGAGTCAATAAAATGAAAATATGTAACCAATGTCAGAATAACAGATCAATCTAATGTTAAACTAAGTAAAAAATAACTGTACATGCTATAGCCCCTGGAACAGCTCCTGGAATCGCTCCTGTATTAACAGCACAAGGAAATAAGACTGTAATACAAAATCTGTCCAGTAAAGTTACATACAAAACTAATGCCAGTGCAAGGTCTAACATTTCCTTTATCAGAATCATCAGGACGATATGATGATAGCTCGTACAGTTCTGTTTGAGTGAATAATTGCAATGCTAACATCTGTTAATGTCAAGACATGGTTAAGAATAAACAAGTGATGTGTGTTAATTGGAGGCCTAAGCTAAAACCCACTTTCTCTAGAAGTGTGTAATAACATTGCTGAACAGGTTGATTAGAAAATATCTAAGCTGAGATATATAAATAAAGGACCAACTGGGACATTGACATGTATAATCTGGAAAGCTGTAAGACTGTATTCATGTGAATAAATTAGTGTGAAAGAAAAAGCTCTTGATTCAGCATCAAGCTTGGATCCACTTTTCAATACCTTGTGCCCTTTATGACACAGCTGTATCACTGACATTGAACGCATATGCCCAGGATGGGTGAAAATTGGATACAGGACTGATAAGTAAACCAAGGGACTTGTCAACTGCAATTCTACCACATTCTCATTGTCTTTATCTAATTTGGTCTCCTGAAGCTGAGAAGTCTTTCTTTAAATATAAAGCAAAATTACTTGAAATACTCAGCAGAGTCAGACTGCATCTCTGGAGAACAAAGCATAGGTAAAGTCTCAGGTAACGTGGCCTTCCATTAGAATTGGAAAACATTACAAATGTAACAAGTTTTACACAAGCTCATTGGCAGGGAAAGAGAGGGTGATGATGGAAAGAACAAAATGGGAAGTTATGAAAGGTTAGATGGCTGGATTGATTTAAGGAAAGGAATAAAAGTGCTAAGTAAAGGAATGGCAATGGGACAAGCAAAGCAACAAAAGAGGTATGAAAAAGCACTGTAAATGGTAACAATGGAATCATTAAGTACATCTATCATCTAAAACAAAATGGGAGCAGTAGGTACATTCTGAAATTATTGAACCTAATGTTAAGTCCAGAAAGAGCTAACTAAAATGAGATGTGTTCCTTAAGCTTCCATTTACATCATTGGTAGGAATAGCAGATGTCATGGTGTAATGGTAGCATTCTATGTCTGAGCCAGGCACTCAGGGTTCAAATATGACCTCTGAACTTTATGGCCACAGAAGGTATGTCCCATCAGTTTCATTATCAATCTGTAAACTCTTCCTAAACGTTTGTGGCAGATGGTCGGAGTGGGAGATCTTCTTGGTTGGCCACAATTAATTGGTAGTTGCAACGAAATAACATCACAACTCAAAAAATCTCTGCATGCAGGTTGTTGTCATGAGTGAACATCAATCTCATCCTCCTCCACCATAGATACACTTGTGGGAAGACAAGGAAAGAGAAGTTGAAGTGAGGGTGATATGGAGAATAAAAATGGTCCGTGATGTAAGCTCAAGATATGACTTTTGTAATAAACGGTACTGCTCAACAAATCAATCAGGAAATCTCAGTTTGGTATCCTTAATGTACAGAATGCAATTTACCAAACTGGAAGTACAAGAGTACTGCTGTTTCACCTGAAAGGCAAGTTTGAAACCTTGGATGATGGGAAGAGGTGAAAAGCCAAATGGTGCATCTCCCACTCTTGCAGAAAAAGTGTTGTGATAGAATGAGCTATGATGTTCTGTACTGATTGGTCCCTTCAGAGTTCTGAAATGGAAGGTAGGGGCATTTGTGCTTGGTAGTAGTATTGCTATAAACATGGAAGAAATTGTGAGGAAAAAACGTTATGTGAAGAATGCTGTGGTGCAAAGTGAGCACAGGGGAAAGATTATTGTAACTCTGGAAGGTGGTGGGGGCAGGGGTAGGAGTGACATTAAAAGTGCAAGAAATAGGAGAGAAGTCATTCTTGGTATTGTCACCTACAGTGGAGGAATCTTTGATTGAGGGAAAATAATGTGATATTGGAAGCATTATGGAATGTGGCATCATCAGAATGGATATGAAGGAGATTGAGGAACTGAAAAAATGAAATAATATAAGGCTGATTCTCATGTTCTTTTTGGTTAAATTCAAGATGTGTCAAGTAGTTGGAGAGTTTCTTGCGGAGAGGGCAAGTGAGATTTCTCACCCTGTCATACTAAACTACCCACACTAATTTTCTCCCCTGTCCTGTGGTGTTGCTCACATCATTGGTCAGACTACCTGCAGTTTTGGTCTTCTTATGTAAGGAAGGATGTAAATACACTAGAGGTGGTTCAGAGAAGGTTTACTAGATTGACACCTGGAATAAGTGGGTTTTCTTATGAGGAAAGATAGATTATGCTGGCTTCTAAGCAGTCTTGGAGAGGTGGATGTGGAAATAATGTTGTGGGTAAGTCCAGAATTAGTAGATACTTTTTTAAGCTTAGGCGTCATCCTTTTAGGAAAGGATGAGGGTTGTTTTTTTCTTAGGGCTGTGCAACTTTGGAACTCTCTGCCTTAGAGATGGATCATTAAATATTTAAGGTGGCAGTAGATCAATTCTTGTTAGGCAAGGGATTTGAAGGTTATCAAGAATAGTTGTGAATGTGAAATTTGGAGCACCACAAACTGATCAGCCATTGTATTATTGAATCGTCTGCTTCTGCTCATAATTTATGCTTGTTTATATGTTTGTAATTTAAAAGGGATTTATGTCTCTTGTAAAGAAATGGATACATACAAGCACAGGACATAAAACAGCTGTGTTGTGAAATAAAAGTAGAATATGTTGGAGAAACTCAGCAGGTCTAGTAGCATCTATGGAGACAGAAACAAAATTAACATTTTGAGTCCAGTATGACCTACTTGGAACTCAGATAATCCTGGGACCAAAAGATTGTATTATTTGACATCTTTAATTCAGGCTAAATGGAGGAATTTAGCAGATATACTGAAAGTAGATGAGATCCTTAAAGTGATTACCCAGCATTTAGAACAAAAGGAAGGAAAACTGAATTGAGAAAACCTGAAAATACCTAGAATTGGCTCAGATTCAGTTAGAAATAAAAAGAAGACTTGTGAGAGAAGAGAATAAAGTAAAAGGTAAATGGAAATTGGACGGATTCGTCTTGACTAAAAATCTATGCTTAGTGCCTAAAATGTACAGAGGGTGCGGTTGAAAGCTATTTCACCTCATTTGAAAAAGCAGGTGGCAGACATAATGGCCAAAAGACTTTTGGATTTTATCATAGTGTGTTTTGACAAACACAGCAATGAATGTGCATCAGAGATAAAAGGTACTGCAGATGCTGGAGAATCCAAGATAACAAGCATGGGGCTGGATGAACACAGCAGGTCAAGCAGCATCATAGGAGCAGGAAAACTTGACGTTTCGGGCCTAAACCCTTCATCAGAAAATCATGTGCATGTCAGTTTGTCAGAAGAACAACATGCAAACTATGAAACTGTCAAAGAAAACACCTAATGCTTTTAAGCATGTCCCTGAAAGATATTAATTAAAATTTAGAGTTACAAGGTGAGAAACCTAAATTCAATAATAGTATTCTAGTAAATCTTAAATTTTTTTAGATGAACATCAAGTATCAAAGATATAAGATGCTGTAGGTCAGGTAGTTATCCCCTTTCACACAATTACATGTGGAGAAATGGTCAAATGGGAATTCACAAGGAAACTGGAGAAATAGAAAATCTGCAAATGGAAGTAGTATTAGCTTAAAAGAATAAATAGAATGACGCCAAAGTAATAATGGGGGAAGGCAAGAACTCAAATATGATGTAAAGAAAATAACTTGCTTGCATTATAATAGGACTGGACATAGTAAAGCTAAATAGTGGAGATTAAATAGGAGACAAATTGCAGTAGAGAGATCCCTAGGGAATCTTCAGCAAAGGTTGCATCAGCAAGTTTGGTGTCACAATCAATCCTGCAATCAGTTTATGATCTTCTAATTATGTTAAAGACAAGCTTTTTCTATGTGAGAAATATCACTGAACTTTGCCCCTACCCTAGTTAATTTGCTGTTGAAACCCTGATTCCTATCATTGCTAATTCTTGATTTAGTGAATTCAATGTTCTCCTGGCTCATTACCAACATTCCATCCTCCACAAATTCAAAGCTCTGCTGCCTGCGTTTTAATTTGCATAAATCCCTTTTCACCTATCACCATGGTTATTGATCTGTTCTTTGATTCCTATAACTAAACAAATAACTGCAGACGCTGGAAACCCAAAACAAAAACAGAATTTGCTCGGAGGAACTCAGCAGCTTTGGCAGCATCTGTGAGAGAAAGTACAGTTAATATTTTGAGTCCAGTCACCCTACTTCAGAACTGTTTTAAAGGATGACAAGATTAATTCCTCCAACCCCTCAATCCTCCAGAGATCTGCGTTCATCTAATTCTGACCTCTTGTGCATTCCCAATCATAGTTTCTTCACCATGGCTGCAATGTCCTCTGTTACGTATGCTGCAACCTCTGAAATTCCCTCCTTACATCTGGACTTAACACTTTCTTCCTTTCAGACATTTCCCCACCGCCCCCGCCACTTTCTTGAAGATTTTAGTCATCTGATCTAATATCTCCAATATACTTCATAGTCATTCTCATTCTCTTGCTTTTTCACATTTAATATCTGTTAGGTTGTTATTTCCTTTTCCTCTACTTACTTTCAATCTCCATCACAGCATATTTTCCTATATTGAACTGTATCCACTCAGACTCTGCCTCTTTCTATAAACTACAAATTGGTATCCTGCCATCACTCACTCAACCCCACCCCGGGCTGGAAGGTTTGGAGACTAATATCATTGAAAAGGAGTTTGGGATGTCTGTGAAGAAGACAATAACTGCTTTTCTCAGCTCTGCCTAACAATCTGTCTCCCTCGAGCTTTCCTGTTGCTTCAAGTGTTGCTTGACTCCTGATCATTCTGCCATCATTTTTGATTTGAACGTGAGTCTCAGGTCAAAATTCATTTCCTTTCTGAGGATCTTTTTTAGATTTTCTCTGGGGGTACTTCTTGGATTTTTGGTGGCCACTTTTTGGTTTTCAGTGGCTACTTAATCTTTCTCTCTAACTTACTAATTAGGTGATATAACCATGTATTAATAATATCTTTGGTATTTGTCATATAGCTATTTGGACCATACAGAAACAGTAGTAGCAAAATTTATTAGTGTACTTCATTATAATCAATCGTCTGTTAATATTATAACCACAACATACACGGGAAACATTAATGTCCTGGACAACACCATTATTCAAATTAGAACAAAAAAAAGACAATGAGTTAACAAAAGTTCTTTTCAAAATAAATGACATGCATTTCTACTCTACGCACAAAATGCCATCGCTCTAAACACAGCATCCGCAGAATGCTGAAGTCGCAGCTAATGTATTTTTATGATATCTGCACAAATCTGCAACATTTTAACAAGGTAACTACTACCATTGTATTGCAACTCAGATCTTAATTTCAGATTTAATTTCAATAATTGAGTGTTTTCCTACTTCAGTTTAAAGCAATATTTGAAAATAATCGAGTGAACATAAAGTAATTATGGAGAAAGACTGTGAAAGGAATGGAATATTGAATAGTTTGTGATTCTGATATTCCCTGACCAGCATTGGCTCAAGGTCCCTGAGTCTGGCTAGTAAACCTTGCTACTTCCATACTTCCCAAATATAGGACCCTCATCAAGTACTTAGAGATTGCTCATTAAATATTTCATATAGATATATGTCTGGAATTGTGCCTTTCATTCTTGTTCTTCATCTAGCAAGATACTTCGTCGATTCTCCCTGTAATAAAGACTATTCTGCTTTGCAAAACTTCTGCCTCATACTTCAAATTCTCTGCACATTATGTTAATGGATATTATTTAGTTACAACGTCACCAGTTTAGTATGAGGGAAAGCTTCTCAGATACAAACTTAAATTCCTGGCAACTGGATATTAAAATGGAGAGTGACAAGTCATATTTGTACACATCTGTTTAACTTCAGGAAAGTGATGTAACACTGCTTGAAGTTTTTTTTTTTACTTGATCACAGATTAAAATTTATATATGTTCTCTATTTAACAAGAAAATTGTTCTTATTGATTTTATTAACAACCCATGCTTACTGGTACAGTAATAGTTTGATGTTATTACAAAATAGGAAGATTTACCTCCGTATTTAGCAGCTTTAGCTGCTGCATATCCACCTGCAATGACAAAGAATTAACAAGTTATACAAAACAGAGGCCATGGAATGGGTAACATTATACAGAAAACAGCTTTGCTTCATTCCTGGCACTCCTTAAATAATTCAATAAAATGTAAGCTGTTCAAATCTCACTTAGTAATTTTTAAGATCGCATGAAAAATTGAGAACCATTAATTCCCACCTCTTACATAGAGTTTGTGTAATATGGCATTAGCTCAGGTCATACACAATAGCAAAAATAGCAAGGGGAAATGTCTCACAAAATAGATCCTGATGACGACTTTGAACATATAGATCCTGATTACTACTTTGAACATAGTTAAGCTTACAGAACAGATTTGCTACCAAAAGGTTTCCCCAGTGATACTCTGGCAATACTTTCTTAGCAAGCATGGATTACTTGCGTAGCAGAAACATATATACTAACATATAAATGAAGAAGTTCAAGCCATTCAAACCATTCAGTCTGTTCTGCCATTCAGTAATATCATGGCTGATTGAATGGTGACCCTAAGTCTATTTTTCTACCTATCACCAATAAGTACCTTGTTAGTCAAGAATTTCATAAGTGTTGCCTTAAAAAAAATTGATGACCCTCCTTTCACTGTTTTATTGGGAACAGAGTTCCACAAACTCTCAACATAGGAACAGGAGTAGGCCATTCAGCCTCTCGAGCCGTACCATGAATCGGTTAGACCACAGTTGATCTGTGGCCTAACTCTATATCCCTGCCTTTGGCCCATATCCTTTAATACATTTGCTTAACAAGAATTTATCTGTCAGATTTAAAATTAATAATAAATAAAATTATCAAGCATCCACTGCCATTTGCGGAATCACTCATCCTTTGTGTTCAGAAGCGCTTTCCTACATCTCCTGAACGGCCTGGCCCCAATTCTCAGACTAAGTCCCCTACTTATAGAATCACCAACCAGTTGAAATAGTTTATCTTATCTACGTTGTCTTTTCCTGTTAATATCTTGAAGACTTCAATCAGATCACCTTCTAAATTCTAGAAAAAACAGGCATAATTTGCATTATCTCTCCTCATAGCATAACCCCTTAAGTCCACATATCATTCTTGAAAATCTATGTCATACTCTCTCCAAAGCCAGTATATCCTTCCTATAGTGTGGTGCCCACACCTGCTCACAGTACTCCAAGTTGGATCTAACTAGGGTTCTGTATAACTGTAGGATAACTTCTGCATCCTTGTACTCCAGTCCTCTAGATATAAATATCAGCATTCTACCTGATTTCTTGAGTATTTTGTGCACCAGCTCATGACATTTTAAAGATCTAAGCACCTGAACCCTCAAGTCTCTTTAGGACATCCACTGTATTTAACTTCATACAATCTAGAAAGTACTCTGATCTATCCTTTTTCAGTTCAAAATGGATAATTTCATATTTGCTTACATTGAACTCCACCTGCCACAGTTTTGTCTGTTTACTTAGTCTATCACTGTCCCTTTGTAATTTTACGTTATCATTTCCACTGTCTACAATATTGCCTAAATTTATGTCATCAGCAAATTTGGATACATGACTTTCTGTATCATTATTTAAGTCGTTAATAAATAATGTGAATAACTGAGGCCCCAACACAGATCCTTGTGGAACATCACTGGTCACATCCTATCAATTTGAGTACCTACCTGTTACACTTACCTTCTGTCACCTGCTATTCAACCAATTTCCCAACTATGTCAGTTATTTGTCCTCAATTCTGCAGACATCAATCTTAATTTATAGTCTCTTATGTAGGACTTTATGCAATGCTTTCTAGAAGTCCATATAAATAACATCCACAGACATTCCCCTGTCCACAACCTTACTCACCTCATTAAAAAAATTCAATGAGGTTCATCAGGCATGACCTACTGGTCATGAAATCCATGCTTGATTTTGCACTCCAACGATTTCCCCACCACAGATGTTACGCCAACTGGTCTGTAATTCTTTGATTTTCCTCTCTGGGAGCAAACATTTCTGTTCGTATCCATCTTAAATCAGAGACAGCTTATTTTTAAACTGTGTCCCCTAGGTCTGGTCTCTCCAACAAAGGGAAGAATACTTTCGGCACCTAGTCTGTGAAGATCTCTCAGGATCTGATACGTTTCAATAAGATTGCCTCTCATTTTTGTAAACTCCAAAGGAACCTTGTAATTCTTGGACTGGTCAGAGTGGGGGCGGATGGAGGGAGACCTTGTAGTACGGTCCAGATGGAGTGTGTTACATAACCCACAAAATGCTTTGCAATTCCAGTTTGGACAAATGGAGCAGCTAAAGTTGACATATGATGGATGCTAAAGAGCTGGGAGAACAGCAGCAGTCTTTTGAGAAGGAAGAAGAGGGCATTGAGCAGGAAGAACATCACCTTCTGCATGAAAGAATACTATAACAGCCAGTGTAACAAGGCAAACAGAACTTAATGGACCTCTACCATTGCTAATCAGATGATGGCGTGTGCAGGGTACTATAAAGACATGGTAATAACTAATGAGGTGAGTTGTGAGAATTATGTGCGAAAACGTACTAGGGCTTATGAAGAAAAATCTTTCATGAAACTCGCTATAATTTACACATCCAATATGTGTTAAAATTCAGCCCAGAATAAAACTATGGTGTTGGATAACAAGGGATTGTAATGTGAAACTCTGTGTATACATATTTATAAAAGTTTGGCTCCAATAGTATTCTTCATCAATTAGCTGTTTGGATATATTATTGTAACAGCGCATGGGTGCTTAAAGGTGAAGGCAGGGAACTAAGAAAAATCTTTTCAAATAGGAAACTATAATTTGAGTGATCATTGTAGAAAATGCCAGAAAGCAAGAGCAAACTGTCATGGTATGATGGACCTCGAATGCTCTCAGAGTCTAAACCACATAATTAGTGAAAAATCTTATTTCCTATATGAAGTGAAGTATTTTGTGTGATGGATACTTGTTAGTTGAATAATGACAATGGTTTTAACTTCTACTGCAGTTCTCAGATGAAACTTAGTAGAAAGACAATGTATTAAATGCAGAAAAAAGGTAAGGTCGCTATAGTCATACCAATCCATAGGGCTGCTCTCTCACCTGAAGGTCACCATGCCTCAGGCAAGGGGAGAGGTTGAGAAGGAGAGTGCTTCATGGTAATCTTGCCTGGTGCAGGAATTGAACCCATGCTCTGCTCACCACCTCACTCTGCCACAAACCAGCTGCCTAGTCATGGAACTAAGGAGATCGGTTAATTGGTCTGACTTCTCTGTATATCCCAAAATGGACAACCAGTATATTCATTTCCAAGTATTACGATTTTTTATTCCACATCTTTTTCCCTCTGGGTATTAAAATTAGGTCACCTACCCATTAATTATTCGCTTGAGGTGCTGCTTAATTGCTTTACTGCCAGGTTTTACAAATCCTGGGAAATTGTGCTCAATACATTACAATCAAATCATTGAAAGATAAATTTAGTAGTCACCCTCAAGCTTGGGTTACTCTGCATCAATACCAACATCTACTAAAACTGGAAGTTGGTATGTTGGAGGTTGGAGCTTCCAACTTTTCATGACCAAGCTTTTCATTCTTTAAAGTTTATGATTCAATCCTGGTCTCCCAGTAGAGCTAGAAAATCATGATCAGTCATTTCAAGAGAAAACACTTTTCCCAGATTACTTAAATTAATCCACATATACTTCCCTGATCTTTCAGGTGATCCAAAATATTTCACAACCAATTCACTATTCTTGAATTGCAACTACTGTGTGATGTAGTCAAATAGAAAGTCAATTTCCACATGAAATGCCACAAACATGGACAGAGACAGAAAACAAGTTCAGTAATTTTTCTTTTGGGTGCCTGACCGAAGGAAGAAAACATCCTTTTCTCAAATTGTGCTCTAGCATAATATGTATCATTTCGAATAACTTGATCAGGACAGTTCATGAATCTCAAAGCTGGCCTTTTCAACAATAAAGCTATACATTAAAATCCCAACCGGCAATGTGCTAAAATGCAGAAGGGCTTCAACACCTAGTGGGTGATTTTTTAAAGTGCTGCTAACCTACATTTAATCTAAAAACAAATTGCCAACGGAATAATATTTTGGAGCATCAAAATGATACTCAAAACTTGCCTGACCTAATTTTTATCTCATCTAAGATAGTGCGGCCAAAGTTCTCTTCTGATTAAAGAGCTGTAGATCAATGAACCCTTGTGCTCCATTGAATCTAGCGTTCCCCAAACCTTTATTCATTCACAGGATTTGGGAATTGCTGGCTGCATCAACATTGGTTTCCCATTCATAATACCCCTTAAGAAGGTTGTAATGAACTATTTCATTGAATTTCTGTAATCCATGTGGTGTGGGTACATCATCAGGTGGAATTAGGAACTGCCAAGACTTTGACCCAGGAACAGAGAAGAAATAGTACTGTAATTCCAAGTCAGGTGGTGATGTGCCCATGTACCCCTTGTTCTTGTAGATGGTAGAGATCAAGGGTTTGGAAGATGCTATTGAAAGAGCCACGGTGAGTTCCTGCAGTGCATCTTGCAGATGGTATACACTGCTATCGCTGTGTGCCAGTCTGGAAGGAGTGACTATTGAAGGTGGACAGTGGAATGCCAATAAATTGGGTTGCTTTGTCTCAGATGGTTTGAGTTTCTTCAGAGTAGTTTGAGCTACAATCATCTAGGCAAGTGGTTAGTATTTCATTCCTAACTTGTACCTTGTAAGTGGTTGATAGACTTTGGGAAGTCAGGAACTGAATTAATCACAGCAGAATTCCGAGCTCTGACCTCCTTTCATAGCCATGGAGTTTACATGCTTGGTCCAATTAATATTTCTGTTCAATGGGAACCCTCAGGATGTTGTCAGTGGGAGATTCAGTGATGTTTCACAAGGATCAGTGCTGGGTCCACTTTTGTTAGTCATTTATATAACAATTTGGATGAGAATTTAGGAGGAATGATTCATAAGTTTGCAGATGACACCAAAATTGGTGGTATAATCGACAATGAAAAAGGTTATCTAAGATTACAAAGGGATCTTGATCAATGGGCTGAGGAATGGCAGATGGCATTTAATTTGGATAAATGTGAGGTATTGTAGCTTGGTAAAACAAACAAGGGCAGGACTTATAAAGTTAATGGTAGGGCCTTCAGTAGTGTTGTTGAACAGAGAGACCGAGAGGTTCAGAAACATAGTTCTTTGAAAGTTGCGACAGAGGTAGGCAGAGTGGTTAAGAAGGTGTTTCTCACGCTTGCCTTCATTGCTCTGACCATTAAGTTTAGGAGCTGGGACATCATATTGAGGTTGTACAACACATCTGTGAGGCCACTTTTGGAGCACCATGTACAGTTCTGGTCGCCCTCCCAATAGGAACGATATTATTAAATCAGAAAGGATTCAGTAAAGACTTACCGTAATGTTGCTAGGAATGGAGGGTTTTACTTATAAGGAGAGGCTGGATAGGCTGGGATTCTTTTTTCACTGGAACGTAGGAGGTTGAGTGGTGGCCTTATAGAGGTTTATAAAATCATGAGCGGCATAGATAAGGTGAATAGCGAAAGTCTTTTCCCTGGGATGGGCCAGTTCAAAACTAGGGGGCATATTTATAAGGTGAGAAGGGAAAGATTTAAAAGGGACCTAAGGGGCAACTTTTTCACACAGGGTGGTTCGTATGTGGAATGAACTGCCAGAGGAAGTGGTAGTTGAGAGTACAGTTACATGTAGGTATATAGGTAGTCATGATAGGTACATGAGTAGGAACGGTTGAGAGGGAAATGGGCCAAATGCAGGCAAGTGGACTAGTTTACTTTGGGAAACTTGGTCGGCATGAATGAGTTGGACCAAAGGGATTTTTTCCATGTTGTGTAACTCTATGACTGTGTGACTCTAATAACATTGAATACCAAGAAGTGACAGTTAAATTGTCTCTTGTTGGGCACGGTCATTGTCTGACACTTTTGTGGCACAAGGACACTTACTACATATTAATGAAAGCCAAGTCTTGCTGTGTTTGGGGATGGTCTGCCTCAGTAGTCGAGGAGACATGAACAGCGTTGGCTATTGTTCGCTGATGCTTGCATTTCTCACTTTCGACATTATGCTGGAGGAGTGGAATTCTGATTCATCAGCTGAGGCAGGGTGCTGCATGTAAATCAGTATGAGATTTCCTTGTCATGTTTGATTTCATGCCGTGATACCTCATGGAGTATGGAGAAAATCTTGAGGACTCCTAGGGCAATTCATTCCTGAATGTACCACTGTGTCATCACCTCTAATGAGAGTGTAGTGCAAATGTTGCAAGTTGTCTGGATCAAACTCAAACAGGGATGTGGAGTGATGAGGCATATACAGACAGGGAAATATACATTGTCTCTGGGTCCAAAGGCAATGGGTTAGATTTTAATACTCAAGACTGATGATTTTGGGTTGGGCTAGAGTTCAAATTTTAAATATCTCTGATTCAAACTCATCCTGCCTTAAATCAATTCAGTTCTGGGTTTGATGGAAATGGACAAGAAGTAGATAGTTAATTTGCTCTCAGTGAGCTACTTGCCAATTTAAATATTTTAGCATGACTATCAGTTCCCAATTTAACCAGGCTTATATATGGCCAGCCAACTTTACAAAACATTAAAAAACTTACGAATGGAAGGGAGGTAACAACAATTTTGTAGTGAAGGACCTTTAGTTGTGAATCAAGAAGATAAGAATTGCTTCCCCTTAGCCCTTTAAGCTCCTTCACGCAAGCCTTTCTCCATACAGAGACTAACATTAGGGTTAAGGATTGGATATTCTCCAATATTGAATACCTACCCTCCCCCATCACCTCCTAGCATTATCAGGAATTTCTCACATCACCACCACGAAGTTGGAGACACTCTGGGTTACTGATTGGAACAACACAGTCCTGCAACTGGCTCCAGACCCCTCATCTGATTGGAAGCAAAAGGAGGGAGCCGGTCAATAACAACACTTGCAAGGAAAGTTCCCATTCAAAACTCAAGCCGAGCTTATATAGCCTACATCTGTTAAATCCAGGCTGGTGGCTTTGTTCTACTGAATACTTAGAGAATATTTACTCATCTAATACTTGGTATCAGATAAGGAGATAATTAATCAAAGGCAGTAGAGGTTGACAGAATTGGTGATGTTGGTTGAACTGAATTACTTGTTCATTTATGACATGTGTATATAGAACAATACAGCGCAGAACAGGCCCTTCGGCCCTTGATGTTGCACCGACCTGTGAACTAATCTAAGCCCCTCCCCCTACACTATCCCATCATCATCCATATGCTTATCCAAGGACTGTTTAAATGCCCCTAATGTGGCTGAGTTAACTACATTGGCAGGCAGGGCATTCCACGCCCTTACCACTCTCTGAGTAAAGAACCTGCCTCTGACATCTGTCTTAAATCTATCACCCCTCAATTTGCAGCTATGCCCCCTCGTACTAGCCAACATCATCATCCTAGGAAAAAGACTCTCACTGTCCACCCTATCTAATCCTCTGATCTTAGGCAAAGCCATCCATATCTAACGAATTAATATATTTTTAAAAAAGTCAGTGTATATGTGGCCCTTGATGCTGTTTCAGGTGATTTTATAGAGGAACAAGCTACTGATGAAAAATAGAAGCGGTCCAAGAAATCACACTTTGATTTTATATCATGGTAAGGCTCAAAGAACTTAACTGAATTTGTACCACGCCTGAGTTTTGATTAAAGTGAAAGATGACACTTATACTATATATGGTGAACAAATTAGATTGGAAAACTAACAATTAATCTTTCAGTTTTCATTTAATTTATTTCAAATAATCTAAATATTGTTCTTAAGAGGTCAAATTACCTGGAACCCCTCCTAGAACTCCTCCTGGTACAGCTCCTGCAAAGCCACCAGCTACACGCCATGGCAGAGCTCCTGCTCCACGCCATGGAAAGCCTCCTAGATAGCCAGGACAGAAAGGGTGCAGTCATCAATATTAGACAGAAGATCATACTCTTGATACCAAACACACTGTGGAATTACAAAGACTACCCATCATGATACTTGTATTCCTACTTTCATTTGCTGCAGGATCCAACAGTGGAGCTTAATCAAAAATTCAAATGGGTTAAATTCCTTGAATTAATTAATAGAAATGATCTTTGATGGGCAGAAAGTTTATCCATTATTTGGATAGCTTTCCCCAGATATTTGTGTTCTTACCTCTTGACCATGATCCTGAACATTTCACCAATACTTAAAAACTTACCAGCATTCTTCCGACTTCAGATTCCTCCCTTCAATCAATTTCTTTGGTACTCATGGTACCCAAGCCGTAGATGTAACAGCTCTCTTTTGTATCATGATCAATCCCACTAACCTGACCTACTGCATTCTGTTCCCCAGGACCTCATTACAAAACACATGAGTATTTTAAGAAAAAATGTTCATGAAAGATTCGTTATGACTTCAGACTTCCAGCATCTGCAGCAATTTGCTTTTATTTATCATGACTTCCTTGTGCTCTTACTTTATACTTCTTTGTATAAACACTAGCTCCTGTATGCCTTTTTAACTACTTTTTCAATCTACTCTGCCCTCTACAACAATGTGTGCTCTTTTACACCAGTTTACTGATTCTGCATTTTTCGACTTTATATTGCCCATCATCATCCTTCCTACCAAAATGCATCACACCACACTTCTCTGCATATTTCATCTACCATGAGCACATCCAGTCCATCAGTCTATGCATGGCCTCTTGAAGCCTATCACAATCCTGCTCATAGTTCAAAAAACTTCCAAGTTTTGACATCTGAACATGGTGGAATTGTGTACTCCATACACATCTATAGATCCGCAATAAATGTCAAGAAAAGCAATGACCTGGAGGAACTCCACCATATACATTTCTCCAGTTTAAAAAAAACCTGCCACTCAGTCATTTTTTGCATTAATGGTACCACTGTCTCTTATTACAAGCCTTCAGATTTTCTGGAAAATCCATTTTGGCATTTTATCAAATACTTTTTCAAAGTCCATGAAATGTCAACTTCATTAGCCTTCACAACCATCCCTTACATCTTTAAAGCAAAACTCAAGCTAGTTCAACACTATTTGGCTTTAACAAATCACTACTTCTTTTCTTTAATTAATCTGCATTTGTCCCAGCATCCGTTGCCCTGGATTATTGTTTTGAAAAAGCTTTCTCACTACAGGACTGGACTGTATTTGCATGGCTTTTGTAAATACATTTTTAAAATAATATTGTGGTAATTACAAATCCTCATCTACTGGCACCACCTTCATGTCTAATAAGATTTGGCAGATGACAGCCAGTGTCTCTGCAATTTCCACAACTTTACTCACTCACTTAAACAATCAGTATCTTTTATTACCTTCTGTGTTCTTTTCACAGCTTATTTTCTTGCCTACCTTGTGGCATCAGCAAATTTGGCAATTATAACTTCTGTCTCTACATTTAAATCATTTGTATAGTTATAAACAGTTGAGGTCCCAGACCCAATTCCTGTGGCCTACCACTTGCTACGTCTTGCTAACTTGAAAAAGGCCCATTTACACTTACTTTCTGCCTCCTGTTAGCCAGCCAATCTATTACCCCTACACCAGGAAATCTCATTTTCCATGGTAATCCTCTATGTGGCACCTTATCAAATGCCTCCTAGAAATCTAAGTACAGTACATCTCCCAATTCCCCATTATCCACAATACATGTTATCTTCTCAAAGATCTCCAACAGTTCGTTCAAACATGACTTCCATTCCACAACAACCATGCTGACTCTGCCTGCATACCTCGAAATTATCCAAGTGCTCTGTTATATAATAATAGTTTCTAAAATTTCCCCGATGATAGACGTTAAGCCAACGAACCTGTAGTTCCCTGCTTTCTGTCATCTTCCCTTTCATGATTTTGCATGGTATAACCTCTGGTGAGGTTATTCTTTATTCTGGATGTTGGCTTAGCTCTCTTTCGACATGAAGCGAATTGCTTCATGCTGCTACTATGCAGTACCAACATAGATAGGTATTTGGCACTGACAGAATGCTGTTGTCAAGCCCAAAAAGGGCATTCTCTTTATCACACAGATGAGTAACATTGTATATGAATGTCAATGCCAGTGTGATGCCAGCTATGAAGGACATATCATCCAAAGATTATTATCAGACAACATATCTATTCAGCTGTGAGCAGGAAGCAGGTTACCGAATGTGTGAAGAATTGCACTGAAAACCAACTTAGAACTGTCATTTTGGGCTTACGCTATGGGAAACCTATATATGCTCGAAAGCTATACACATTAAATAAAGAAAAACAGGGCTCTATGAATTAACCCACTTTTCTAATAAACATATTCAGAGATATAATCACACAACTCTGGAGTAGGTGGGACTTGAACTCAGGCCTCCCAGTTCAGGGGTAGGGGCACTACCACTGCACTATAAGAGGGCCCTTCAGAGCCCTGTTCTTTTGCAGACAGAAAAAATGCACTGTACCTGGTTCAACTCAACAAGCTAGATGACAGCCATTTGCTGGTTCTTTCTCAGGATGATGTTATGACCAATATTAACTTGTCTGCTTTGAAATTTAAACAAACCCTGGCAATTAACAGTAAATCATTATTAACTGCTGCATTTTCCATGGCAATATGAACAGCAAACAAAGTGTACTACCAATCAATTAGCATACTTCTCTTACATAGTATAAATGTCAATTTCCCCTTTATTGGTATCATTGCAAACTGTCCCAGTGATACAATATGAAAAGCTTCAACAAAATATGTCTTTTTTCAGCAATATTCAAGGCCAGTATTGCTAAATGACTATTGAGAGATCTTTTATCACCTCAGGATCAAAGCTTATCTTGATAAAGCTTAGCTTTTAGCAGAATTTATCCACTTTGTTTAACAGAGAAAGATTCTATTCACGCTCCGAAGGAAAAGGTTTATTCGTAAAATCATTGTGTGAGAGGAGACCTTCAAGTGGTAGCTGAATCAACTTACATAGGATTGTAAATATAGGACGATTGTGATACTTTGGATTGGGTAATATAGGATTGGATTAACAGAGGACTGTAAATACAAATTCAGGCTGGAAAAACGACTGGTCACAAGTAAAGAAAACCTGGATTAGGTGGATAGAATGTTACAGGTGCCAGCTTGCCAGTAAAATCGTATGCTAGATTTGCGGCAGTGGGCTAGAATGTTACCTTGAGGCATAGTGGAAGGCAATATTCTAGTGGTATTATTGCTAGACTATTAATCCAAAAAGCTAGCTAATGTTCTGGGAATCCAGGTTCAAATCCCGTGATGGCAATCAGTGGGAATTTGAATTTAATAAAAAGAATCTGGAATTAAGAATCTACTGATGACTGTGAAATCCTTGTCATTCTGGTTCACTAATAGCCTTCAGGGAAGGAAAACTGCCATCCTCGTCTGGTCTGGCCTACATGTGAGGCAAGACCCACGACAATCGCACTCTGGGCAATGAGGGATGGACAATAAATGCTGGCCTAGCCAGCGACACCCTCATCCCATGAACGAAGGATCTACCCAAGAAGTACTCAATGCACTGCACAACCTGGCATGAATTAACTCACAATGCTATAGAGCAAGAAGGAATTCAGCTCCATTTCCCCTAAGGCTAGGCACAAACCATTAAAATTATTATTTCCAACATGAAGCAAATGGCATAAATATTATTGTGCTGCTCACAATATGGCTTCATGCAACCTCCAATGTCAATGATAGCAATTATCACAGCTGCCACGGAAGTTCAGGTAGCTACCATTGACCCTGAGGCTAACGGTAACGGTTGCCTTCAGTAGTCCTGTATTTGTTCACACACTGAGCTGCAAGAGCACTGTGGTAAAGACCTGGGCAGCTGGCTGCTTTCACTCTGTAACTGCAACAATTAAACAAATGGAAACACAAAAAAAAAAGTGTAAAAACGTACTAACAGACTGTATTACAAAGCCTGCAATAATAAATTTAAACATTCAAATAATCTCAATGAATCTAAAATATTAATCAAGCAAAATCAAATTACCTGGAGCTAGTCCTGGTACACCACCTGGAATGCCAAATCAGGAGAATTACAATCAATAGATCTCAAATAAACTCAGAAGAATTTATTATTAATGAGAGACATTACAGTATCACTAAGACTATCTGTTGCAAAACTTGAAATGCTGCTTTCATTTTCTACAAGGGCAGTTCCAGAAATACACAGTACTGCTGCTCAGCAGCTTATGGATTATGGCCAAAAGTTCAGAAATATAATTTTGTGAACTTAATTAGCAGAAATTATCTTTCATAATGATGCAAAGCTTTAGCCTATTTTTAGATGAGATGCAGCTATGTAAATCATGTTAGAACAAGAAACTTTGGAAACTTACCTGGGCCAGGATCAGAGGTGGCTGATGCTCTAGTTAGTCAGTTGCCCCGTGTGATGGTGTCTCTGACTCTACCACACCTCAGGGCCATTTTTGTGAGGCAGGATGAGGGTGAAAGAAAACAATGCTATTTGCCTTCATGCAGCAGGTTTGTTAAGGGCTTACTAGAGAATTTTCCAGTCAGGTCTACCCTTGTTGCCAGCGAAAACTTAAAATATCCTGAGGTGACTTCCCAGCAGAGCATGCATTGAAGGGAGATTAGGAGCAATGCTCCAGGCAGGCCTAGGCTATCTTCCTGCCTGCCTGGAGCAGTTACATGCTGCTATATAGAGGGACTCCCCCTGCTGTACTGATAGCTTAGTGAAAAAAGGTACTTTTTAATTTAAACTTTAAAACCTTGGAGAGGGTGCCTCCATTTTGAAATGCCTTCTCCATTTCTAAACTTCCATTTCAGTCTGCTGGTTCTTTCAAGTTGGAAGTCTCTGATTGCCCCTCCAGCCTCAAGACCCTATCTGCCAAGTCACCTCTGGCCACTCCGAGGAAAATCATTATGAATGACTGTTTCCAGTATAGTGAGAGCTTCTTACTCACATTTCTGCTTGATAGTGGAGTTCAGATGCTTGTAGGAAAGATCCTGCCCATTTTCAATGAAATATCAGTTTGTCATTTAGTTTGCAGTTCGATGTCAATAAAATAATTGTGTCTGATTCTGTAATCCAATTTTATCCTGCTAACTAAGACACTGTTATTGAATTATTGATCAGTGTCTTGGCTAAATTAGTTGAAATAATCTTTTATGAAGAAGAAATCCTTTATTATACTTTGGATTTCAGATGTGACACAAGCATATGAATCAGTGAAACAGTGAGCAGACCATAATGAAATATTTGCAGCACAAACATTGTGGGCATTAGAGACAATGCGCAACACTATGGGGTTAAATCAGTTAACTCGAGAAAGAGGGTGTCAGGCTTGTTATGCAGGATTAACACATACAGGTTGATATAATGTTATTGTTTCTATTCAATTATAATTATTTCTGATTGCAGCCAGCAGGAGTCTCAATGTCATTAGCACCTTCCTCTTCTTAATACAAGCCTGTAACATTTATATGAGACATACATCCCAACTGGAGCAGGTGCTCTGTTTGTGATGCACTCCATTTACAACCATACTGTAGTTGCTTGCTATCCCATACTTGTGCTTGACTCAAATTTTCTGAATTCAGTTACGAGTTTCCAATGCAGTTACTTATTGAATGCATTTTGAAAATCCAAATATATTACACATACTGCATTCCCTCCATCCATTATTTTTTACTTAAATAATTGAGTAAGGTTAGTCAAAAATGATCTTTATTTTTGAAATCTTCTGATTGTTCTTTACTAATTTATGTTTCCAAATGTTGTTCTATTGTACATTTCAGAAGTTTTTCATTATTTTCCCATTACTGGTGTTACTAACAGGTTTGTAATATCTTTGAAACACTATATTTTTATTTGAAAGGAGATACACTTTAGTTGTTCACTAGTTCTCTGGTACCATTTGCCTTACTAATGAATTTTCATAAATATTTATTAGGACCTCTGTTATCGCTGCCCTAATTTCTGTTTGCATGACGGGCATACAATCTACCTTTCCAAATTTGATCAGTTTGTATTCAACCTCATGCTTTTTAAAATTATTTTTTAGAAGATAATGCACCCAAATTCATGTCTCTGGTAAACACTGAACTGAAATAATTATTCAATTTTTGTACGATTTTGCTGTTATTACCCAATTTATGTTATGCTCTCCTATTTGCCATTTGTGTTTGCAAAATGCCTTTTATTTTAAATATTCCTTAATAATTTAATTTTGTAGCTCTCCATTGCCTTGCTAATTGTTTTGCTGACTTAGTTTATTGTTATTCTTAGTCCCTTTTGTTAGTCTCTCATTGACCATTCATGTTCCTGTTGTGTACCTTATCCTTCAGTTTCAGTTTTGTGTTTTTTTCTAATCATCCATGGTGTTTGACTTTTGGCTAATTTGTTCCGGCTAATGAGTGGATATTTCTACTGAATGCTATTGATGATCCTCATTCTCTTAAAGTATACATTTTCTAATATATTACATTGATTTTCCTGAATTATGTCTTTATGGTGGTATTAGGTCATCACATTTAAAGAAATTAGCTCCTCTTTTTGAAGTCATACTGACTCAGGAAGCCTGATCCTAAATGAAAATCATTCATTGTCGAACGCCATAATAGAGCCACTATTCTTGGCATACATAGGCTTGTCCCAGCCTGAGACAGACTGTTCTGCAGAACTATACTTGGGTCTGTTTTTTTTCCCTCTCAGGAGTGGGTGGTTCTTGAACTCAGGCCTCTAGGTCCATGGGTAGGGATACTGTTACAGCGCCATAAGAGGGTCCCTTGGATCTGCTTTATAAAGGCCTTAGATGATGGATTCAAGCTGGGCATTGCCTGTTATCAAGGAAACTTGTACTTAATGAGATCCATGAGGAAATTAATGAGTGATTCCCCATGGACCTTAGAGAGGTTATCACAGAAGTACAACCCTGTTTGCTTTTATTTTCATATATAATAGAGAAGCGTTGAAAGGATTAGGAGGCATATTATCAGGCGATTGTACTACATCATAAATGCTCATTCCATGGCCTGCCAGTCCTATAATATGGCTTGAATCCAGAGCTTTTGACTCTGAGGCATAGTCATCCCCAGTTGAGCCACAAAATCTCTACAGTACAAATGTTCCATAACAGGAAATGCAGCAGCCAATTTGTGCAAGGTTCCAATGTGATATTATTTGGGTATTTTTGTGGAGATAGGGTTTAATGGAAATGTAGATGACCTCTGTACTCAGGTGATACAGACTCTATAAAGGATGGAACGGGGGTGGGAGGAAGGGTGTCTTCTGTACAATCATGCATATATTCTTTCTAAATGAATGAATAAAAAATGGTGGCAGCAGTGAGGCATGACCTAGAGTATATGGTGGAGGATTTTTCTTTAAAGAGCCACAAAACAAGAATGAAAAAAAAGTGTGAGAATCCCAACAGACTTCCCAAATACTTCTAAGTTGAAGACATCAAAGAAAGGGGGAAAGTGAAGTAAATTTTAATGTGGCAGCCAGGTCTACTTAACTTTAATAGTTCCTGCCCATTCAACTGTCCTTCGAAGCTATCAAAGGACCAATGCAAATACGTAGATGAGAACAGCGGGAGATGCATTTCCACAGGCACAGAACAGCCTAAGTTTTCAATTCAAAGCAGCAACAACTTCATGTCAATGCCTCCTTATACACAGTAACCCCAGTTCTCAGACAAGGTATTGAAAAATTCTCAGCAAATTTTCAGTCGATTCTAACAGCATTTGATACTTATTTCAACCCAAGAAGAATCTCATTACTGAACGTGTCCACGGTCAACCCTTGGGAAACAGCAGCCTTGTCTGTTAACTATTTGTTATAGATTGGTCCGTCCCTGCAGTTACGACACACTGAAGGAATTATTTTATTTATTATTTGAGTGGGTCCTCAATGATGAGCTGTATGATTTTGTGCAGGCTAAAAAAGAATTAACATTAGAGATGGCAATGCAATATACTAAGCAGGCCTAGTGAATGGCTCATGCTAGTGAACCAGCATGTGAATTGAAGCAACTTTGATGCTTAGTCGAGGTTAGACTAAGTGTGGAAAGTGCCATTTTGAAGTGCTGGCACCGTGGTGCAAGATGGCAATAGAAACAACATAACTGTCTAGCAGGTGATCCCAAATGTTTTCACTGCAGCAGGACTGGTCAATTTTAATGATTCTGTAATTCAAGACCACTTCCTCAAAGCATGATCAACAAATTGAACAAGAAGAAAACATAGAAATTATGTTTTTGATCAAATGGAAAGCACTGATCTTACAGAATAAGTCAATGATCAGCATTTTTGGTGCATTAATTTCAAGTCAAGAATTTCAAAACTAAATTTAATCTTGACTCAGGAACAGCCATGACTGTAGTGATTGAGTGAGTGGCTCAACAATATATGCCTCCTTCCATTAGGCATCAGGATCGAGGGTCTTGAAGGCAACATGCTTTCAGATAAAGGATATTTACTTAAAATATTAGCATTTTTAATTAATCTACTTGCATGTTGCAGGACCAAAGATCCTTTGTGCAGTTGGCAGCCTTATATAATGTCCAGGTCCTCTGCAGGTGGTACTTGACATTCTGTGCAAAGATGACAGCTACGTTTTACTTTGTGAGGAATTTCCTCAATGCCTCCAAGAACGTGAGCTTTTGTGTCAATAAGTCTTGATGACATTTTGTCAAGATCTACCGCAACTTTTTCAAACAACTGAAGCTTCATCCAAAGAAGAATGGATGATCTTCTGTCAAGGCATGCCTCAGTTTTTTCAAAGTTCGATTACCTTCATGATTCTCCTCGTCTTGGCATTCTTGAAGATGATCCAATCTCTTCGGAAGCTCCAATAAAGAAGAAATGCCACAGGGATAAACCAAAGAACATTCTACTATCAAGACCAGATTCAGCATTTCAAGTAGAAAATCTTTTGCTTCCTGACCCTCCAGTCACTGATGCAGTAGATGAAGAACTCTCCAATTTTCTTTCAGACCAGGGGAGTAGAACTCTTTATCTAAAACTGTTTCAATGTCAGTGCATGTAACAAATAGTGCAAAAGAATCATTACATATGGTTATTGATGATGTGATGCAAGTATCAATATTTTAAACTATACAAGATGGTCATAATGGTCTTACAACCATCAACAGCCAGATTAAGCTTGATGGATTCTCATAAATTGCATAGCATCATAGAGTACAACAAATTTTGGAGGTGTAGGAAGTCTCTCGGCAATACTAAAGCATGAGAATGATATTCTACTTTTCTTTGATTCTTTGTTTTCACCTAGTTTTCCAGGGGTGCTATCAAGGACAGCAGAATTCAAAGATAAAGTCCATCCCATACTGTACTTGGATCCAGAAGTCTTCATTACAACCATAGAATAGATCCAACAATCCTAACAGCAAATATGTCAGTACAAGGAACAAAGTCTGTGAAGATATTGCCCTGTTGAAAAGCCGAATCAGTACTTTGCACTATGTCAGATGATTCACTCATTAGATCCTTGCTAAACGTATGAATATGGCACAAGTATCTCAAAATTCACCATTCAACTGGTTTAATTACTTTTTCAACAGGAGATATCATAAAAGAGTCCAAGACCATTCAAAGGGCAGTCAGGAGGAAGTATTATCCTCAGAATAAATACCCAATGGTCTTGATTCTGAAGTAACCACCCAGAGATAACTAATCCTTTGAATACCAAGGTCTAGAAATTAGGCAAGAAGAACAATTTGAGGTCAGCCCAGAGATTATAGCCAGCCTGTATTATTTCAAATGAAAAATTAGGGAGAACTCTGAGGCCACCATGGGGCTTGAATCTGTTAATAACATTTATTAGCATTGATCCCTGTTGTTTGATGTCTTTTCCTAACAATGACTATCAATCTCAATCTGAAAATTTTGAATTGGTGAAGCATCAGTTTTTTGGGAGAAAATCATGTTTACATTACTCTTAAGGCACATAACTTGACATGTTTCCTAAACACTAGCATTTGTGATGGCTACTATGGAAGAAGAATCAGAAATAAATGTGCTAAAAATAAGGCGATATTTGAGAAACCCATTTCACAAGTCTCGGAATATGATCTAATGTTGAATTCTGGTAACTTTTAGGTAGCTAGGTTTGTTAGTTTATGTAATTACCGTCGAAATGATAAACAAAAATCAAAAAGTAGAAAAAGGACAGAAAAACTGAAAAATCTACTGGAACTTAAAATACAACTAGAAAATAGAGACATTACAAATTACAAATTACGAAAGAATTCATGACGGGCAGAAGAACGCAAAAAGCAAGATTACTGAGCTGCTTTTATGTCAATTATCTTGACTCTTGTTTTTTGCTAGTATATTTTATTGATTTGATCCTTTTATGTTTCTAATAAAGGTCTTTTAAAAAAAGCAATGAGCATTCTTTATTGGTCTATCCCAAGATTGAAATTTCACCACTTTGCTGCTAGGGAATTTTCACTTTTTCTTCCCCCACTTTGTTCCCTGGGGAAAAGTCCTTGTAATAAATACCTGACAGAATTATGAAGTTCTGGACCAGTACACAGAGAATGAATATACTTCATTTTATGGAACTGCACCTTCAAGGATAGGCAGCAAGCTTCACAAAACTAAACTGAGTTTATCCAAGTTGCAAATTGGGATTTATTCATAAAACCTTCAATGTAGTTAACCAAACATTAAATGAGAAGAGCTTGTAATAATTCATTTCGTAAAATGGTAAGAATTCTTAACATTTAAAATGCTTCATTAAGTAAGGTGGATTATATATTTGACATGTTATAATCTGGAAAGCCAGGTGGTGGAGCCAATCTTCACGTGCTTTAGAGATACACATTACAAATACACCTCAGCCACATCCCAAGAATGACATCACAGATTCCCAACAAAATTTAAGTCGATCAGAGAGAGGAGAAAATATATCCACCAGTTGGAATCATAATCAAAGTAAGATGGCTGCAATTGTTCTCAGTCCCCAGATAATGCTGCAGGAATTCTTGAAAAGTGGTGTCCTGGGCCATTCAGTTATAGCTTTTTCATTAATGAGCTACCCTTCACTGGAGGTCAAAAGTGAAATATTTACTAATGACAGGATATTTTTCAGTGCCATTAATCAAACCTCAGATATTGAACCAGTCCGGTGCATATCAAATGAGACCTGTACAGCATTCAGCCTTGGGCTGATAAGTGGCAAATAACATTTCTGCCAGGCAATAGCTATCTTCCACAAGACAGGATCCAACCATCTCCCCTTGACATTTAAAGGAAATATCATTCCCCACTGTCAATATCTTGGGGGCTATGTTTGGCCAGAAACATAACCTGACTAGCCACACAAGTACTGTGGCTTCAAGGTCAGACGCTATGATCATGTCATGACGAACTCACTTCCTGACTTTCTGAAACTTGGTCACCACGTATAAGGCTTAAATTATAAGTTTGTTGGAACACTCTTTGAAATATTTTCCACTTGCCTTGCTGAGTACAACTCCAATAGCACTCATCCAACATCCCAACTCTACCATAAACATTTTACACCCCCACCACTGGTATACCATGGCAGCTTGTTCAACAGCATCTTCCAGCCTGAGGGACAAGGGCATCACCTGGTAATCCCAGTATACCACTCCCTGCAAATTCCACTCCAAGTTCCACACCTACATGACTTCAATCCATATCATGGTTCCTTCACTGTTCCTCGATCAAAATTCTGAACTCCACCCTTAACAGCATGTGGGGCATCGTGGTTCAAGATGGTGGATCACCACTACCTTTTCAGAGGTGGTCACACCCAAGAATGAATTAAAGACCAAGGGTTTCTATCCGTGTCTATTTGTAGAGGGATAAATGTGAATCCCCTACTATGTCCACCTCTTGAATTCCATGAAGCACAATTAATACAAGGAACAGATTTCATTTTTTCTCTTTTTAAATGAGAAAGAATAGATTTCATATATAGTAATCATAATTTCAAAGCAAATTAAAGATTTGCATATTTTATACAACACACTATATTGTGAATGGGTCTTCTAGGACTCATTAGAGGTTCGAGAAGATGAGCATCATGGTGCATTTCTTTTTGTAAAACTGTACAACAATTGCTGACTTGCATCCACCCATTTAATTTATGAGTTTTACTCTTTTTCCAATATTTATTTCAAGTCAGGAGGGTCAATCCATAACTTTTGCTAACCTTGCACACCATTCACTCAGCTCTCCTGGCTGAGGACTGTTGCAGATTCTAGTTTTCTTGGAAATCCTTCTGCATCTGCAATCACTTGGGGTGGTTCTACACACACCCCTCTGTAACATATTGCCTGTACTTATGTGGCTTTTATGTCATCTAAACTACACTTACATGAATATGCATGTAAGTATTTATTTACAAGGATACACATCAGATTTGAACTTCCGCACACAAGCCCATGGCTTCAAGCTATTTCTTTGATAAAATAATTTGTTCAGGCATGTAATGAAACAGCTGTGGGACAGATAGGACTTTAAACTGGATTTTTTTAGCTCAGAGATAAAGTACTATCACCATATGACCTTCATTAGTATATCTTTTTAAAGGAACACAGATGATTTCCCAACTAGTTCTCATGGCCTGCGTACAATTAAGTATAACTAAAATACAACTGATACATGCAATGATTTTTCTAGTGTAATTAGGAAGCATAAAATATCAAATAATTTTATACTTTCACGAATGAAAAGCTCCAAAAGCATACCTCCATATTTAGCAGCTTTAGCTGCAGCATATCCATCTAAAACAGAAGATTAACAATTTATAATAGAGCCAAGACCAGCAATATGCAAAATAGAACAACGAGTCTCATTAAGAAGAACAAAGACTTAAATCTCATTAAACTCTATTTCTTAAATACTCAAGCTTCCCAAATTGCTCAGCTTGCAGATTGCGTTAAGAAAGTGATTTTTTTTTTTCTGTTGATAATTATTGGACTGAATTTTAAGATTGTCCTGCATGTCCACTTATTTGCTGGAAACATTAAACCTATTAACCTAAGTATAGCAGTCTTTAAAATGAGAAGGAAACAAAGAAGAAAATAAGGTTATTTTCCCATAACTACCTTTTCCTTACAGCATAAGTAATTTACCTTAATTACACAAAAGTCTCATATTTTGTGTTCTATTTTATGCCATTACAGTTAGTTGCATTCAAAAAGAACAGAACCAAGAGGGAAAACTGTCTCACAAAATAGATCTTGTTTGATTTGGGAGCGCTGAAAAGCTTGCTAAGCGAAGGCTCAAAGGTTCCCCAATTTAACGGATATTTCAGCAAACCTTCCTACCAAATCCTCAGTAATCATGAATAATTATGAAGTATCGGCTATGCACGTGGGTATAGTGTTTGAAGCTTTGTTACTCATAGCTGTTGAAACCTTGAGCTCATTTAGAATGTTGACAGGTGGTTGAAACTAACTCCAATGATGCCGATCCCATTACAATCTAAATGAGGAGAGAATAACACTGTCAAATTCTCCACTGTTGAATATGCTGAAGGATGAGACAAACACATTCTTGGTTTCTCAGGGATCAAGGGACATGGGAAGGAGAAGGGGAAAATGGAGTTGAAGCCAAAGCTCAGCCATATTGATACTGAATAGGCTGCATGCTGGAGCGGCTGTATGGTTTTTACCCTGCTCCTGCTTCTTTCATTCTTATGACAACCTTCGAAATTGACTTGCATTACTCACATGCTCAAGATGATTGCAAAAAAAATCATAAATTGAAGTGATCGAATCAATGGGGGAAATCAATTTGCAATGAGAAAGATCCGCAGAAACATAAGGTAGATCAGCAGTTTCTTACTTTGGTCCGGCTGGTTGAATAAGGACGTTTCCCTTTTCTTCATCAAATGGTATCATGGGAGATTCCAAAAAATATGCTCATACATTTAAAGTATCATCAGAAAAATCAGTTAGCACAAAACATCCACTTTCCCAAAGAGAGAGGGATCCTTATTGATTGTCTAAAAACCTATTTTGTTAGTATAGTTATTAAGAGGTTAACTACAAATGGTGGTCAGAGCCACACAAGTCTAGAAGAATTATACCATTGCTCCAGCAGCTGGATAAGACATTACGATAACAAATTACCAGAGTGGGAAATTACACGCCACCTATTTATGCCATACTTAAAGGTTGCCTTTGAGGGCAAAGCTGAAGAAAGAAGGCTGATTGGGTAAAATGTTGACAACATGCTTGCTCATAATGCTGAGATAAAACGTTGTGGATGAACACAGCAGGCCGAGCAGCATCAGAGGAGCAGGAAAGTTGACGTTTCTGGTCGAGACCCTTCTTCAGAAATGGGGGAGGGGAAGGGGATTCTGAAATAAATAGGGAGAGAGGGGGAGGCGGATAGAAGATGGATAAAGGAGAAGATAGGTTGAGAGGAGACAGACAGGTCAAAGAGGCGGGGTTAGAACCAGTGAAGATGAATGTAGGTGGGGATTTAGGTGGCGGATAGGTCAGTCCAGGGAGGACGGACAGGGCAAGGAGCTCAAACTCTCCACCCCTCTCACCCACTCCAACCTCTCTCCTGCAGAACGTGCAGCCCTTCGCTCCAATCCCAACCCAAGGGACGCACTGTTGTAGTATGGCGCACTGACCTCTACATCTCGGAGGCCAGGCACCAACTCTCCGACACCTCCTCCTATTGTCCCCTTGATCATGATCCCACCCATGAGCTCCAAACCATCATCTCCCAAACCATCCACAACCTCATTACCTCAGGTGACCTCCTACCCACAGCCTCTAACCTCATCATTCCCCAACCCCGCATCACCCGCTTCTATCTCCTTCCCCAAATCCACAAACCTGACTGCCCTGGTCGACCCATTGCCTCTACCTGCTCCTGCCCGACTGAACTTATTTCCACCTATCTGGACTCCATTTTCAACCCTTTGGTCCAGGAACTCCTTACCTATGTCCGTGACACCACCCACGCTCTTCACCTCCTCCAGAACTTCCAATTCCCCGGTCCCCAACATCTCATTTTTACCATGGACGTTCAGTCCCGATATACCTGCATTCCCCATGCTGATGGCCTGAAGGCCCTCCGCTTCTTCCTGTCCCGCAGGCCCGACCAGTCCCCCTCCACTGACACCCTCATCCGCTTAGCTGAACTCGTTCTCACACTCAACAACTTCTCTTTCAATTCCTCACACTTCCTACGGACAAAGGGGGTGGCCATGGGTACCCGCATGGGCCCAAGCTATGCCTTCCTCTTTGTAGGATTCATGGAACAATCCCTCTTCCAAAACTACACTGGTCCTATCCCCCATCTCTTCCTCCGTTACATTGATGACTGTTTCGCCGTTGCCTCATGCTCCCACGAGGAGCTCGAGCAGTTCATCCACTTCACCAACACCTTCCACCCCAATCTTAAGTTTACCTGGACCATCTCTAATACCTCTCTCTCCTTCCTGGACCTCTCTGTCTCCATCTCTGGCCTCCACCTGGAAACCAATATCCATTTTAAGCCTACTGACTCCCACAACTACCTAGAATACACTTCCTCCCACCCACCTTCCTGTAAAAAGGCCATCCCCTATTCCCAATTCCTTCGCCTCCGCCGCATCTGCTCCCGAGATGAGGCATTCCACTCCCGAACATCCCAGATGTCCTCGTTTTTCAAAGACCGCAACTTCCCCTCCACAGTGATCGAAAATGCCCTTGACTGTGTCTCCTACATTTCCCGCAACTCATCCCCCACACCCCCTACCCGCTATAATAAGCATAACAGAATCCCTCTCCTCTTCATGTACCACCCCACCAACCTCCGAATCCAACGCATCATCCTCCGACATTTCCGCCATCTGCAATCTGACCCCACTAGTAAAGACATTTTTCCCTCCCCACCCTTATCTGCTTTCCGGAGGGACCACTCTCTCTGTGACTCCCTTGTCTGCTCCACACTCCCCTCCAGCCCTACCACTCCTGGCACTTTTCCCTGCAACCGAAGCAAATGCTACACCTGCCCCTACACCTTCTCCCTTACCCCCATTCCACATCAAACAGATGTTCACCTGCACATCTGCTAATGTGGTATACTGTATCCGCTGTTTCCGTTGTGGCCTCCTCTACATCGGGGAAACCAAGCGGAGGCTTGGGGACTGCTTTGCGGAACACCTATGCTCAGTTTGCAACAAACAACTACACCTCCCAGTCGCGAACCATTTGAACTCGCAACCCCCCCCCTCTCCAACTCCTCGGACGACACGTTCATCCTGGGCCTCCTGCATTGCCACAGTGATGCCACCCGAAAGCTGCAGTAACAGCATCTTATATTTCACTTGGGAACCCTGCAACCCAAGGGTATCAATGTGGACTTCACAAGCTTCAAAATCTCCCCTCCCCCAACGACATCCCAAAACCAGGCCAGCTAGTCCTCACCTCCCTAACCATTCCTCCCACCTCAAGCCCCATCCCCATCTCCGACACACTAACCTCATCCCACCTCCTTGACCTGTCCGTCCTCCCTGGACTGACCTATCCCCCACCTAAATCCCCACCTACATTCATCTTCACTGGTTCTAACCCCGCCTCTTTGACCTGTCTGTCTCCTCTCAACCTATCTTCTCCTTTATCCATCTTCTATCCACCTCTCCCTCTCTCATTATTTATTTTGGAATCCCCTTCCCCTCCCCCATTTCTGAAGAAGGGTCTCGACCCGAAACGTCAACTTTCCTGCTCCTCTGATGCTGCTCGGCCTGCTGTGTTCATCCAGCTCCACAATGTTTTATCTCAGATTCTCCAGCATCGGCAGTTCCTACTATCTCTGCTCATAATGCTGCATCTATTAATGCTACGTCTAGAGCACTGAGACAATATTTTCCTATTTTAACCATGAGTATGACCGTGCTGTGCATCACGAAGGGGGCGTCTTATTACAGCTTCCACACAGCAGCTCAGATGACTACAATGGCTGCTAATATTGATACCATCTTGATTCTGGAGCCAATTATGACAAGTGCCCCCATGATGTCACTATTCCTCTGCACTCTGGGCATACAGTGAGCCATAGAAATGTTAAGGAACAGAATGAGGAGAGTAGCTTTTACCCAACAAGTCTATTGATTGATTAATAAAAAGTGAAAAACTACAATTATAAATCAAAGCATTCTAATAGAACACATAAAAAAATTGAAAATAGTAACATTTCTTATTTGACTTATTCCAATCAATTTGAAAATGTTACTTCTGAGAAACTGAATTACCTGCAACACCTCCTGGAATGGCTCCACGTCCAACTGTTGGAACCTGACCTGGTATGCCTCCTTCAATGGTAGAACAGGGAAGTTACAATCACTAGATACCAAATAACCCCAACAGAAGAACACAGTTTTGATAATAGAAGACATTCTGTTTGGCATCTTTTCATCTCATAAGGTGATATGGTTTGTGCTTTACAAAAGTAAAATATCACAGATGCTGGAAATGTGAAATAAAATCAAAAAAACGCTGGAAATACTCAGGTCATATAATATCTCTGGAGCAAAAAAAAAGTTACTACTTCAGATTGACATATGCTTTAACCAGAACAAAAGATAGAAATATTTTATGCAAGGTTTTGAGTTGGATAAGGGCAAGGGGGCAAGAAGAACAGAAAGGAAGGTTTTATGTGATAGGCTGGAGGTCAGGTGAGATTAAATAACAAAAGGTTTCATAGTGCAAAAAGGAAGAGAAGCAGAGCAATTTAAGAGAGAATGTTGAGCAATTTATGACTGTTACTGCCTCTGTTGCCTCATGTCTTTACTCTGATTCTTGCTTGTAGACTCGACTGATTCCGTTGTTTTCTTGCATAGGTTTTAATCAAGAACTTATTCACAGTAGCAGCAAAATTTAACATTGATCCAAGTTCAGAATTGGAAACATTTTTTTCCCCATGTCAAGAAATTTTCTTAACGTTTTATTCTGGTCAAGGCCCTTGGATACTGTTCAACTTCTTAAGAATCAGCAACTTCTCTAAGCCACATTCAATTCAGCCAAAGTTCAGAGTGGTTTTTCTTCTTAATATCACTTTAGTGTTGTTAGCACACAGTTAAGTGAGACTCCCCAGTCGTAATATTCTTTACTAAATGATAAATGTAATTAAGAGTTTTCTTCACCTGTCAATACATTCTTCCAATGAATATTCAATGCTTACAAATAGAATATTGAGTTGACACTTTTATATAAAGGACAAGAGTAGAAAAGCCTACCTCCATATTTAGCAGCTTTTGCTGCCGCTGCATATCCATCTGCAATGACAGAGAATTGAGAAATTGTGGCAATGCAAAGGCCAACTATATATAAACTGGACAATTAATAACTTTATGCAAATCATCAGCAACCTCTCATTCCAGATCAACTCCTTTGTTGCTGTATCGACTTCTTTAGAGTCAAAAAAAAATTAAAATAAACTAGTTCTGAGTTTATTCCAGTTCTGAGAAAGGGTCACCAGACTCAAAACGTTAACTCTGTTTTTTCCTTCACAGATGCTGCCAGACCTGCTGAGCTTTTCCAGCAACTTTGTTTTTGTTCCTGATTTACAGCATCCGCAGTTCTTTTGGATTTTATTAAAATAAACTACTTGGCCATTGATTCCTATCTCTTACATAGAGAATGTGTAGATGATTTTATTGTTTATTAGATGACACACAACTCGTTGTAGTCAAAAATAACTGAAATTGAAAGGACAAATGTCTCACAGAATAGATCCTGATGCACTCTGGTCTCACAGAGAACCTCGCTGAACAAAGTTGCTTTTGTCTCCGAGATAACAAGGTGTAGAACTGGATGAACACAGCAGGCCAAGCAGCATCATAGGAGCAGGAAGGCTTGATGTTTCGGGCCTAGACCCTTCTTGGACAACCAACAGATTTTCTCAGTTTAATGGATATTCTAGCAAACTTTGCTCAGTTAGTGTTAATTAGTCCAGTACCTGAACATTTTGTTTAAAAGCGATTGATAGGGTTCTTGTGGTATCGTGACACTGTCCCTACCTTTAGCCAGATAACTGGATTCAAGCCTCACCAGCTCTGGAAATATGTAATTAAATCACCAAATAGGTCGATTAGAAAATATCAATGAGGGATTGGTGTATGAAATAACTCATCCGAGGCTGGTATCCCATCACCATGTCACCCTTTATATACACATGAATAGTCCATGACATTAGAACTGCCTCACTCAGTGTCAGGTACCAGAACTACTGACACTTACCTTTTCGTCAGCCAGCGCTTCCTGATTGGACTGGATTAACTGCCCCAATCATGGAACTCATATTTTATGATGTCCAGCTGGCTGACGTTGTTACAATCACTGCATTCCTCCCCCTATGATTCTACTGACATAGGCTGGTTCTTTCTCTCGGACAGCTTCTAGGGGCATTACTGCCTCAGATTCCTCCGACTCAGCGTCCGATACAGGCTGTGTGAAACACACAGGAACTCGCCTCTTGTGCCAGGAGCACCTCAGTACAATTTCATTTTTTTTTCTTCCAGTGACAAAGGTGTTGAGGCGGCTCCTTCTATCATGTCCAGCTCAGATTCTGAGGACTTGACAATGCTTTATAGAGAAGGCGAATCCATGGGTTCTGGAAGCATTTCTGACTGTTCCAAGAGATAGGGCATGTTTTGCTCCCACACCATTTGTGAATTTGCAGCTTACATATGGTCTACATTCTTGTTCAAGACTGTCGCACCTACCCAAATTTTATATGTCACCGGTCCTGACCTCACATCGATCATATCTCTTATCCATGTAGGGCAATTTCTGTGATACTTACACCAAACTTGGTCCCCTGTATCAACCTTTCTCCCTTAGTTGGCCGAGTCTTGTGTCCGGCATTGGCGTTTCTGATGCTGTTTTACCCTCACCTGCCCCCTCCCCCACAGGTCTGGGAAGATCAGACTTAACTGGTGTGGAGTCTTCTACCCATTAGCAACTCTTCCGGTACTATCCTTGTAGTTGCATGTGAGGTGGTCCTATAATCAAATAAGAACCACGACATCTTGCTATCTAGTCAGGCTGTAGGCTGTTTCTTCAAGTCAGCCTTCAAAGATTGGACTGCTCTTTCTGCCAGGCCATTGGATGATGTGTGGTACAGAGCTGTCCTTTTGTTGAATCCCATTCAAATTTAATAAAAACGAAATTCCCTGCTGGTAAATGATGGCTCATTATCTGTGCCCAATACTTCACTGTGTTTGATGAATGGACCCTATGCACATCCAACCACTTTGAGTAGGTGTCTACAATGACTAAGAACATTGAGCTCATGAAAGGACCGACATAGTCGACGTGCAACCAAGTCCACGGTTTATCTGGCCATTCTCACCGATGCTGGGGAGCTGCTGGTGGTAGATTTTCTCCTTTTTGATACTCTGGGCACAGATCTACCAACATGCCTATGCCTGCATCTAAGTTGGCCACCAGCCACAAATTCTTGGCAACATCTTCATTTTGGAGATGCCTGGTGGAATTCAGCCAGTATCTGGCGGTGACCTTTACTCAGGACAATCACTCTTGCTCCCCATAACAACATGCCACTATCTACCATGATCTGGTTTCTCCAGATCCAAAAAAGTTCAATTCTAGCTGGGATGGCCCTTTGGTTTCCCCCATCAACACCAGTCGTTTCAGCTTTGAAAGGATATTTCTGTGTCCAAAGTTTGTTATTGTCAGCTGTGACTGGGAGCAAGTCCAGAAAATGTAATATCATTACAGACTCCTCCATTGGGGGTACCACCAGCGGTGCATCTGCTAATGGGAGACGGCTCAATGCAACTGCATTTGCTACTTGACCTCCTGGATGGTGTTCTAACTTATAATTATAAGCACTTAGTTTAAGACCCTGTCGATGAAGCTATGGGTGGCACTGCCTAGTCATCTTTAAGCAGACCAAGTAGGGGCTTGTGGTCTGTGATGATCACTAATTTTTGCCCATAAAACTATTGGTGGAATTTCTTGATTCCAAATATGATGACCAATCTTTCTTTTTCTATTTGGGTGTATTTATGTTCTACATTAGCCAAAGTCCTGGATACTAATATTACCCTGATGCTGTATGGGAAGCATTGCATGTCAATACCAGATATTCCTCAGGATCATAGAGTGCCAACATCTTGGAGGATGATAGCTGTTTCTTTGCTTCATTGAAAGCTAGGAGTTGTCTAAGTGACCCTTTCCAAGGCTGACCCTGTTTTAGATGCTGCTGCAAAGGTGCCAGGATAGATGCCAGATTATGTATGAAATGACCTAAGTTCCTGGACAGACGTGGGAGCCGGGGCACATTTGATTGTCTTTGCTTTACCTTCTAATTGGTGTAACCCCAATCTTGTCAACTCTGTAGCCCAAGTAGGTCACTTCAGGGGCCTAGAACACATATTTTTCTTTTCTTAGGGATATACCCGCCTTGGAAAAACATCTTAGGACCCTACTCTAGGTGCTTCTTATTAGCTTTCCCTTTTATTAGGACGCCATCTAGGTAAATGGCGTCTTGAGGTAGACTTACAAAACATTCTCCATTACCCATTGAAAAATTGAACAGGGTGACGATACTCAAAATGGCAGTCTCATATATTGGTACGAGCTCTTAATTGTATAATTGTAGCATACTTCTGAAAATCTCGGTCAAAACACAATTGCAAGTAAGCGTGGCTCACGTCCAGCTTTGTGAAGGACAGCACCCCTGCCAGCTTTGCATATGAATCCTCTATCCGAGGGATTGGGTATTTATCCAGCTGCGAAAAGCAGTTTACCGTTTGTTTAACATCAGTATGACCAGAGCTGTCCATTCTGCGAATTGGACTGGTCTGATAATTCCTTTGCTTTCTAGGCTTCTGACCACCACCTCTACTTTTGCCCTCAAGGCAAAAGGAACTGGGCATGCCTTGCATAATTGCGGAATTGCTTTCTGGTCAACCAGTAATGTGGCCTTGGCTCCTCTGACAGACCCTAGACCTTCCAGGAAGACTTCCCCGTATTTAATTAGTACCTCACTCAGGAAGCCATTTTCTAATTGAAAAATGTTGAGCCAATCTAGGTGAATTGCTTGCAACTAATTTCATCCCATCAAGTTTGGGCCCGAGCCTTTTACTATAATCACTGGTAATTGAACCAGCTGCTTTTCATAAGGGACTGGAACCAAAGTTGTAGCCTTAATCTGTAAAGGTACCCCGGCATAGGTTCTCAGTCTAGCTGCGGTCTTACGCAAATTTAAGGGCTATTATTCAGAGCAAATTTTATTGAAAACTAATTCTGTGACCACTGATGTGACTGTGCCAGCATCAACCTCTATTAGAACTAGATGACCATTTAACCAGCCATTTATTTTGATTGGTTCTGATTTTGATGTTGCTAAGCAATTTAACGGTTCCAAACCAAATGCAGGTGGACTTTCCAGGGTATGAACTCTCCTGGATAGCCTTGTGGACACTGGCCTTACTGAGTTACCTTACTCCCATTTAGGTCAAGTGGAAATTCTTGCTTGTCTTGGCAACACTACAACGGTTTGCCGGCCATAATCCTGAAGAAAATTTTAACTATGTGGCCGAGGTTTGACTTTGTTTGGGGTTTTGCTGTGGGGTGGCCTAGAGTCCCTCTGATCAGGATATGTCCTGAGTGAGGTCATGCTTGCACTCAAGTGGTGTTCCCCAAACTCACCTGGATTGGTGAGTGTGTCCGCTTCCATTAGAATACCCTGCAACTGATATGCTCTACTTGTCGTATTTTCCAATGATAAAGTCAGTTGTAGTGTCTGTTTGAAATCCAGTTGGACTTCAGCTAGTGGATGTTTTTGCATAGGTACATCATTAATCCCACATACCAAATTGTCTTTAAGCATCTCATTAAGGGTTAAACGAAAGTTACAGGCTTCTGACAGTCGTCTTAACCTTGTCAAAAAATCTCAATATGGATTACTTGATTCTTAAGTTGCTGAGAAAAAGTGATACCATCTCAGAATTAGAGGAGGCTTAGGGTCATAATTTTCCTTCTCTATGTCATTCAATTCTTGAAAGGTTTTAGTGAGAATTGGTCAGGAAATTATTCAAATAGGCCACAACACATTGCAGCAATCTGGAATTGCGCAAAGCAGAACAGAAGCACTTCTACAGAGTTTTTAAAAGGAATGGATACCCAAAAACCACAATCTGCTGTTACCTCCATGACAGACCACAATAAGAAGATACTACACAGCCAGACACACTAATCACCCTACTGTACATCAGACATATATCAGAGATGACCACAAGACTACTCAGAACCTTAGGTATCAGGGTAGCCACAAACCAACAACCACCCTACGACAGCTACTGACGAATGTAAAAGACCCCATACCCACAACCAATAAAACTAATGTAATACGCAAAATACCATGCAAGGACTGTGAGAAACATTGCATAGGCCAAGTTGGAAGAAAACTGACAATAAGGATACACGAACACCAACTAGACTCCAACAGACACGACCAATTCTCACTGGTCTCAATACGCAGAGACAAGGAAGGACGTGAATTCGACTGACACAACAAATCCATTATAGCACGAGCCAAACAAAAGCATGCCAGGGAATTCCTGAAGGCGTGGCATTCCAACCGGAACTCCATTAACAGACACGTTGAACTGGACCCAATATACAAATCACTGAAAAACAGAAGCGGAGCTAACACCACCACCCCAGCAAACCGAGGCATATAAGTAATAAGCGGGACAGAACACTAATGCTTCAGTGGAGGCGGACTGAAGATGTAACCTAGCAGAATGGCTCAGCGAGCAAATCTACAACCTCATCCACAACCCGAGCTACAAATCTCCTCAAAAACTTTAAAACCCCAGCCTATTCAGCCTCTCTCTGTAGCTCAAACCCTCTAACTCTGACAACATCCTTGTAAAGCTTTTTTGAACCCTTTCAAGTTTCACAATATCCTTCCTATTGCAGGGAGACCAGAATTGAATGCAGTATTCCAAAAGTGGCCTAACCAATACCCTGTACAGCCGCAACATGACATCCAACTTCTATACTCAATGCACTGACCAGTAAAGGCAAGCTTACCGAACGGCTTCAACGCCTTCTTCACTATCCCGCCTACCTCTAGCTCCACTTCCAAGGAACTATGAAACTGCACTCCAAGGTCTCTTTGCTCAGCTACATACCACAGGACTTTACATTAAGTGTATAAGTCCTGCCCTGGCTTGCCTTTCCAAAGTGCAGCATCTCACATTTATCTAAATTAAACTCCATCTGCCACTCCTCGGCCCATCAGCCCATCTGATCTGCAAAACTGCTTCAACTAATTCAGCGAAAGTGCTAACCATTTACTAATTTGCAGTATTTTGCTGAACAGGATCCAACAGGATGACACAAAATGGGCATACAGAGCAACATAATAATTTTAATAGTGAATTACAATTGAAAAAGGCATGAAGCAAAGATATTGTGTGATGTAATGAAAGGGGAAATCATTTGCATGGAGAAGGATGCTTCAGGAGAACAATTCTCCGTTCTTCACCAAAATTTGCTGATGAACCTTTCGTAGTATATGCAGGGCCATTTGAATCAAAAATCATAAAACCCAGAAAGGTTAAACAAAAAATATTCCTATAATTGTGCCATCATTCTTCTCTAAGCTAGGAAATCTTTGGTAAATGTGCAAGAGCTAGAGCAAAGGAAAAGACACCACAGGTGCTGACTTGTTAGGGGATGTGATTGCATGATAGACTTGCCCCCAAAGCCTTGAATGCTGTCCCTGAGACCAAACCTAAGGGAGAAAGTTGGTGGGCATTCATTGCATTGGCAAACTGACAATAAGCTTGAACACAGAGTCACAGAGCATAGAGAAGATTGGCTATATTTATAGTGTAACCTGAGCAAAATGGAAAATGACAATTATATTGTTAAAACATTCCAAAGATTGTGTTGCAAAGCTAGCAATGATGCTTCAATTCAGCTCATCATCATGAACCTAAAATGGTAATAAAGAGTGGTCAATCTACCTGAACAGTTCTTGATACATCCCATGAAGCTACCCCGATAGATCTCCTGACATGCCAGAACAAGTTACAACCATAAAATGCCAAATAAACCCATCAGATGATCCAACTGTTGTACCAAAGACACTGTGGTATTATGATGATTACCTCGGACGAAGCTTAAGTTGCTGGCTTCTTTATCTGCTATGACATTTGGTGAAATGGAATCTAAAGTTCAAATGAGTTAATTCCTTGACTGAATTAACAGAAATGTAATGCAGAAAGGAATAGGTTTTTCTATCATTTGGATGTGATTTTTAAATTGGCAGTCATGTCTTTTAATAAAGGTAGGAATCATCCACTGTATGCCTTTTTCAACTGTTACCCAATATCCAAATCCTTTATATAGATTGTGAATGGCTGTGGCTATAGCACTGATCTCATGGTACCCACTAGTGTCAGCCTGCAATCCTGATAATAACCCATTTATTCCGACTATGAATTCTGTCTGTTAACCAATTTTCAATTCATACTAGCACAACACTCCCAATCCCATGCACTCTAAATTTCACTTACTAATTTCATGTTTTGGTTCTTATCTGAAATGTTATGAAAGTCCAACAATCTGATTTTCATTGCTTCTACTTTATCTATGAGACAAGGAACACCCTCAAAAATCTCCCACAGATTTTTCAAACGATTTCCCCTTCACAAATAAATGTTGACTTTGCATAATTTTAACATCCTTATCTATGTGTCCTGTTACCACACCCTTAATAATAGATTCTAACATATTTCATATCATGAACATCAAACTAACATGTCTATGGTTATCAAATCTCGCCCTCCCTCCCTTCTGGGTTCACATTTTCTATTTTTCAGCACTCAGGAAGTTTTCACAAATTTATAGAATTCTGAAAGATGTATGAACCGTATCATTATCTCTAAAGCCATTTCCTTCAGTACTCTGGAATGTAACTAATTGCATCCAGAGGATTTATCAACTTCAATCCAGTTAACTTTTCAATATTACTATTACTAATTTCTTTCAGTTCCTCAGTTTTACAAGTCCATCTGTCTCTGAACTCAAACAGGGTCAGTTAACCTCATGAATATTTGTATCCCAACAATGTGCTTCTCTACAGAAGCAGTAAACCAGTCCTATTAGAGAACTTAATACACCATCAGCAGAATTCCTCAGGCAGCACATTTTTACCTATTGAGAGATTGCAATACAATAGTGGGTGTGGACCATGAAAGATAGCTCTGCTTCATCAAACATGGGAAAAATAAATAAATACAGACTCTCTTGAGCTTTGCTGCTACTAGAAATGTTGTGTAACCAACACTTCTTTCAGAGCAAACCATGCTACAAGCTGTCCGGAACATATCCAAGGTCAGGGTATTGGTACCAAATGGAACTGTCGATTAAATGTGAATTTCTGAACAAAATTCTCATTAAGAACAACTACCATAGCACTCCCTGGTATGCATCAAAATTCTTTTCAATGCAGTAATGCTATTCTCATATTAACATCAGCCAAACGGCCTACTCAGGCCAAAACTGACTGTTATTCAACTCGAATGAAGAGGATTTCCAGGCATTCACATGCACAAAGTAGCAAAATCAGAACAGAACATTCTTTGAGACACATTCTATGCTACACTGTCAACATCTGGAAAGCAAGAGTGGAGACATGCTGACAGTGAGAGAATTTGATATTGAAGCCAAGCATATCAGTTTAATTAAAAGACAGATCCAAGTGTGAAGATTCTGAATGAACTCAGAACTGCTTGAAGTTAAGGTCTATGGACTGGATGATGTGCAAATGACATGTTGGTTACATCTTTTCCTGAATAACCACAGTGACTACCATTGTTTGGGCAATGTAGCCTGGGTTTTGAAAATTTATACTTTTCATTAAGTATTAACCCAGCACCTTGTTTTCAAAATTACATGTATGCACCTGTCATGTTCTTTTGTTGATTTATGGATTAAAATGTCATGCATGTGGCATAAGACCATAATAACCATAAAAAATATGAACAGGATTGGGCCATTTGACTCCTTGAGCTTGCTCCGCCATTCAGTCAGATCATGCTTGATCCAATATTCCCCATGTCCACTTTCAAGTCCTTTCCCTATAACTCTGGATGCCCTTACAGATTAAGAATTTACCTATCTCAGCCTTAAATCTCCCTGTGGCAGAGTTTCAAAGTCACTCAACCCTCTAGAAGACATTCCTCCTCATCCCAGTCTTAAATTACTGCCCCTTTGTTCTGAGACTATGTCCTCTGGACCTAGACTCTCCCATGACAAGAAACATCCTGTCAGCATTTATCCTTAAGAATTCTACACATTTCAATGATATCATCTCTCATTCCTCTGACCTCCATTAAGAGTCCCAACCTGTTTAGCCTTTGCTCATAACACAATTCCTTCATAAGATCCCAGTGAAATTTATCCGAACTACCTTTAATGAAATAATATATTTTCTTAAATAAGGCGATCAAAACTTCCCACAGTACTCCAGATTTGGTCTCACCAGCAGCGGGTACAGTTGCAATAAGACTTCCCTACTCTTACACTCAAACGTTCTTGAAATAAGGTCCAACATTCCGTTAGCCTTCCTGATTACCTGCTGCACTTGAATGCGAGCTTTCTGTGTTTTGTGCACAAGTAGCCCAAGTCCTTTTGTTGCGGTTTTCTACAGTTTTTCTCCATTTAAATAATATTGTTGTTTTGTTCTCCCTCCCAAAATAAACAATTTCATAACTTTCCCACATTATACTCGATCTGTTAACATTTTGCTCACTTACTAAACCTATAATTAGACCTCTGTTAATTTTGTATCCCTCTTGCAACTTGCCTTTCCACATATTTTTGTGTCGTCTGCAAACTTGGTTACAGTACATTTGCTTCCTTTGTGTGAGCAAATTTGTTGCATATGTTGCCTTCCACACTTCCTACGATATTGTCCTTTGTAAAATTTCTGATGCAGATCTGACTCTAAAAGGTAGACAGTTGAAACAACAAAGTCCTAAAACAAAGTCCTAAGGGTCACGATAGTAGTTAGAAGTTTGGACTCCTCATCTGCTGGCAGTTGACAGGTTCAGCTGTTGCATCCAGCTTGAAGATTGTGCTGTTCATAATTTTAGTTAAGTTCTCATCACAGATAGGGTGCAACTGTCATTGCAATACATTGTTGAAATGTATAAAGTCATATAAATTCTAACGGATTTACTTAGGTTGGAACTAATACTACAGCAGAGCACCACATGAACAATTTAGTAACTGGAGAAATTGCCTTTTGATTAAACATCACTGCGATCTCACTTCTTACCCTTTTCAGAAGTGGGTGTAAGATCTTCCCGGTATATACAGATAAATGCATTTGGCATCTGCCTTTTGTGTGGTATGGCCTGCAGTGTTTATACAGTTTTCCTGACGTCTGAAGAATGTTGGAAATTGTCTCATAAATGATCCACCCAGACCTTTCGCTTCAGGAGAGGCGTCTGTCAGGTTGCCTGTTGTCTGGCGTGCTGTATTTTCCGTGCATGGTGTAAGGTGGGGCAAAAATCCTCATCAGTTTATGGATGTACCCTGGATTTAAAACCCTCTGGAGGCAGAAGTTGTGGAAATTACGTTGGATTAAATTCACTGAACATTCGGGACTCCAGAAACCATGGGCTGCAACTGAGCCAGGAAGAGGCTGGCTGGGACAGACTGGGTAATATATAAGTCCAGAGATGAATGTTTGGAACAGGGGTTAGCTAACGGAAACTAAAGGAAGACCTCCTATTCATACCCAGCTCAAAACAATGTGAGCCTGTCTGTGGGAAACAAGCAGCTTCAAAAACTTCAGATCCTTTGGAGCCTACAGAGGTATAAAGCCATTCAATTTCCAGTCAATGCTCAGGCACAAGAATACTGATTTACTCAGGTTGGAACAAATACTACAGCAGAGCACCACATGAACAATTCAGTAACTGGAGAAATAGCATCTTGATTGAACATCACTGCGATTTCACTTCTTACCCTTTTCAGAAGTGTGGTATAAACAGATAAATGCATTTGGCATCTGCCTTTTGTGTGGTATGGCCTGCAGTGTTTATACAGTTTTCCTGACGTCTGAAGAATGTTGGAAATTGTCTCATAAATGTTCCTGTTTGTTGACTCCACCTTAACGATGAGGTTCAGACCTGTACAGCTTTCCTGCTTATCAGTATGTAAGATCAGTTATGAATTTCAGACAGTGGTTCTGATACTTATCTGCCTTTGTGCCTCAAAGTTGCATTCTTCAAACTGAACACTTTTAAATGGTCTACACCTGCTCAAGTCTTTCTAAGCCTGTGTGGGACCTCTACATTCTGAAAAGCTCCTTGGTAGGATAACATGGAGTTCATTGTTCACATGAGTTGAGGTTTGTGTCTCTTACAGTGCTATCTGTGCTAGGTGCTGGGCTGTCCTTGCAGATTTCCTCCCTGTGGTCCAATTGCTGGCTAGCCTTAAAGTCCTTCACCAGCTGATCATTGCTGCTACTGTGTTTTTCTTCAAGCTTTTTCTCAGCATTCACTGCCATTTTTAGAATCTTGTCTCCAATTATCAACATTTAGGAATATTGCCAGCAGCTCCTTGGAGCTTGGAACAGATGAGGACTGAACTCAATGGCAGCACAAGCTGTTAACACTTATTAACTATGGACTATATATAGAAGCATGGTGGAGCAGGTCTTATGTAGTGCCTTTTTCCATCAGCACTCAATCCCAAGTGATCTAACATCATCATGACATAGCTCCTCACGCACATACTCAGGAGATTTTGTTAGAGTGTTGTTACAATTAACACATTACTAGTGCCTGTCCACAACAGTATCACTTCAGGTCCAGGTCCTGCAGGAATGTAGATGAGTAGTGAAGCAAATAAATAGCTGAAAAAAAGTTGTGGTGAATGGAAACTAGACAGTAGAGATTTTGCAAGTGGAACTACAAGTGAATTGGAGGAAATCAACTTCTTCCCAGGGATGGATACAATAAAAGATAACACTGGGGCATAGAAGGAAATGTTGGTAGTAGGTAACACTAGGCAGTGATTACAGATAGTTTTATCTGTAACTGATACAGTGTGGGTAGCAAGACCACATGAAGTCCTAAATTCAAAGGGGTGACATGAACATAGGTTGGAGAAGCTAGAAGGGAGAGATTTAAGGAATGAAATGTTAGGTAACAATATTGCAAGCTTCCACCATGCGTGTAAGTCTTCCATAACTGCTAATGTAAAAATAGTGATTCGATGTGGCAACTGAGTAAGGTCAATGATCAAATGTACAGCAGGTTTAAGGGTCTCATATTCCTATTATTTAAATTAGTCATGGCTAATTTATAACACTTAATTTATAATTTATGATCAATATTATTTGGTGCCCTTACTTAGTAAAATTCTATTAATGTCCCAATTAGCCCCATTTTAGTATCCACAGACTTTTGGAAAAATACCAGATTTACACCACCTTTGACATACATCACTTGGCAATTTACCTATACACTTTTCATTTGGCGCTGTTCTCAATGCACAAGAAACTGAAATAAATGTGTCAATGTTACGTTGTGAAAGAAGCAATACCCAAAGGTGTCATTATGTATGTCTTGAAATACGATGGTTAGTTCTAATAATCTTTAGGTACCAATGTCAGTTGGTGGAAACAGTGGAACACTGCAAAAAGAGCTAAACGCAAGAACTAGTGGATAGAATATCAAGATAAGCCACAATTTGAAAATAGTTAAATAAATATTATTGATTTAAAATTAAAAGAATTTATGCTAGATAAAACATTTTAATAAGGGAGAAGAATATTGAACAAATTGTGACTCTGTTACTGCCTCTAGTGCCATTTGTCTTTGCTTGATTCCTGCTTTTATACTTTTTAGATAGATTTCTCATCAAAAGCTTATTCACTCTTACAGGAGAATGTTATTTCAATGTATGTCCATGGTTAGGATGTTCTCTGCTCAGTTGCTCAAATGGCAAGACGTTTCTTGTTTTTCTCTGGACAAATGCCGTGTAATAAATACCTGGCAGAATTATGGAACTCCAAGCTCCGTGTACCCAGATAACATGTATTGTAGTTCTACAAACTGAACAACCTCTGCTATTTGACTTTGCAAAGGCAAACTGCAGAATCATATTTCTTTCAAAAATCAATTCCAAACTCGTAGTCAGAGGGTGTAGCAAGAGCGTTGCAGTATTTAAAATATATTTATGCTTTAAAAATGATTAAATTAATTGCTATATGTATTCAAAGCTTTAAAAAAATGTCTGAGCTTGATAATGCACTAAAATTCAATGCTATTACAAATGACAAAAGTAGAAACGCTTGTCTCCAAATTTAGCAGCCTCAGTTGCTGTACATCCACCTGCAATTCAAAGTGTCGACCAGTTATGATGGAAAACAGAACAGCCACTTACAGAGTGGGACATTGTGGAATTTTGATAGCCATGAGAAGTTCCTCACACCCAATTAGCCCATATCAGAAATATTCAAAATTAATGCAAATAATTCAAATCCAACAAAGAAATCATAGGAATATCTAAGATCACAAGAAAATAGAACAAAGAACTATGGATGCCAGAGATCTGAAACAAAAACAAAAATTGCTGGAGAAACTCAGCAGGTCTGGTAGCATCTGTGGGAAGAAAACAGAGTTAGTGTTTTGAGTCCAGTGACTCTTCATCAGAATCTGTTACTGCTTTTGGAACAAAATAAGAACTACGTGTCAACTAATAATAACTCATCATCAAGCATGTGTAAATAATTGAGACAATTCTTTCCAAAGGGTCACCATGGGGCTGTCTCTTATGACAGTTTCCACTGAATCGCAGGTGACTATAATAGCAACTAACTCTTGTACCATCTTGGCTCTGAAGTCAATAGTGGCAGGTGCCACTATGATGCTGTTATGTCCAGAACTGAGTTCACAAACAGTTATAAGAATGCTGAAGCTGTAGTACAGACACTGGAATTATACCATGATTATACATTGAAATAAAATGAAATACAATACAGTTTTCAGTGTAAATGCATTCTAATTGATTGCATTGCAAAACCTGGAATAACATTTTCATTCAAATCATCTCAAGCATCTAAACTGTTGTTAGAGACAAAATTACCTGAAATGGCTCCTGGAACCTGGCCCGGTACACCTCGTGGAACCTGGCCTGGTACAGCTCCTGAAATGCCAGAACAAGGGAGTTACAGTCATTAGATGAATTCATTATCTACAACCTAGAGGTGGCCATTGAGATAATATATGAGTTAGTCATTTTTCTTCAAAAGTTATAGACTTTGGAAATGATCTCAGTAGATTAGAAGGTGGCAGGTGGAACCTCACTATTTTAAGAAAGGAAGGGGAGAAAAAAATGGAGAACCATAGACCTGTTAGCCTGACAACAGTTGTGGGCAAAATGTTAGAATCTGTAAAGGATTCAATAAGACACTTAGAAAACTAGATTAACTTCACGTCCTTAACTTTCAGATACATAGGTCTGTGAATACCCCTGTATGACTGCAAGTGGAATAACATTCCCATATCATCACCACTGTTGGCAAGTTTTAGGCAGCCTTCTTTTTTAGAATTAAATAAATCATAAGACATGGTTAGGATGTTGGTATAAGGAGTTTACAGATCTTTCTTCTGCAATGAGTACTTCTCTTTAAAGGGCTCATGCAATAGTAATTTTCAGTTTCTGTTTTAGTTCCCTCAAATATGTATGTTTGCCCTGTGCACACGTAAAAACAAATCTCAACATCTCCCATTTTTGTAGCATGTCCTCTGCAAGGCCTTCTTCTGCATTCAATGCGGGAGAAAAATGGTGATTTTTAAAAATTTGATTTATTCACTTTCTACACACCAATTTTATTCCCATTCCCAGTAGATGGTAGGTAGCATTTGTTGCTCATCCCTAAATTGCCCTCAATAAAGTGATAATTTGGCGGTTCACCAACATTATTACTAGAAAGGGAGTCCTGGGATTTAAATCAAGTGACAATGAAGGAATGGACTGTTTCAAGTCAGGATGGGGTGTGGCTTGGAGGAAACTTTCTAGGTTTTGGTGTTCCCATGATCCTGTTGCCTTTGTCCTTCTCGGTGGTAAAGACTGAAGGATTGGAAGATGCTTTTGAAAGAACCTTGGCAAATTTCTGCAGGTGTAAATTTTAAATGGTACACACTGTTGCTGCCGTGCTTTGGTAGTGTGCAGAATGAATGTCTGAAGTGGTGTTGTGTTCTGGTTGGCTTCTAGCTTCTTGAGTACTGCTGGGAGCTGTACTAATTCAGACAAGTGAAGAGTATTTTATCACAATCCCTTCTTTTGCCTTGTAAATAGTAAATAGGTTTTGGGGAATCAGGTAGATGTCCTAGCTGTTGTGCGAAGATTTAGTGCTCCATACACTAAGTACTGGGTTGGGCATCTTCAGGGCGACTAACTCTGACTCACATGAGTGGGAAAGCTTGTTGAGTCAAATCTTGCTACTGAAGTCTTGCCTGATGAGAAGCTACTAGCCAGAGGTCAGCAATTTCTAGCTCCTGAAGATCACTGCAGCAGACCCAGGCAAGAAGGTAAGTTTGGGGTTGGGAAGGGTCAGTGGGGTCATGGATAAGGGCAGGAGGTGGCCATCAACAATTACCCACTTTCTCCCTATCCCTGTACCTAACTGATCCAGACTGAGGAAAATAAGATATCTCTCCTAGCCTGGCAGGCAGGCAGGCCTATTTTTCCAGTAAAGAAAACCAACACTTTTTTCCCTGCCACAAAGGTGGGTAATTGGGCCACTGGCAACTCGAGGCCCTTGGATGGTCATTAACTCATCATTTTAGCTCCCTTAATAGGTGCTGAATCAAGAAGGTCACCCATGGACTTTCTCACCCAGCTCTTAATTGCCGAGATGAATGAGTTTCTGTCTGGGGCCAACATGCCCAATGATTTATCTTTTTCACCACCTCCAGGGAGGCACAAATCATGGCCACAGTATTTATATTACCAGCTCAGTTAAATTTCTTGTTAGTGGTAACACCTAGGATGTAGATACTTTGTATACAGTCTGATTAGACACTGCTCTCAAAAATACTTAGGTTTAGCATGCATCCATTCTAAAAGGGTCATTCATATTATGAAGTTTTACACATTTTTTTAATATGTAAAGCTGTCCTGTATCTTCTGCCTTCTGATATCTATCATATTTCATAACACCTGACCTTAGAAAGGGGCTACTGTTTCTGAAATAGTACTAAGGGTACACACGAGGTACAGCTTAATTGTTGTATTATTTCAGAATGATTCAGGAACAATGCTGTTACATATTTTTCTCTCTCTCACACACACATACAACCTCACTCGCTATCGCACTACAGTCACTGTATCAAAGCAACATCATATCATTCTGCACAAACATCACAACTGAAATTGCACTTAATTAGGTAGGATGGTGGCACATTTAAACCCCATCTTTTCCAGCCTGTTTAAGAATTAATTTCTGGGTGGCAAAGGCCCATGATCAATCTTGATATCAATTAATGCCCTCAACTGGCCATTTAATGATGACTTCAGCCTACTGCTTTTGTTCAACAGGATCCGTTGTTCTCTATTCAGTTTGGGAACAGTTACTAGTTCTGTGCATCACTGTGTTGGCTTAGACATTGGTGATATGACCTTTGCTTTTTAACAAGTTGTCTAAATGAGCGTTCACTTTTTCTAATCATGAATGAGGTACTTTCTTCAGAGTGTACAGGCAAAGGCTTTGTACCTTCTTTCTGACTAATGTGGTGCTCCTGTTTCAGTTTGCATAGGCCTCTGCATAATCTTGGAAATTCATAGTGAAATTCTCTTCTACTTTCAACTTGGAGCACTGCTTCCACTCTCTCCAAGAGACATAGCTGAGTGTATGCAAATCGAATAGGCAACAGTGTTCTGGTTCTTCAATATGGATAGAGTTTCACTGATCTCTCATGTTCTATGTTTGGTGGTAAACTGACCAGCTGCCTGAAGATCTGTGCCTATGAGTCTTGCAGTTTGATGCTTTTGGGTTAAATATCCTCTGATTTTAACCATTACTGACCTTTAGTCTACACTGAAACAACCATCCTTGTATTGAGTTTCAATTCAGTATTAGATCTTTTCCACTGCAAGGTCTTTTTGACTTCAAGGAAACTTTGGCTGATTTTGTGACATCTATCCTTGACTTCTCGGATTTATTCTTTTTCATTGATTTCTTATTTTCTGGACTTTTTCCTTCTTGTAACTTGTTCTACGTTTCTGTGGAAATGTAGCAGCTGATGATCTACAGTATTTTCTGAAGTGCTCTACTTTTCCACATTGATAGTACTTAGCTACCCCTGCTGGGCATGCAGTATGCTTGTACTGTTGTCTTGAACTTATGCCTTTTGGACAGGCTTTTCACAGTCATGAGTTGAGCTACTCACTACAGGATTCTTAGTTTCTGATCTGTTCTTGTAGCCATAAAAATGATATAGCTAGTTCAGTTCAGTTTCTGGTCAATGATACCACCAAGGATATCGATAATGAGGGATTCAACAATGGCAATGTCATTTAATGACAAATGGTGATGAATAAATTCTCTTGTTCAAGATGGTCACTGCTGGCACTTGTACACATGCAAATATACTTGCTACTTGTCAGCCCAAGCCTAGATATTGTCCAGGTCTAGCTGCTCATATACCTGAAGAGTTGCAAATGGTGCTAAATATGGTGCAGTCATCAGCAAACATCGTTATCAACTTTAATTATGGACAGCTTGTGCAACATCACCTTCTCAATTTTAAACCCTTTTATTGATGGAGTTCCCTCCTTGGTGACATGGTCTTGGCAGGCTGTGCTTCGTAGGCACACACAGACGCTAAGTATTAATTTAACACTTCAGCCATGTCTCTTGCTTCGAAATGTAAATCCTCTTTCTGGTCCATATAAGCCCTACTTGGCCTTTTCCACCCTTTTACTATTAAATGTACTAGCACATTGGAGTTGATGATGGATTTCATTGTCAATGTCTGCTCGCAGCAAGAGGTGGCTCCCAAGGAATGGAAAATGATGTGTCGTTCAGGGGCTTGCCCTGGATTTTGATGGTCAGGGTTGATCTGCAGCAGGAGAGGGCTGGTAGAGAACCTTTCTTTCCTAAATATTTAGTGTGAGGCCTATTCTCCCATACGTCTCAATCAACACATCGACGACAATCTGAGCATGTGTACACGCAGGTGCTATCTGAATACTGCAGCTCAATGACAGAAATTGGGGTGGCCTTAGTTCTGGCCTGAAGATAACGGTTGAACACCTTCCTGTTCGTTTCTGTAGGTTAGCTCCACTCCAAAAGGAAGCTTCATGGAGATGGGGTGAAGTGTTGCAGCAAGGAAGATGGAGAAGTGGGTTTGTGCAATGATGCAGGCTTGTTTGACCCCAATTTGCACTCAAATGGGTTGTGGGTGGATCCGCTGAAGAAGATCATGGCTTTCATGTCAACATGAAGCAGGTGGAGAATGGTTATGCATTTCTTCAGGCAACCGAATGTCAGGAAGATATTCCACAACCTCTCATGGTTGACAGAGTCGAGGACATTTGTGAGATTGACGAAGGCCATGTATAGTGCTTGGTGATATTCCCTGTACTTTTCTCGCATTTGTCACACACTAAAAATCATCCATTGTGCCTCTTGATGTCCAGAAGCTGCACTAAGAATTGGAAAGGAGCTCTTCAGCCATTGGGAGGTGGTGGAGGAATAGTGGACAGTAGGGAAATCCTGCTAATTTGCACAATAGAACCTGCCTCTTTTCTTGAAGATGGCCACAAATATGGCATCTCCAAGATCTGCCAGATGCTCCCTTTCCTCCCGACAAAAGGTGATGAGATCATGGATTAGTGTCAAGTGTTTGGAAGACTGAGGAACAGAGTGTTTGAAGTCTGAGGCCTCAAAACCAGCACCAAGTTCATGCCATAATCCCCACTCTCCCATATGCATTGTAAACATGGACCATGTATAGCAATTACAAGGAGGCAATGGCCTAGTGGTATCATTGCTGGACGGTTAATGCAGAGACCTAGGTAATGTTCTGGGGACCTGGGTATGAATCCCACCATGGCAAATGGTGGAATTTGAATTCAATAAATATCTGGAATTAAGATTCTAATGATGACCATGAATCCATTGCCGATTGTCAGGGGGAAAAATCCCATCTGGCTCACTAATGTCCTTTAGGGAAGAAACTGCCATCCTTACCTGGTCTGGCCTACATGTGACTCCAGACCTACAGCAATGTGGCTGAATCTTAAGTGCGGGGTGGGCAATAAATGCTGGTGTAGCCACTGATGCCCTCATCCCATGAATGAATTTTTTAAAAAAATCCCTGGAATTATCATTAGTTCTACCTTTGCAAAATCCTGGGCATTCACTAGCAGTATAGGCGCACCATTGAGAGCACCCTATCCCAGGCCAATATCCTCAGTATCGAGGCACTGATCAATTACAACCAACCGTGTTGGGTTGTCCACATATCCATCGCAAGACTCCCTAAATAAGTGCTCTCTGCTGAGCTCCCACAGTAGTAAGCAATCACTAGGAAGCTACTATATTACCCCGAAAGCCTCCCTAAATAAACACAACATTCCCACTGACACATCGGAATTGCTTGCCTCAGAACAAACAATCTAAAGAAGAAACATCCATGAAGGCAACAGCCATTTCAAACAGCACTGAGTGGAGCCACAGAGGCCAAGCAGAAGTAATGGAAAGAGCACACAGAATCCAAAGCATCTCATCCACCCACCTCACCAAACACCAACTGCCCTACCTGTGGCAGAAACAGCAGCTCCTGGATTAGGCTATTCGCCATTGCACCACCCCATGGTGTGGAAGCACATCATCTTTGACCTTCAGGGGCTACCACAGACTTGTGATGTGCTGATAGAAGACTTTAGGCCCATTGGAGTGTTACTTCTTCTTTTTCTTGTACCTCATAAACTCTGATTTGATTTCAGTTTAACAATATTGAGCTCTTCCTCGCTGCTGCCATGTATTAAGATGACATTGTTGTCACGATTCTTTTAAGGAAAATTCAGCCAACAAATAGCTGATTTGTCTGTGGAATGGATGACCTCTGTTTTCAATGACAAAGGTCTTATGCCTTCCAACAACAAAGTGACTGGTTCCTAGGTAGCTGAACAGCATGTAGCAGTGCATGTTTAGTCAGAAGCTGTTGGATCTCCAAAAAGGTTCAGCTGTCCATTTCTCAGCAGTTAAAAAAAATCAAGCCTGTAGAAAACAAGCTTATTTCACCTAATCAATTGCTGTAATCTGTGGCTTTTTAATCAACAAGTCAGAGACTTTAAGTGTGAACAAGTCACTCTATGCCTCCTGCAAAAAATAAAATTACCTTAAGAAAGATTGAGGAACAGCAAGTCTTGACAAGCCAAACAGTCATCTCAGCGAACCCTATGGTCATTGAACTGTCTTCCCAGTATTTTGCTCTGCCCATAACATGTTTTTTGTGTCTGGATGTGTGTGTCGTGGGAGTTTAGCATTTAGCTACTAAATTATTAATTATTAAATGTTATCAAATGTTGACAAGACATAATTGTTTACCTGTAACTTGAACCTATTTATTTATAATAGATAGTAATGCTTGTTAAGTACAGAAACCTGGTCCATGCTTTCAGTCAACCTGAATTTAACAGACTGGTAAATCAGGGAATTTTGTGTACTTTCATAAAATCTTAAACTGTTGTGTCAACTTTGCAAATAGCGGGGCTTGATTTCCAGCATGTTTTTTTAATTCATTCACGGGATGAGGGGCTTCGCTGGCAGTTTCCATCCCTGAAGGGCATTAGTGAGCCAGATGGGTTTTTTCTGACAATCGACAATGCAGTGACCAAGGCCCAAAGATTAAAAGGTAAATAAGACAGTAACTGGGATTTTACTGCCCAAAGTAAAATGGCAAAAGATCAGTGGGAAGTGTAAGAGTGCCTTCATTTGATGCCCTACCCATCAATATCATCATCTTGAGTCCTAAACAGCAGAGCTAGGGTGTGCCTCATGGACGAGAAAGCTGGCACCCTTGTTCTCCTTTTCCATGCCCTGGCTGCAATGCACTCACAGATGAAGTCTTACTGTGTTTTCTCACTTCTACGCTTTATCAAGATTAACTTGTTACCCCTCACACAGTGGGGAGGTGATGGCCTAGTGGTATTATTATATCTGGACTATTATATCTAGAGACCCAGATAATGTTTTGGGGACCCAGGTTCAAATCCCACCACGGGAGATGGTGGAATCTGAATTCAATAAATATCTAGAATTAATCATCTAATGATGACTGTGAGTCCGTTGTCTTTTTTTTATCATAAAAACCCATCTGGTTCACTAATGTCCTTTAGGGAAGGAAACGGTCATCCTTACCTGGTCTGACCTACATATGACTCCAGACCCACAGCAATGTGGTTGACTCTTAAGTGCCCTATGAGCAATTAGGGATGGGCAATAAATGCTGTCTAGCCCACGTCACCCTTATCCCATGAATGAATTAAAAAAAGCTTTATAACTACTTTATCAACATGCCCTGTGACTTCAAATGATTTGTGCGTGGACCTTCAGGTCCCTCCGCTCTTGCATTCTCTTCAGGGTTGTACCTTTCAATCAATACCACCTCTTGCCAAAATTAATCATTTTGCACTTTGCTGCATTAAATTTCATCTGCTAATTGTCCTCCCATTCTGTCAGTCTATTTCTTCTTGAAGTTTGCCATTTTCCTCTTGATGGAGTCATAGATAGAGTCATGAAGTCATACAGCACAGAAACAGACCCTTCAGTTCAACCAGTCCATGCTGATCATAATCACAAACTAAACTCGTCCCACCTGTCTGCACTGTTCACAATACTTCAAAGTTTTGTGTCGTGCTCAAATTTGGAAGTATGCTGTGAACACTCAAATCTTTGTCATTGACATAGAAAAGTTCTAATACCAAATGCTGGGAATGTGCTATATACCTCCATCTAATCTGGACAAATAAATGATAAACACTACAGCTTCCTGTTGTAAACCAATTTTGCATTTGTGTTGCTGCAGTCCTTTTTTTATAAGACATAGGAGTGGAAGTAAGGCCATTCGGCCCATCGAGTCCACTCCGCCATTTAATCATGGCTGATGGGTATTTCAACTCCACTTACTCGCGCTCTCCCCGTAGCCCTTGATTCCTTGCGAGATCAAGAATTTATCAATCTCTGCCTTGAAGACATTCAACGTCCCGGCCTCCACTGCGCTCCGTGGCAATGAATTCCACAGGCCCACCACTCTCTGGCTGAAGAAGTGTCTCCTAATTTGCGTTCTAAATTGACCCCCTCTAATTCTAAGGCTGTGCCCACGGGTCCTGGTATCCCCACCTAACGGAAACAAATTCCCAGCGTCCACCCTTTCTAAGCCATGCATTATCTTGTAAGTTTCTATTAGATCTCCCCTCAACCTTCTAAACTCTAATGAATACAATCCCAGGATCTTCAGCCGTTCATCGTATGTTAGGCCTACCATTCCAGGGATCATCCATGTGAATCTCCGCTGGACACGCTCCACTGCCAGTATGTCCTTCCTGAGGTGTGAGGCCCAAAATTGGACACAGTATTCTAAATGGGGCCTAACTAGAGCTTTATAAAGTCTCTTATCCAATGGCCTATAGTTTTGCTAAGTTGCTTTTTGAAAGTCTGTGTACACCAAATCTACTGCACTACCTTCATCCTCCACCTCAAAAAAATGAAAGCAAATTAGTTAAATACAATTTGAGCTTAAAAGATCTGTGCTGATTTTCCTCAAATCAATCCACGTTTATCTAAGTGACTATTGATTTTGTCTTTGATAATATTTTATAAAACCTGCACCTCCTCCAAAATTAAATGACAGGTTTGCAGTTGCTAGGCTTATCCTATACACTATTTTCAAATAATTGCTTACCATTTGCAATTTCCTCTGACACTACCCTTGTATCAAAAAAGAATTTAAAAATGATTAGTGCTTCTCACAATTTCCAACCTTACTTTGCCAAAAATTCTTGGTTAGATCTTATTTGGTCCTGGTGACTTATAAAATTTAAATACAGACAGCCTTTCTAATACCTCCTTGACCATTTTTTTGTTCATCCAATCTTTCAAGTATTCTTTCTTTCTCTACGACTTGGGCAGCATTTTAATTCTTGGTAAAATCAAAGTATTAATTGAATATATCAGCCACGCACCTACCTCCATGCATTTTAGAACTTTGGTCTCCCCCATTATTCCTTTTATTCATTTTCTATTTCCATATGTACAGAAGATTTTTGTGTTCCCTTTTATGTCAATACCTAGTCTATTCTCATACTTCATTTGCTTCTCATTAATTTAACTTCCCTTCCAAAGCTTTGGATCCCATAGGAGGCAGATTCCGCAGACGTTTCATAAAAGAGTTGGATGCTAATTTGAAAGTGATGAATTGAGAGGGCCACTGACATAGAGCTGGATAATGGAACTAGCTGGGTAGCTCTTTTCAGGAGCAAGTAAAGACATAATGGCCTCCTTCTTTACTGTAAAATTCTATGATTCTTTATTCAGCCTGGTCATTCTCACTTGCATTATTCACCAAACAGCAATTATTTGCATTTTTTTTCTATTTTAACTTACTTCTCATCTCTTTTGTCATCAATGAAGCTCTGGATAAGATTGTGTTTTTATCCCCCCCATCCCCCTCTTATAGTTTATCTAAATTATCAGCTCTTTGAAGGCAATTGTTTTTGCTGCCATTGTTCATTTACGGTTGCCTGCCAAACTTTGATTTTAGTATACCTAGGCCAGATCTGTTCTTACATCTTTGAAGATTTCCCTTTATCCTTACTTTGGATTGCTCCTTTTCCTTTTTCCCTAGTTAATCAACACCTTATGATGCTGTGATCATTGTCCCCTAAATGTTCTCCTATTGACAATTAATTTATTTGACACAATGTTGCTAATTAACCAGTAAAGGGTGGTGAGCTGATAGCAGTATTTGGACAAATTTTCCTTCTTTATTAAATAATAAATTTAATTTTTATGCACATTCTATTCTTGTCAAGATTTTCTTACTAATATTCCATACTAGTTCAAGAATGATTTGATGTTTTCATAAATGATTGAAGTAGAAAAACTTTCCTCCATATCTAGCAGCTTTAGCGGCTGCATAGCCACCTGCAAAGATAGAGATTTGACAAGTAATGACAGCGCAAAGACCAGTTGCATGGAAAGTGGGATCTATTATTAACTTTATACAAGCCAACAGGAGTCCCATTCCAGAAATATTCAATATGAACGCAAGTATTCTATTTCAACTAACAAAGTACAGAAAACTTTAGGATCATATGAAAACATGGAATGAAACAAGACTATTTGCCCAGTAATGCTTATCTTGTGTAAAGAGCATGTGAAATTTAACTTACACAAGAATCTAACGATTTTATCATCTATTCAATGACGATGGCAATGACTGACTGCATCTGACACAAAATGGAACACAAACGGCAAATATCTCACAAAATAGGTCCTGGTGGACTTTAGAAGCACATAGAACTTTGCTAGACAAGGGATGTTTCAGTATCAATCGACTGGGCTACCAACTGACTTTTCCACTTCATTGGGTATTCCAGCAATCCTTCCCAACAAGTGTTAGTTAATTTCTGTTTCTAAATATTTGCATATAGGGACTGGTGTATTTGGAAGCAATGTTGGACTACAATGGCTGCTAACATCAGTACATCTTCCCTCTGGATTAAACATGCCAAAGGTACCTCCAGGACATCATTATTGACATGTATTTTTAACCGCAAAACTGCTGAGGCACAGTACTGAGAGTGATTACATTTATAATATAACCGCAAAATTGTAAAAGCATCCTAAATTACATAATTGACAAATAACATTTTTCATTCATCTCATGTCAAAGAGTCATATGGTCATACAGCTTGGAAACAGACTCTTCAGTCCAACTAGCCCATGCCAATGATATTCCCAAATTAAACTAGTCCCATCTGCCTGCATTTGGCCCATATCCCTCCAAACCTTTCCTATTCATGTGCTTATCCAAATGTCTTCTAAAATGTTGTAACTGTACCTGGATCCACCACTTCCTCTGTCCATTCATTCCAGACACTAACCACTCTCTATAAAACTGTTGCTCTTCAAGTCCTTTTTAAATTTTTCTCCTCTCATCTTAAAAATATGCCTCCTGGTTTGAACTCCCCCACCTTAGGGAAAAGGCCTTCACTATTCACCTTATCTATGCCCCTCATGATTTTACAAATCACAGTAATATCACCCTTCGACCTCCTACACTCCAGTGAAAAAAGTCCCAGCCAATCTGACCTCTCCTTATAACTCAAACCCTCCATTCCAAACAACATCAGGGTAAATCTTTTCTGAGCCCTCTCCAGTTTAAAAGTTTTCTTCCTATAACAGCACGATCACAACTGCACACAGTACTCCAGAAGAGGCCTCACCAATGTCCTGTACAACCTAAACATGACATCCCAACTCCTATACTCAAAGGTATGTGCAATGAAGGCAAGTGTGCCAAATGCCTTCTTAACCACTATGTCTACTTGTGACGCAAATTTCAAAGAATTACATACTTGAACCTCTAGGTCTCTCTGTTGTACAACACTACCCAGGGCCTTACCATTAATTATATAAGTACTGCACTTGTTTGTTTTATTAAAGAGCAATACCTCGCGTTCTTCCAAATTAAACTCCATCTTAGATAACTTTCTTCACTGTCCAATAACACTAATTTTGGTGTCATCTACAAATTTACTAGCCATGCCTCCTGTATTCTCATCCAAATCATTTATATAAATCAAAACAAAAGTACTGATCCCTGGGGAAACACTGCTGGTCACAGGCGTCCAATCTAGAAAAGAACCCTCCACCATTATCCCTGTTTCTTACCGTAAGGCCATTAATATATCCAATTGGCAAGGTCACCCTGAATCCCATGTGATCTAACATTACTAATTAGTCTACCATGCACTAAGCTATCATGACAAAAGGTACAAATGAGTAACAGCAGGGTTCAAACATAGAAACAGGAGAAATCACATTGCCCCACATGCCTGCTACACACTTTGATCATTAACTTATCAAGAATATTAATTCTGTATTTTATTTCATACATTACAGTGCCTTTATTATCAATAGAAACAGAAAAAGTTACCTGCATATTTAGCAGCTTTGGCTGCTGCATATCCACCTGCAATGACAGGAATGACAATTTATGACAAAGCAGTAACCGGCTAAAAAGCAGAACAATGCAGATTATTATGAAGACCAAGCTCCACTTCATTCACGATAAACATGAAATATTCTGAAATAGTCTCAAGTATTCAATACGACCAAACAAAAATTGTTCAAATAAAATTTGAAAATTATATTACAAATGCAAAACACTATGGTTCAATGCTCATAATATAAGATTGTGGCAGACCCTCAAAAGACCCGACATTACCTCGAAAATTAATTCGCCAGTGAGTATAAAGTTACCCCATGAATAGAATGGGAAGAAACAATGAGCTGCTCCTCCAATAATAGTCCAGTTTTTTCTATGTTTTCTGTAAATAGATTCACCATCTTCTGCTGCTGTGGAGCACCTTTTGCTAGGAGCCAGTAATTGAAGTCCAGAGGCAAGAGCTATCAGTAAATGAGCATGGTCTGGCACCTGGTGTGGGGCTCAGAGCTACCCCCGGCTGGGATATAATGCCTCTTGCTGAGGTCAAAAAGGCCTTGTGTTTGATGCAGGGCTTTTGTCTGCTGGAGTCTGGGTGGGTGTGTCTGCTAGAGGTGGACAGAATTGGGAGTGAAGGAGTCATCAGTGGCAAGGAGGGGTGGAAAGGGGCTTGAAGATGGGCGTGGTCTGCGGGAAAGGGGAGAAGGAGGCTGCAAGAGGGGTTTGTAGGAAAAGGAGACTGCAAGTGAAACAGCATAGTTTTAAACCTCTCAACAAAGGAATACTCAGCTAACTGGGATCAAAATAAACTTCAAATCACTAAGGTAATGAATTCCTTGCAAATGAACGTGGATTTTTTTTTAATATATTCATTTGGGTCATGTGGACCTTATTGGCTGGGCAAACATTTATTGCCATCTTTATTTACCCTTCAGTAGGTGATGGTCATGAGTGACCTCTTGAACTGCTGCAGTCTATTTGTTGTAGGAACACCCATATGGCAGGAGTGTCAGAATTTTGAACCAACCACTTGTAGATTAGGATGCATCTGTTGTCTTTGACTTTCTAGGTGGTAGTAGATGTGTGTCCAGAAGATGTTGGTGAATTTATGTAGAGGATCTTGTGGATGGTACACACTGCTCCTACTGTGATTTGGTGGTAAAGGGAGTGACTTTTCGCATGTGTGATGCCAATCAAGCATGCTTCTTTGTCTTGGATGGTGTCAAGCTTCTTGAGTGTTGTTGGAGCTACATTTATCCAGGCAAGTAGGTCACTGAAGGTAAGCACGCAGATGTAGCAGGCAGTAAAGAAGGCAAATGATATGTTTGCCTTAATTGTGAAAGGTTTTGAGTACAGGAGCAGGGATGTGTTGTTGTAGTTATACAGGGCCTTGGTGAGGCTACACCTGTAATACAGTGTGCAGTTTTGGTCTCATTTTCTGAGGACGAATGCTCTTACTCTCGAAGGAGTGCAATGAAAGTTTACTAGGCTGATTCCAGGGGTGGCAGTTCCTATGCATGAGGAGAGCTTGACTAGATTGGAATTGTGTTCTCTTGAGTTCAGACGAATGAGAGAGTATCTCACAGAGACTTATAAAATTCTAACAGGATTGAACAGAGTAGATGCAGGGAGGATGTTCCCGATGGTGGGTGTGTCCAGAACCAGGGGTCACAGTTTGAGGATTTGGGGTAGACGATTTAGGACGGAGATGAGGAAACAGCTCTTCACCCAAAGACTGGTGAGCCTGTCGAATTAATTACCAGAGGAAGTAGTTGATGCCAAAACATTAAATGTATTCAAGAGGTGACTAGATATAGCACTTGGGGTGAATGGGAATCAAAGGTTATGGGGAGAAACTAGGATTAAGCTATTGAGTAATCAGCCATGATCATGAAGAATGGCGGAACAGGCCTGAAGGGCCGAATGGCCTCCTCCTGCTCCTTTCTTCCATGTTTCTATTTAATGTTCCATCACACTCCTTACTTGTAGATGGTGGACAGGCTTTGGGGAGGTAGAAGGGGAATTACTCTCTGCAGGATTCCTAGGTTCTGATCTGCTCTTGTAGCCACAGCATTTATACAGCTAGTCTAATTCAACTTCTGGTCGATGTAACCCCCGCAATGGTAATTTGAATGAATATTGTGGGAAATGTTTGGGTTCTCTCTTGCTGGAGATGGTCATTGCCTGGTACCTCAGTGGCAAAAGTGTACGTCCAGTACATGCTGCATTTCTCATGACAGTTTCTCATCTAGTTTAGGGCTGAATAAGTTCTGAAGCTACTATATTTGAAAAAAAAAGTAACGGATTTGACCATTTCAATCACTGTCAATTGTTAAACTTAGTCGGAGGTTGACAGTTTCCTCACTGCCTGGTTAAAATGTTTCAGCCTTGCACTTGTGCAATGGAAAAACAACAATTATTATCACACCAGTCTGTGGAAGATAGATCATGGTGATAGATTTTCATGTGTCGAAGTGTGCCCTTTATTGAAAAATAACTTTTGTTAGCTTAAGCCTGTTATTTTGTACTCTCTTATCTGGGAAATTAATGTTTTGCTTGAGTGCTGTGGCTCTAAGTTTCATGGAGAATTAATCATTATTAAAGATATTGATGAATTATTGTAACTGTCATGCAAGTCCAAATATCCCACATGATAACAAAAATAAAGTATTGCTACTGTTTGATGTTATCTTCTAATGAGTTCATGAAAATGAACAGGTCTCTCCCAAAAACCAAATTTAGGCCTTGGGAAAATCTCAAGAGATAGCTTGAAAGATTATTTTGGCACCTGCTGCAGATGCCAGAATCCTGTATTTAAAAAAAATACAGGATTGTTTGTTTCCAAAGCTGTTAAGCATTTCCTGCATTGTTATGTTTAAGATCGGACCTGGGAAGGCAATGGCATAGAGCTATTGTCACTGGATTAATAACAGTGAAACCCAGACTGGGTACATAAGCTAAATTCTCACCATGGCAGATGGTGAAATTTGAATTCACTTAAATAAATCTACTACATCTAATGGCAGTCACAAAATTATTACCACTTGTCGTATAAACCCATCTGATTCACCAAACTTTACAGAAGATCTGCTTTTCTTATCTATATCGCTTACATGTATGACTCAAAGCCCACAGCAATGTAGTTGACTTTTAAATTGCCTAATAAGCCACTCATTAGTTATGTAAAACTGTCATAAAGTCTGAAGAAAGGAATCAAACAGGATAGACTGCTTGACATTAAACCAAGCATCGGAAATTACAACAGTAAACCCAGTCTTGTCAACCCTGCAAAGTTCTCTGTACTTACATCTGGGGTCTTTTGCCAAAATTAGAAGAACTGTGCCACAACAAGTTAAGCAGCAGTCTGAAACAGTCATACTCACACAATCCTATATTACAGACAATGACATGAGACACAGCAATCACCATTCTTGGGATCACCATCACCACAGGGGGCAGCAAAGTAGTATACAGTTTGGAGGGAATCACCTGCAGAGTCGTCAACATTGACTCTAAATCCCATGAAGTCTTATGGCATCAGGTCAAATAATCAGCAAGGAAATTTCTTGTAAATTATGAACACTAATTAGAAGATGAGCAGAGGGTAGCAAGGGCACAACATACTTTTGGTGGGGCACTGCACAGCCATCACAAAGAGTGGTTCAGTAGTATCACTATTGACTGCGCTGGTGTAGTCCTAAAGGAATGCACTGTTTGACAGGGCCTGCAGCAGATGATGAGGGAACCAACATGAGGGAGAAATGATCTTGACATCAGCCTCACCAATCTACCTGTTGCAGACACATTTATCTGAGACAGTACTGGACGGTCCAAGTGGATACGAAGTCCGATCTGCAAATTGGGGATATGCTCCAATGTATTGTGCAGCACGACCATCATCCTCAACCCTCCTGACAAACCTGAATGTTCTGACACTCTGTCAACTCCCCTCAATCTGAGCTGAGTATCCCTCACCATCTGAATACTTTCCCTGACCCTCCAACTCAGCCAAATCAGACCTGACTAATGCTACTACCACTCAACTATTACTCTGACCACACCTCCTAGAATCTCCAACTTCCCTGATCTCTTGAATACTCCTGACTGGACTCAGCTGTTGCCCCACCACAACTACTCCATGAACCCCACCACCCTGTCTCTGCCTCACAAACCAATATATCTAGTCCCTGCTCCGACAACTATACTGACATTTTGCTGAATGAGGTTGTTGACTTGCTCACTGAGCTGGCTTATTCTCGTTCAGATGTTTCGACACCATGCTAGGTGACATCATTACTGGAGCCTCTGATGAAGCGATGTTATTCTACTCCGCTTGGAACTTATACTGTCTGGTCCGTTGTGGTAAGTAGTGTCATTTCCGATTTTGTTCTGTATGGGTTTGTAAATGGGGTCCATATCTATATGTTTGTTGATTGCATTACAGGTAGAGAACCATGCCTCTAGGAATTCCTGTGCATGTCTATGTTTGGCTTGGGCCACTGTGGTTACCTTGTCCCAGTTGAACGGATGGCCTTCATTGTCTGAGTGTGCCGATATTAAGGAGAGTTTGTTGTGCTGTTTTGCTGCCAGTTGATGTTCTTAGGGAATTCCTAGAGGCATGGTTCTCCACCCATAATGCAATCAACGAACATATAGAATCGGACACCATATACAAACCCATACAGATCAAAACCGGAAATGACACCACTCACCATAACGGACCAGACAGTATAAATTACAAGCGGAGTAGAATAACATCACTTCGTCAGAGGCTTCACTGATGATTCACCTAGCACGGTGACGAAATGTCTGAATGAGAACAAGCCAGCTTGGCGAGCAAGCCAGCAACCTCAACCACAACCTGAGCTACAGATCTTTGCCGAAACTTTAAACACTTAGCTGAAGTCCATATAAACGTCTACCACTCTTCAATATTCTTTGTCACCTCTTCAAAAACTCAACTGAGTTAATGAGACATGAGTTCCCGTGCAGAAAGCCATGTTGACTATCCCTAATCAGTTCCTGCCTTTCCAAATGCTTGTAAATCCTGTCCCTCAGAATCCCCTCAACAACTTACCCACCACCGACATAAGGCTCACTGGTTTATAGTTCCTTGGCTTTTCCTTACAGGCTTTCTTAAATAATGGCACCGTATTAGCTGACCTCCAGTCTTTTCGGCACGCCACCAATGGCTATTGATTATACAAATATCTCAGCAACGGACACAGCAATCTCTTCCCTGGCTTCCCACAAGGTTCTGGGAAACACCTGATCAGCTCCCATTCCAAACAAAATGTATATATTGCAATATACTGCATACAAAATTCAGCCAACCCTCTTAGATTCGATTGTTGGTTATCATTTATATCTTTGCATGTCCTAGTGCTCCTTAAAAGTGCTGTGGCCACAACATGACTACCAAAACGTTTTTGATTTTATAAGGGACAAAACTGCAGGTGGCCTCCAAGGTCTAGCACTGCTTGAATTCTAGAAGTTGAGAACTGAGAACATTGTCCACAAAATTAGAGGCAGACCTTTTATCATTGCTTTCATTAATACATCCATATAATTTGTGATAATACCTAGAAATGCAATTTTTGACAAGATCTATATATTGACTTTATATATTTCAAATTTATGGAATTAATTAGAGCTTTTGTCCGACAGGTATTCATGTTAGGAAATTGCAAATACATTTCATATTTACTAGACTTCTCCATTGATGTCAGTGCCAATATGCTAAATAATCTTTATGATAACAGTGTATTTGCTTCAATAAATTATTATTTGTACTGGTGTTCAAATTTCCTCAAAATATTGTCATACAGTACCACGGGCGCACACAGAAATTCTGTGAATAGATTGCCATCATTAGAAAATTAAAAGATACTGTGATATTATCAGCATTGTGTTACAGCACCAAGACTAATGGAATTGCACTATTAAAATCTTTACAACATTGTAAAACTAAATTCAAGGAAAGAACCTACCAGCACTGTATGGAATACCATAGCCACCTGCAATGTAAATAATAGCATTAGTAACATAATTCAACAATAAAATATAGTTTGTATTAAACTACATCTAGTGCAGAGTCTGAAAATTAATTATAGATGTAGTAAAAATGAAAGCATGGTCATCATATAGTCATAACATAATTGTGTGATGGAAGAAGATGGAAGAAATTGGAACATACCTATTGCTATTCCCTCAATTATCATCTTCTGTAAACAACCACACAAAGCACCAAATACCGGTAAACATTATGAAACAGTTCTGAGGGATTTGAACATGGATCTCCTGACCCAGAGGTAGAGGCATTGCCATTATGCCACAAGACCCAAAATTATTTTTAACCAATCTGTTATGACACATTTTTGGGGTGTGTGAGAATTCAACTGTCTGAACTCGACATCTGTGCACAAGGCTCTCGTTTTTTTAAAATTCCACCAGGTGCAGTGAGAGTGGAGCCAATGTTCCCAGAGCTTTAGCCCTGGTTGCCGAATTACTAATCTAGTGTCATTACCATTATGCAACCATCTCCCTAAACAGCTCTAGACATTTTATAATCAACCTGTTCAGAGATGTTATAACACAACTGTGGAGCAGTTGGAGATAGTAAGAACTGCCGATGCTGGAGTCTGAGATAACAAGGTGTTGAACTGGAGGAACACAGCAGGCCAGGCAGCATCAGAGGAGCAGGAAAGCTGACGTTTCGGGTTGGGACCCTTCTTCAGAAATGGGGGAGGGGAAGGGGGCTCTGAAATAAATAGGGGGAGGGGAACAGTGATAGCAGGTAGATAGTGGAGTGGATAGGTGGGACAGAAGACGGACAGGTCAAGGAGGCAGGGATGAAGCTAGTAAAGGTGAGTGTAGGTAGGATGTGGGGATGGGGATTGGTCAGTGAGGTGGGAGGAACGGATAGGTGGGAGAGAAGACGGACAGGTCAAGGAGGTGGGGATGAGTGGGGGTGCTGGTCTTGGGATGAGGAGATTTTGAAGCGAGTAAAGTTCACATTGAGACCATTGGGTTGTAGGCTTCTTTCTGGAGGGAGGAGGATAACTTCTTCAAGATAGGCAAATTCCTCCGCCTCCACCGCATCTGTTCCCAAGATGAGGCATTCCACTCCTAGACATCCCAGATGTCCTTGTTTTTCAAGGACCACTATTTCCCCCCCTTCAGTGGTCGAAAACAACCTCAACCGCATCTCGTGTTCCCAGCACCTCAGCCCGCACAGCCCCTCCTCGCAATAAAACAAAGACAGAATTCCCCTTTGTCCTCACATATCACCCCATTAATCTCTGGATTCAACACATCATTCTCCGCCACCTGCAATGTGACCCCACTACGAAGAATATATTTCCCTCCCCACCCTTATCTGCCTTCCAGAGGGGACTGCTCTCTCTGCGACTCCCTCGTCCACTCCAAGCTCCCCACTAGACCCACCAGCCCCAGCACCTTTCCCTGCAACCGCAGATGGTGCTACACCTGCCCCTACACCTCCCCCCTCACCTCCATCCCAGGCCCCAAAAAAACCTTCCACATTAAACAGATATTCACCTGCACATCCGTTAACGTGGTCTATTGTATCCGCTGTTCCCGAAGTGGCCTCCTCTACATCGGTGAGACAAAGCGGAGGCTCGGAGACCACTTTATGGAGCACCTACGCTCAGTTCACGACAAAATAACAATACCTCCAAGTCGCGAACCACTTCAACTCCCCCTTCCACTCCCTGGACAACATGTCCATCCCAGGTATCCTTCAATGTCACAACGATGCCACCTGGAAACTGGAGGAACAGCACCTCATATTCCGCCTTGAAACTCTACAACCCAATGGTCTCAATGTGGAGTTTACTAGCTTCAAAATCTCCTCACCCCCAAACTCATCCCAAGACCAGCCCCCCTCTAATCCCTGCCTCCTTCACCTGTCCATCTTCTCTCCTACCTATCTGCTCCTCCCACCTCACTGACCAATCCCCATCTCCACTTCCTATCTACACTCACCTTTCCTAGCTTCATCCCCGCCTCCTTGACCTGTCTGTCTTCTCTCCCACCTATCCAGCCCTCCCTCCTCAGTGAACAATCCCCATGCCCACTTCCTATCTACACTCACATTTACTGGCTTCATCCCCGCCTCCTTGACCAGTCCGTCTTCTCTCCTACTATCTGCTCCACTATCTACCTGCTATCACCACGCCCCCGTCTCTATTTATTTCAGAGCCCCCTTCGCCTCCCCCATTTCTGAAGAAGGGTCCCGACCTGAAACGTCAGCTTTCCTGCTCCTCTGATGCTGCCTGTCCTGCTGTGTTCCTCCAGCTCCATACCTTGTTATCCCTGGAGCAGTTGGGACTTGAGTTCAGGTCTCCTAGCTAAGAGGTAAAGACATTAGCAATGCACTACAAAAGGCCCTCCAAACACTTCTAGAATCATACCAACAGACAGAAGAAATTAAGTAGCAACTAGTTCATAGGTTAATGATCTATTTAAAATACGCAGGTAGGCAATCCTTCCTGCTGCTTAATAAGGGTAAGGCTAAGATACAGTGTGGGCTGGACTATTAAGTTCCAAATCAGTGCTGCATGCTGATGATGTCAATGTCCTGCATAATTCTGGTGGGCATTCACTGTACATGCTGTAGTGCCTCCACTACTACACATTGTGATTCACCCTCATAATATCTGTGTGCCGTGAATGCCATTTCAGAGGACTTGCGGTATTCAGAGTCCCCAAAAGAGTAAATACCAACATGTCCAATTTCTCATCTCTCAATTCCAAATAAAGGAAACGTGTTACTCTGCTGAAATCTAGCCGCTCATTCTTCGACTCTGCTATAACCCCTCACTTTTTCTCCGCATAATCATTTGTATTATTAAATATGATTTTAAAAAACTGCATATACCTGGTAGTTTAGGAGACAGCACAGGATAACCAACGGGTACTCCTACTCCGAAGCCACCATAACCTATCAGAATAAAGAAGACAATTAAAGTAATGAAATCAATTTTAATGTACAGTTAAATGTAGGCAAGCTAAGGGTGTGATGAGATTCATCTTCTGATCTTGTAGTAAGAACAAATAGGTATATATCTGAAAGGAGGCTGAGATTCCTTTCTTTAGACAGGGGAAAGCTGAATGGTGACACAACAGTTTAAAATTTGTTCAGGCACTTGTAAAGTTGATATTTCCTTCTCTGCGGGAGTCCAAAAACTTGACTACATTAATAAAACAGCAATTCATACATCCAATGAGGAATTCAGGAAACAAAACTTTCTTAAACAGAACAATTAGAATGTGGATCTTGTTATAATATGGAGTAGTTGAGGAAAGTAATATAGATGTATTTCAGACATAGTTAATAAGTACACAAAAACAGAAAGCATTGTAAGTATGCATTGCTAGGATTAGATTCAGTCTGTAGAGCAAGTTCATGTGCAGCACAACTTCTAATGTAGGCCAACTGAGTTGAGTTGACTGTTCCTGTGCACATGTCGTTTTATGCAAATCATGAGGCTTATTTCTAGTTATTAAGCAACTTGCAGCCAGGGGAAATTGAATTACAATATGTACAAACATATTGCTGAGATCATTCAAACTTACTAACAAAGTAAGGAAAATTAATGAATTGCCTTTTACAAAGGAAGTGACTAGCTTGTGAAGAAAGTGAAAAATGTTTTACAACATTGAATAAAGGAGGAGGAGTAATTCAAATGGCCCCTCATCCAACTCTGCAGTTCAATTTGATCATGGCTAACACCCTATCCAGGGCCTTCAAAATATTCGATGTTTCACAAAGACCATCTCTTATTCTCCTAAACTTCAGAAAAGATAAGCTCCAATTTATTCAATCTCTCATTAAAAGACTACCCATTCATACAAGAAATCAATCTAAAGCTCCCTTGCTGTATCACTTCCAAGACAAGTATGCCCTTCTTCAGACATGGAGACAAAAACTGCACACCGGTGTGATCCCACCAAAGTTCTACACAATTTTGGCAAGGCTTCTTTGTTCCATTTTTTTGGATATCTGCAGCATAGAAAAAGGCACTACGGCCCATTATGTCTGTGCTAGTCAAAAGCAAAAACATAACTATTATCTAGCATTATCCAGCACTTGGCCCTTAGCTTTATATGCCTTGGCATCACAATATCAAAATATTTTTCAAAGGTTATGAGGGCTTCTGCCTCTAATACCCTCACAGGCAGTGAGTTCCAGATTCCAATCACCGTCTGGGTGAAAAAAATGTTTCCTCACATCTCCCCTAACTAAACCTTCTGCTCCATACCTTATATTTATGCCCACAGTCATTGATCCCTCAATCAGAGGGAAATGTTTCTTCCTATCTACTCTATCTATAATCCCCATAATTGTACATATCTTAATCGTGTCCCCTCTCAATTTCCTCTGCTGTAAAGAAAACAACCGTGGCCTCTTCAATCTCACTTCATAACTGAAACTCTCTAGCCACGGCAACATCTTGGTAAATCTTCTCTGCACCCTCTCCAAAGCTATTTCACCCCTCCTACAATGTGGATTCCAGAATTTCACACAATACTGTAGCTGTGGTCTAACCTACATTTCATATTGTCCCAGCATAACCTTCTTTCTCTCAAACTCTATGCTTAGCTAATAAAGGCAAATACCCCATATCTTAACCACTTTATCCACTTGTCCTGATACCTTAAATGACCGGTGGACGTGATCATCAGTGCTTCCCAGGGGCATACCATCCATTATGTAATCCCTAGCCTTGTCTGTCCTGCCCAAGAAAATTACCTCACATTTATCAAAATTGCATTCCTTTGCCACCGGTAAGCCTTTCTGACCAGCTCGACATCCTCCTGTAATCTAAAGCTATACACATACATATTTAGCACCCCGCCAATTTTTGTATCATCTGCAAAATTACTGATCAACCCTCTGACATTCAAATCATTTGTATAGACCATAAATAGCACGGGCCCCAACACTGATGCCTGTGGGAGCCCATCGGACACAGGCTTCCGGTCAGAAAAACACCCCTCAACCACCATCCTTAGCTTCCTGCCAATTTGCCAATTGTGGATTCAATTTGCCAAATTTCCTTAAAACAAGGGCCAAATGCCACTGCCCTCCAAACTGCACGCTAACTTTGTATTTTTTTGTACAATAACAACCGTGTCTTTCTGAATATCAAAATGTCTTAGTTTCATACCTGTTCAAAATATTCTCTTATAAATTCTTAATACCTACATGAATAAACTCACACTTTCCTATACCAAATGAATATGGTGCTAGAGTACAAGATAATTACAAATGCTGAACCCTTTCTTTGACTAAGATTTTAAGGATAAACATAATAACTACTGACCAAGCAGTTTAACATCAATAGTGGGAAACACTGACAAATAATCTGATGTAAAATTAGCAGTCAGTTGGATAGGTATGGTTTAATTAGATTGAGTTTTTTTAATGAAGTAACAGATGGTTGATTATGTTACTCAATTGATGTAGTGTATAAGGATTTCCAAAAGTCATTTGATAATGTTCTGCATGATGGGCTTCCTATTTACAGTAATTTTATCCACTTGATTCTAATTCATACAGCAATGTATTTAACAGGTGATAGGATATATTCTGACTTGCTAAGGTGTACGGCCTATTTTTGGTTGTTTATTTCGGTTATACTACTTTACAAGTGTTAACATTAGGGTATAGATTAAGATAATCTATCTTTACCTGCTGGGTATCCATACTGACCACCAACACCTGCAATAAAAACCAGAATGACAATTTACAAAATGCAATGGGAAATCATTCTAAATATTACTCAGTAAATATCTCGTGAAAGAAGGACTCCACCAAACATATTGAAAACAATTTGTTTACTGATCTCTATACAATCTTTTTGAAGTTTCACACAGGTAAACTGGCAATTGTTCCTAGTTTACAAAGATCATTCAGTTTCTCCATCAACAAGGACACACTTAGATACTTACTGGACATCTTGGGAAGTTAGGGATAACAAGGGCTGAATCTTAATATTTTGGCTATGTGTCAGTTTAGTTGAGTTTCATGAAGGGTTTCTCTCCTTGAGGCCCAGGGAGATTTCTTGTCATATTGTCCCATACATACCTCATTAACAACTCACCATACCCTGGGGTGTCTGTCTCACCTGACACCAACTGGATTCTACCATCTCACCATATCCAGAAGAACTTGCCGCTACTCATTTATGCATTGGCAGACCAACATCCCTGCAGCCTGTGTCATCTTTAAAAGGCTATTGCGTATCCCAAGAAGCACTGTTGGTCTGGAGCTGCTTGCACGCTTTGTGATGTTGCCCCAGATATAACAGAAGAAATTCCTCCTTACCTCAGTCTTAAATAGGCACCCTTTTATTCTGAGACTATGCTCTTTGTCTGAGACTTTCCCATGAGGGGACAGGATTTAGCCTAACAAGCCCCTTAAGAATCCTATGTTTCAATAAGATCGCCTCTCATTTTTCTGTATTCCGGTGGGTAGAGTTACAACTTGTTTATCATTTGCTCATAAGACAAATCCTCCATAACAGGAATCATCCCAGTGAACTTTCTCAGAAATGTCTCCAATGAAAGAATATATTTCATTAAATAAGGGGAACAAAACTGCTCATAGCACTGGAGTTGCTGTAAGACTTTCCTGCTCTTAAACTCCAATCCCCTTGGAATAGGGACCAATATTCCAATAGCATTCCTGATTACCTGCTGTACCTGTGTGCTAGCTGTGTGTGTTTCAGGCACAAGTATTCTCAAGTCCCTAGTGTTGCAGCTTTCTGCAGTTTTTCCCCATTTAAATAATATTTTGCTCTTTTGGTCTCCCTTCCAAAATGAACAACTTCGCATTTTCCCAAATTATACTCCATTTGTCAATCTGCTTGCTTACTTACCTTAACAATATCTCTTTGTAAACTGTTTGTATCTCTCTAGTAACCTGACATTCTACCTATTTTTGTGCTGCCTGTAAATTTGGCTATAGTACATTCACTTCCTTTCTCAAAGTCATTAAAATAGTTTTAATAGTAAAATAGTAAATAGTTGCAGAAACCAGCACTGATCCCTGTGGAATCCTACTGGATATGGGTCACCAATCTGAAAAAAGAATCCCTTATCCCCACTCAGAGATAGAAAGAAATGCAGATGCTCGAGTCAGAGGTAACACAGTGTGGAGCTGGTGGAACACAGCAGGCCAGGCAGCATCAGAGGAGCAGGTAAGTTGATGTTTCGGGTCGGTTTGAAGGGTACCAACCCGAAACGTCAACTTTCCTGTTCTTCTGATACCGCCTGGCCTGCTGTGTTCCTCCAGCTCCACACTGCGTTTTCCCTTATACCCACTTGCTGTTTCCTGGCCATGAGCCAATTGTTGGGATCAGTGTTGTCCAGTAATAAGATCAGCTGGGATCATTGTATGCAGGGAAACACTCATTGCCAGCTTTTTCATGCTAGAATGATGCATGAGCCAAGTCAGAAACAGCTACCAGTCTAATTCCCCTTTAGAAGGAGATCAACTTCCTTGTGTTAGAGAAATGTCATTTTCACCCCAAGTGTTAAAAATAAAAGTGCCTGGGAGGGCAATAACTGCTAGTAATTATGTTAGCTTTGAATGGTATTAGAGTAACTTTAGTGATTAAGATAATCAGAGATAGTGGTGCCCATTGTATTGTGTAGACAAATAACAAATAATAAAGTTTTTCTTCCAACCAAGAAGTCGTACAGTCATATAGCATGGAAAGACATCTTTCAGTCCAATCAGTCCGCACCGACTCATAATCACAAACTAAACTAGTCCCACCTTCCTGTACTTGGCCCATATTCCTCCAAATATTTCTTATTCATATACTTAACAAAATGTCTTTTAAATGGTGCAACTGTACCCACATCCACCACATCCTCTGGAAGTTCATTCCATACACAAACCAGTCTCTGCACAAATAAAAATTGCCCTTCATATCTTTTTTAAATCTTTCTTCTTTCACCTTAAAAATATATGCCCTAATCTTGAAATTCCCCTGCCATTCACTTTATCTATACCCCTCATTATTTTCTAAACTTCTATAAGGTGACCTCTCAACCTCCTAGACTCTGGTGAAAAAGTCCCAGCCCATCCAGCCTCTCCTTATAACTCAAACCCTCCATTCCTGGCAACATCCTGGTAAATCACTTCTGAACCTTCTCCTTCCTGTAACAGGGAGACCAGAACTGAACACAGTACTCCAGAAGAGGTCTCACCAATGGCCTGTACAACATAAACATAAAAACATACAAAGTAGGTGGAGTAGGCCATTAGATCCTTCAAGCCTGCATAACCATTCAATATGATCATGCAATCTCAGTATCCCATTCTTGCTTTCTCTCCATACTTCTTGATCCTTTTAACTGCAAAGGCCACATCCAGCTCCCTCTTGAATATGTCGAATGAACTGGCCCCAACAGCTTCCTGTGAAAAAGAATTCCACAGGTTCACAACCTTCCAAGGGAAGAAATTCTTCCTCATCTCAGTCCTGGAATGGCTTACCTCTTATTCTTAGATCGTGACCCCTTTTTCTGGAATTCCCCAACATTGAGAACATTCTTCCCGCAGCTAGCCTATTGTCCCAACAGGATTTATATGTTTCTATGAGATATCCCCTCATCCTTCTACATTCCAGTGAGTACAAGCCCAGTGGATCCAGTCTTTGCCCACATGTCAGTCCTGCCATCCCAGGAATCAGTTTGGTGAACCTTCACTGGATCTCCTCAATAGCAAGAATGTCCTTCCTCAGACTAGGAGACCAAGACTGCACACAATACTCAAGATGTGTCCTCACTAAGGCCCTGTATAACTGCAGCAAGACATCCTTACTCCGATACTCAAATCTTCTTGCTATGAAGGCCAGCATGCCATTAGCTTTCCTCACCACATGCTGCACCGGCATGCCAACCTTCAGCAACTATTCCACCATAACACCCAGGTCTCGTTACACCTCAGCTTTTCCTAAACTGTCACCATTTAGATAATAATCTGCCTTCCTGTTTTTGCAACCAAAGTGGATAACCTCACATTTATCCACATTATATTGCATTTGCCAAGTATTTGCCCATTCAGCCAGTCTGTCCAAGTCATCCTGCAGCCTCTGAGCATCCTCCTCAGAGGACACTCTGCCACCCAGTTTAGTGTCATCTGCAAATTCGGAGATATGGCTTTCAATGCCTTCATCCAAATTGTCAATGTATATTGTGGACAACTGAGGTCCTAGTACTGAACACTGCGATACTCCACTCGTCACTGCCTGCCACTCTGAAAAGGACCCATTTATGTCAACTTTCTGATTCCTGTCTGCCAACCAGTTCTCTATCCATGTCAATACATTACCTCTGATACCATGACTTTTCATTTTCTTAACTAATCTCGTGTGTGGAACCTTGTCAAAAGCTTTTTGCAAGTCCAGATACACAACATCTACTGATTCACCCTTCTCCACTCTACTGGTCACATTCTTAAAAAATTCCAGATGCTTTGTCAAGCATGATTTCCCTTTAGTGACTCCATGCTGACTAGGACCAATTTTGTCACCACTTTCTAAACGCTCGTTATTACGTCCTTAATAATTGACTCCAGTATTTTGCAGCACATGACATCCCAACTCATATACTCATGGGTCTGAGCAATGAAGGCAAGCATGCTAAACGCCTTCTTAACCATCCTATCTATATATGATGCAAATTTCAAAGAATTATGTACTTGAACTTTTAAGTCTCTCTGTTCTACAACACTATCCAAGGTCTTAGCATTAATTGAATAAGTCCTGCCCTTGGTTGTTTTACCAAAATGCAATATCTCGCATTTATCCAAATTAAACTCCATCTGCCACTCTTCAGCCCATTGACCCAACTGATCAAGATCTCTTTGTATTCTTAGATAACCTTTTTCACTGTCCACTATATTAACCATGCCTCCTACATTCAAATCTAAATGATTTATATAAATGACAAACAGAAGTGGATCCTGTACTAATCCCTGTGGAACACTGCTGGTCACAGGCCTCCAGTCCAAAAAAACAACCCTCCACCACCACCCCCTTGCCTCCTCCCATAAAGCCAATTTTGTATACAATTGGAAAGTTCACCCTGAATCCCATGTGATCTAATTTTACTAATTAGTTTACCATGCAGAACCTTATCAAAGGCTTTACTAAAGTCCAAGTAAAAAACATTTACCGCTCTGCCTTCATCAATTTTGTGGGTTACCTTCTCAAAAAACACGGAATCAAGTCTGAGAGACACGATTTCCCTCACACATTTTTAATTCTTAACTAGAATCTCAATATCTTCCTCTATCTGTTGTTCTCTAATCCTACCAACCTTACCTTTCACTCTAACAGGAACATAATGACTCTGAATTTTTGTTATCACACTTTTGAAAGCCTCCCATTTATCGGACGTCCCTTTACCTGTAAACAGTCTATTCCAATCATTTTTTGAAAGTTCTTGCATCATACCATTAAAATTTGCCTTACTCAATTAAAAACTTTAATTTTTATGGAGGGTTTATCCTTTTCCATAACTATTTTAAAACAAATAGAATTATGATCACTAAACCCAAAGTGAAATAAGTAAAATAAGTAAAACCTCCAAGTAACACACATGGGTCCGACTTGTCACATAGATCTCAAAATGGAGCTCAAGTATGAGAGTATGTTCAAGTATTGCTGAAGATTTTCTTTAAACTGTTCTTTCCCCTTTGGAAAGCATCAAGGTAATTTGAGTCAGCGGGTAAATTCACTTAAGCAGCTTTGTTTCTAGTTGTGCTGCACAGATTATTTTGATTCCCTAGGAAGTGGGAGTGGGGTGAGAGGGCAGTGTGGTTGCAGGCAGTGCTGCAGACTGTTACCAATGAGAGATGTATTGCTCTTCAATGATGTATGATGTCAAATGTGCTGCAGCCCATGCAACAGCATTGCCTGCTCCGATGGAATTGGCAAGCCTGCATAGTGTTGCCAGAAGAAGCACTGTGAACAGATTTCTCCCCACAAGTGTTCACATGTAGCACTTAGATTAAGCTGTTTCAACTTCCATTAACTTATTTGAAACTTTTCCAGAAATCTCACTCTACTTTGGTCCAATGTCAGATTAGGCCACAACTCAACAAACATTTACAGTACAATTAAAGAATTTATACGAAAACAATACTTCATACCAATATTTCAGGTATGGCCCAGATGCACCTTTTAACATTTAACATAGTTCAAATGCTGACAGATATGTCTTTGTCTTTATGTTGATTCCCATATCTTGTACAGATATGCATCAATCAAATCTTAAAATATTCCAAAATATTACCAATAGAGGGAAAATTCAACACAAATATCAAATCTTTCTTACCCGGTTTAGCTTTCAATCCAGCCCCAGTTGGTACACCAGGTAGTACACCCAGCCCATGAGTTCTTGCACCTTGAAATATAACACAAAATGCACTTTTTTGCTTTTAAAAAATTAAGAAAAAAGAAACACATTGCACTTTGGCTTATGAAATTAACCATTTTGTACAAAAAACTATATTTAATACAATTTAATAAAGATTTTTTAAATACAATTTTAAACCTGACTGTGGGACATGAATGGAACGATGATGGCCCTAAAATCTGTATACTACAGTCAAAGTTAAAGTCCCATCTGATCCAACCTATTTTAAACTGCGTCATTATAAAGGCATCCCAGGCAGGATCCTAATTAAATTGTGCAAATTCAGAGCTCAAGACACATGGGCTACCAATTGCAATTTCAAAGTACAATACAGCATGGTCGTCTATTTGTACTAGCAGTATGCAGCCTAATTGGGGTTTCATCAAGGAACCAAGAAGAAAGGAAAACAGAACAAAGTGATAGGGTCAATTCAGTGCAAAAAGAGGTAGTATAGTGTAATCTGGGAGGGGAATAACAACAAAAAAAAAATTTTAAATAAAGTCATCATATGCCAAGTGATGGCAATACTGGATAAATCAAATCGCAGAATTAAACTGGACTTGAACATTGAGTTTGATAGTTGCAGTTTGGTTACCATGGTGGTCAATCATTGACAATATTGTCAAGAAGCCTCCGAAGTACTTTTAACAAAAGAATGTCAGTAAGAAAATAAACTAAACATAAGACAAATTGGAAGGATGTGATCATTAAGTAAAAATAAAGATTCAATCATTTTCCCCATCAATATCTTTTACAGACAGCCAACCCCAGTGAAGTATTGCTCCTATCTTCAACATTTAATTTCTTGCTCGACTGGTTAGATTACAAGTGTTTCATTCTGGCAAATTCGTGCAAATTCACCAGATGTGATTCTCTTCATTATTGTGTCAACCTGAAAAACCACGGACACAAGCGAAATCACTGAACTCTAAGAAAAACACTCAGGGAATTGCCTAGTCCTGTCTAAAATGGACTGCTGAAACAGCTGAAGACTACTTTTTAGTTCGGATGTGCTGAAGACTGCCAAAACTAAACTACCTTTCAGAAGGTGTGGATCTTTACCCAGTAAATTAGAACTGCTGATGCCCTCTGGCTTCTCTTTTTCTGGGATATAAAAGCTCAACTTAGTTGAAATAACTGCACAGAGACTGGTATCTCATCACCAAGTCACCCTTTATTTACTTGTGCACAGTACGTTGACTGTGGCCAGCCAGCTCAGAGTCAGTGCCTGAACTGAGAAGATTCTAAATCCTCTGTTTGTTTTGGTTGGCAAGGGCTTCATGGTTGGGGTTGTTAACCTGCGCCAATCAAGGACCTTGTAGTCAACATGGTCCACCAGATTCCAATCACTACATCCCTCCTCCCATCATTCCAGGGATGTAGACCTGGTCTTTCTCATAGTTTTTTCTGCGATGTTTTTGCCCGAGGTCCTTTCATCTGATTTGGACTCTGACACAGGGGTCATATACCATACCATAATCCATCTCTTGCACGTGGAACATCTCGGGAGGGTTTCTTCCTCTTCTTCCGGTGACAAAGTATTGAGGCTGCATACATCTTGAACAACAAAGTTCCTTGACAGTAGACAGAAGGGGAGACCCTACAGTTTCTGACAGGCCTTCGGGTTGTTCTGAGGGACCAGATGTTTTGCTCCTTCCCTGTTTGTAAGGTAACAGTTTTCAGGTGATCCACATGTTTGCTCAGGACTGCTTCACCTACATGATCTTAGTAAGTCACAGGACCTCAATTCACATCACCTTATCTTGTACCCATACGGGGATATTTCCATTGTTTTCAGCACCAAACTTAGTCTGCCAAATTAAACTGTCTCTCTCACTTAGATGAGGCATGTAGCTGTCCTTGGCGTTCCTGCTGCTGTTTCACCCTCCGCCCCCGGAGTGCGGAGTCTTCTCCATATCAGCAACTCTTCTGGAGTTCTCCCTGTTGTTGAGTGAGGTCTGGTCCTATAATCCAGCAGGAACCTGTACAGTTTAGAATCAAGTGATGCTGTAGGCTGCTTCTTTAAGCCTGCTTTCAATGTATGGACCGCTCTTTCTGCCAGACCATTGGATCAATGGTTTTGGAGCTATTCTTATGTGCCGAAAACCATTTGACTTCAGGAAATACTCAAATTCCTTGCTGGTAAATGAAGTCCCATTGCCAGTGACCAATACTTCTGGGAGTTAGTGTATCGCAAACGATGCTCACAGCTTCTCAATTGTCATTCGTGGGATTGCTGAATGGATGCACGTCCAACCACTTTGAATGGGCATGTTCAATGACCGGGAATATTGAGCCCATGAAAGGACCAGCACAGTCGAAATGTAACCGAGTCCAAGGTTTACCCGGCCATTTCCATGAACGTGGGGCCACCACTGGTGGCAATTTTTGTCCTTGTTGGCACTCCGGGCACTGCTCCACCAATGCAGCTTTGTTGGCATCCAACCCTCTTCATCATGGAATCCCCTGGATGATCCTGGTGGAGTTTAGCTAGTATCTGGTGGCAACCTTTACTCGGGACAAACACTCTTGCTCCCTAAAGTAATATATGTTGTCCTCTACAGTGATCTGATCTCGCCAAGTCCAGAAAAGTTTCAGGCCTGGTTGCGATGGTCCTATTGTCTCCTCCATTATCATCAGCTGTTTCAGTTTTGCTAGGACACGATCTTTTTGTGTTTACAGTCAGTTATTGTCTGAACTGACCCTCTATCTCCCCCCACTTATTGCACAACAGGCAAAACTCTGGCAATTCAGTGAACACCATGCTTCCGTTGCTGTCCTTTCTCGTATCTTTTCTGACAAGCTACAAATGATCAGCATGCCTCTCCCGTATAAATCATTGACTAGGACAGTCTATTCCAACAAGCGCACACCGAATGCGCTGCAGAAATTCAGCAGATATGGCAGGTTCTGTGAAGGGAGAAACAGACTTAACATCACAGGTTATCCAGGAAGTTTAAAACCAGAATGGACTTTTCCAGGATAGGCACCAACGGTGGAGTATCTGCCTGTGGGAGGTGGCTCAGAGCATTCGAATTTAGCCATTTGGCTTCTTGGACAGTGTTCTTGTACCTGTACATGTTGAGAATAAGAGCCCACCACTGAATTCTACTGGAAGCTGCAGGTGGCACTGTCTTGTCTTCCTTCAGTAGCCCAAGCAGGGATTTGCAATCTGTTACTATGATAAATTCCCGTCCGTTAAGGTACTGGTGACTGCTTCACACCAAAATGACCGCCAAACCCTCCTTCTCTATCGGGGCATTTTCGCGTGCGGCATCAGCCAAAGTCTGGGAAGCATACACTATTGGGTATTCCTCTCTGTTGGGCCACCAGTGAGCCAACACTACCCTGATACAGTACGGGGAGGCATCACATGTCAGGACCACCTCTCATTTTGGATCGCAGTGGGCCAACACCTTAAAAATGATAGCTGCTTTTTCACTTCTCCAAAGGTTACTCCTTGACTATGCGACCATCTCCAAGGCTGACCCTTTTTCAATACAGGTGTAAGGGTGCCAACATAGAGGCCAGTTTACTTAGGAATTTTCTGTAATAATTTACTTACCCAAGGAAAGACCTAAGCTCCTGTACGTGGGAGCCAGGGCTCCCTTGATCACCTTCACTTTCTCTTCCATAAGGTGTATCCTGGTTTTGTCAAATCTGTAACCCAAGTAGATCACTTGGGACACCTGGAACACAAATTTTCTGCCTGGGAGAAACTTTTAAGCACCATGTCCAAGTTCTCCAAGTGCTAAATAAAAACCGAAAGAACTGCGGATGCTGTAAATCAGGGACAAAAACAAAGTTGCTGGAGAAGCTCAGCAAGTCTGGCAGCATCTGTGAAGGAAAACAAAACAGAGTTAACATTTTGGGTCCGGTGACCCTTCCTCAGAAGAGTTAACTTTTTTCCCTTCACAGATGCTGTCAGACCTGCTGAGCTTTTCCAGCAACTTTGTTTTTGTCCTCCAAGTGCTCTTTATTGATCTTCCTGGTTATTAGCACGTCATCCAGATAAATGGCAACCTAGGCAGCCCTTGTAAAATGTTCTCCATGGTCGGCTGGAAAGGGGTGCAGGCTGATGATAGCCCAAATGGCAGTCTTGTATATTGTTATAAACCCTTACGGGTGTTAATTGTGACGTATTTCTGGGACTCCTAATCCAGTCGCAATTGCAGGTAGGCATGGCTCATGTCCAGCTTCATAAAGGACAGCACCCCCCACCAAGTTTGCGTACTGGTCCTCTATGCGAGGGACTGGGTATTTATCCAGCTGCGAGAAGCGATTTACTGTTAGCTTAACATCCCCACAAAGGCGAACTGAGCTGTCACAGTCTTCATAGTCGGTACGATTGGTGCTGCCATTCTGCAAACTGCTTTGGTTTGATGATTTCTTTGCTCTCTAGCCTCCTGATTTCCATGCCTAAGTTTGCCCACCAAGGCAAATGGCACAGGGCAGCCCTTGCAAAATCTTGGAATTGCTTCCTGGTCAACATGTAAAGTGGCTGTGGCCCCTTCGATGGTCCCAAGCCATTCCTGAAAAACTCCTGGGTATTTCACTACGACTTCGCTGAAGCAGCCATTTTCTAATCAAAAAATGTTAAGCCAATCCAGGTGAATCTTTCTCAACCAATTCTGTCCCTATAGACTTGCCATCAGTGGTTACTGCACCAATTGCTTCTCATAGAAGACCGGAAATGAAGTCGTAGCCTTAACTTACAACAGTTCTCCAGTGTATGCTCTCAATCTGACTGAGGTCTTGCGTAGACTTAAGAGTTGGAGACCCAAGCGAATATTGTTAAAGAGAGATTCTGCAACCATAGATACTGCTGTACTGGCATCAACCATCATGAGAACGGTGTGACCATTTAACCAAACATTAATTTTAATCAGTTCCAATTTGGATGTCGCTAAGTGATTTAATTGTTTCAACCTACATATAAGGGGACTTCCCAGGAAGGGCACTCTCCTGGGTACCAGCCCACATGTTTTCTTACTCAAGTCAGGCCTTATGGGACTCCTTTGCTGTCTTGAGTCCACATACTTGCAGTAACTAAAATGGCTGGCCGGCCCAGATCCTGAAGAACTTTTTGGCCACTTGGCCAATGCTCGACTTTGTTGTGGGGTTCTGCTGTGGACTGACCTAGGGTCCCTTTGCTCAGCATATGCCCTGCGTGAGACTCTGCGAATGCTTACACTCAACCAGTGTTCCTCAATTTGGACAGGTAAGGGTGTCCACTTCCATTGGGATACCCTGTAGTTCCCATGCTCCACTTGCCGCATTTTCTAAAGACAACTCCAGTTGTAGTGCCTGTCTGGAGTCCAGTTGGGCTTCAGCCAGTCAGCGTTTCTGCATGGTTACATCATTAATCCCACATACCAAATGGTCTCTCAGCATCTCATTCAGGGTTAATATAAATCACATGTCTCTGCCAGTTGTCCTAACCTCATCAAAAATCCTGATACGGATTCCCCCAGTTATCTAACAGCCAAATAAAACCAATATTGTCTCAGGATCTGAGGAGATTTGGGGTCGTAATATTCCTTAACTAACTCTGTCAACTCATGGAAAGTTTTAGTGCCCGGTGAATCTGGGAAAGTTCAGCCTCTTATAACCGAAAATGCTGCAGGTCTGCAAGCAGTCAGAAGGTTTACCCATTGCTTTTCATCTGCCCAATGTCATTAGCCTGGAAAAAATATCGCTCTCTTTCCACATACTGGACCCAGTCTTCGATGGCAGGATCAAACGAGTCAAGCTTCGCAAATAAAGGCATGATGCCAGAAAGGCTTACCCCAAACTCCAAGATGACTGTTGTGAGCTAATGTTCTTCAACACATACTGTTATTTCCTGTCGCCACGGAAATAACTGCACAGATGCTGGTATCCCATCACCAAGTCACCCTTTATTTACTTGTGTACAGTACACTGGCTGTAGCCAGTCAGCTCGGAGTCTGAGCCCAAACTGAGGACATTCTGAATCCCATGTTTATATTTTTTATTTCTTATAACCCCTAGACTACTGCCATACAGCAGTACTGCATATTCTTCCCCACAGCACCGGTGTTGTGTGCATATAAGCGCAGGAGGCAGTAAAAACACAAAGTGAAACACAATTTTATTAGACATTTCCATCACCGGGAAAAACACCCAGGCAGTTGTGAACCAGTAACAAGTAAAGCTCAAAACGAGCAATGCTTACATGAAAAGAAAAGTGAAGGGGAGGGTAGGGATTAAATCAAAATAGAGTTGGAGGGGGGCTGTTTACATTGCCCAGCCAGGGCTTCCTGATTAACCCAGGTTAACAACTTCAATCAAGGCCCTCTTAGTCAACAAGATCCACCTGGTTCCAATCACTACATTAGTAATCACTTCAACAGTTATTTCACCAGGTAGCTTGACTAGTCATTTAACTTAAGCAACTTCATATTTTTGGAAATGCTGTTTTGACCCACTACTAAAAAAGTTTGTGAACCTGAAAAAAAGTCACCATTCACAAAACTGAAAAGTAGAAATCCATTTATTTCTACTTCAGAACCTAACTTTCCGAAGAACAATAGTATATTATGCACTGTCACCACAATTCACCACACAACTATGAACTGAAAAGGATGAAAAAGCATGAATTAGGAAACATGTAAGAGGAACAATGTCTCTAAGCCATTTTGACAACTTCAAGAAGGAGTTAACAAATCAAACACAGGAGGTTACTCGATTAATACATATCACAAAAACTGCATGTATTCCAGAATTATTTTATGGTTATTATGTAATGTTGAGTACAACTGGTGTCTTACGTTGTATAGCTTTATATCGCACTTCAATTGTACATCACCTTATTCCATTTATACTCATGGTTGTTTCATTTTGCCAGCTTCTCAAAGCTTTCGTTACTCTTCCTCTCAAAAATCAATGTGATGAACCATAGGTGCAGTGTGAGATTAGCGTCAGAAAACTGTTCATTCAATATTTATTATTTGACTCAAAGGAAATTAATTTTATCCACTGGCAAAGAAACATTTGAAGCAGTTAACCGAAGATGTTTCAGTACAATTTCAGTGCTCACAATACAAAGGAAAGGTAAAATAAGGAGATAGCAGGAACTGCAGATGCCGGAGAATCTGAGATAACGAGGTGTAGAACTAGATGAACACAGCAGACCAAGCTGCATCAGAGGAGCAGGAAGGCTGACGTTTCGGGCCTAGATCCTTCTTCAGAAATGGGGGAGGGGAAGAGGGCTCTGAAATAAATAGGGAGAGAGGGGGAGGCGGATAGAAGATGGATGGAGGAGAAGATAGGTGGAGAGGAGACAAACAGGTCAAAGAGGCAGGGATGGTGCCAGTAAAGGTGAGTGTAGGTGGGGAGGCAGGGTGGAGATAGGTCAGTCCAGGGAGGACGGACAGGTCAAGGGGGCTGGATGAGGTTAGTAGGTAGGAGATGGGGGTGGGGCTTGGGATGGGAGGAGGGGATAGGTGGGAGGAAGGACAGGTTAGGGAGGCGATGACGAGCTGGGGTGGTTTTGGGATGCGGTAAGAGGAGGGGAGATTTTGAAGCTTGTGAAGTCCACGTTGATGCCATTGGGCTGCAGGGTTCCCAAGTGGAATATGAGTTGCTGTTCCTACAACCTTCGGGTAGCACCGTTGTGGCACTGCAGGAGGCACAGGATGGACATGTCGTCTGAGGAATGGTTTGTGACTGGGAGGTGCAGTTGTTTGTTGCAAACTGAGCGTAGGTGTTCTGCAAAGCGGTCCCCAAGCCTCCGCTTGGTTTCCCCGATGGAGAGGAGGCCACAACGGGAACAGTGGATGCAGTATACCACATTAGCAGATGGGTAGGTGAACATCTGCTTGATGTGGAAAGTCTTCTTGGGGCCTGGGATGGGGGTGGGGGCAGGGGGAGATGTAGGGGCAGGTGTAGCACTTCCTGCAGTTGCAGGGAAACGTGCCGGGTTAGGTGGGGCTGGAGGGGCGTGTGGAGCTCTCAAGGGAGTCCTGGAGAGAGTGGTCCCTCCCTAATGCAGATAAGGGTGGGGAGGGAAAAATGTCTTTGGTGGTGGAGTCGGATTGCAGATGGCGGAAGTGTCAGAGGATGATGCGTTGGATCCGGAAGTTGGTGGGGTGGTACATGAGGACGAGGGGGATTCTGTTTTGGTTGTTATTGCGGGGAGGGGTTGTGAGGGATACGTTGCGGGAAATGCGGGAGACACGGTCGAGGGCGTTCTCGGCCACTGAGGGAGGGAAGTTGCAGTCCTTGAAAAATGAGGACATCTGAGATACATGGGAGTGGAATGCCTCAACGTGGGAGCAGATGCGGCGGAGGCAAAGGAATTGGGAATAGGGGATGGCATTTTTGCAGGAAGGTGGCCCCCATCTCCTACCTACCAACCTCATCCCACCCCCTTGACCTGTCCGTCCTCCCTGGACTGACCTATCTCCTCCTTACCTCCCCACCTACACTCACCTCTACTGGCTCCGTCCCCGCCTCTTTGACCTGTCCGTCTCCTCTCCACCTATCTTCTCCTCCATCCATCTTCTATCCGCCTCCCCCTCTCTCCCTATTTATTTCAGAGCCCCCTTCCCCTCCCCCATTTCTAGGCCCGAAACGTCAGCCTTCCTGCTCCTCTGATGCTGCTCGGCCTGCTGTGTAAAATAAGGAGCTTGGGAGACCACCCAACCTATAGGATTGCCAGCACTCTAAGTCATAGAAATCCTACCTAGGTTGCAATTACTATACCCACAAATTCCAATACAATATTGATTCATACCTGGAAATAACCCAGGGAAAATTGCACCTGGAACTCCAGCACCGGGAACTCCAACACCGGGCACTCCAGCACCGGGAACTCCAGCACCTAGAAAGTATAAAATACATAAACTTACAAATCATGTTTTCCTGAATTTTGAATACTCTTTAAAATGTGTTGTTGCTTCCCAAATATATGCCTATCTTTCCTGGAATTCCTCTTCCACAATACCAAAAGACTCTTATCAAAGTCATATGTTGCGAAGGTGGGTACAGTACTTGTGGATTGGGAGGCAGGAAGTTAGAATTTGGGGTTTGTAAAATGCTGGGGAGGGGGAAGCATTGTGTGGTCCCTTTAAAAATGATGTACTTTTTCTATGTTTAGAGGTTTAAACAAAACGCCTGTGAGTAGCTTGGAAGTTTGAAAGTACATGGCGAGCACCTGAATTGAAACATTTGTATCATAAGGCCAAACAGTTAGCAGGCCAAGCAGTTGCCAAGACAACAAGTTTTGATTTTAGCCAATCAATTTAAAACAGGCACTTACATACCAAAAACCAATTAAATTTTAATCTAATGGTTTTGCCAATATAGGACCAATCCTAGTCTAAGAAATTGATATGTCATCAAAGGTATAAAAAGAAGAGGATGTCTGGACAAAGACAGGCGAACCAACTGCTATCTGCCAGAGTTAACAGCTCTCAAGAGAAGATTGCTGGCTCTCACAGACTGCTATAAGTCTTACTGGAAAGCACCATTTAAATATCAAAGGTACTAACGGCACAAGTTGTTTGCATTTCTAACAAAAGAATTCACAGAGAAGGCATTCCTGATAGAATAATCGACGGAGAAGACACAGACGGAAGAAGTAACCTGGCTATAATTTTGAGAGACTAAATTCTATTGTTTTGTTATACAAGTGGGACTTGTATTTATTAGAACAACATACTATTAGAATCATGTGTTATTCGGCAATAGTTTGCAGTTAGAAGAGATTTGTTCAGTTTGTTAATAGCTTAGTTAATTTATTCACTGTTAGATAAATAAATTGTTACTTGTTACTGTAAAGTTAGTGTCAGGGATTTATTTGATTTAAACAGCAGAAGTTGCTGAAAGACAGGTTACACCCCTCTTCATAGTCCTTTTAACAGATTATAGGGCGAGGTGCTCCTCTTTGGGTGTTTTGGTTTTGGCCCTCAGAGGGGGGAGTCAACCTCCACTTTATAACACATACATGACATCCCACGAGGTCATGGCAAAAGTAAATTATCCCTCTGTTGTTCTCTATCTTTCTGTGGTATTTGACTTAGTTGACCACGCTATCCTCCTTCAAAGCCTTTCCACCTTGTTCATTTGGAGAAGACTACATTATTCTGGTTTTGTTCTTACTGGGGAATCACCTGCAATGGCTTCCCTTTCCACCTCTTCACAATAACCTTTGATTTCACGGAAATATCTAACTTTAGTCCTCTGCTATTTCACATCCTCATGATGCTCCTTGGCAACATAATCCAAAAACTAAGTCATCATTCTGAATTTCCATACGTATGCTAACAATGCTCAGAACTCTTATCACCATCTCTATCAATGTCACCGCCATCTCAAAATTGTCAGAAGGCATCCAATATTGGATAAACAGAAATGTCCTCCTACCACAATTGTCATTCTCAAGCCACCAACTCCGTCCCTGCTACAAAGCAACTTTTTGAAGCTGAACTAGGCTGTTTTAAATTTAAATGTTATAATTAGGCTCACACTGAGCTTCCTAGTATATAGCCACGCTGCTTACCTCTCATCCACACTAGAATCTAATTTTGTCTCCTCCTTAGCTTTTCTGTTGCTGAACCACTTATTCATGTCTTCAGTAATCCAAGTATTGTCTATTTAAGACTCTTCTGGCTTATCTCCCTCAGCTCAGGACACATAGAATTGAGGTAATCACAAATTCTTACGCCAGTATTCTAAGATAGTAGGAACTGCAGATGCTGGAGAATCTGAGATAACAAGGTGTAGAGCTGGATGAACACAGCAGGCCAAGCAGCATCAGAGAAGCAGGAAGGCTGACGTTTTGGGCCTAGACCCTTCTTCAGAAATGGGGGAGGGGAGGGGGGATCTGAAATAAATAGGGAGAGAGGGAGAGGCCGATAGACGATGGATAGAGGAGAAGATAGGTGGAGAGGAGACAGACCGGTCAAAGAGGCGGGGATGGAGCCAGTAGAGGTGAGTGTAGGTGGGGAGGTAGGAAGGAGATAGGTCAGTCCAGGGAGGACAGGTCAAGGGGGCGAGATGAGGTTAATAGGTAGGAGATGGGGGTGAGGCTTGAGGTGGGAGGAGGGGATAGGTGGGAGGAAGAACAGGTTAGGGAGGCAGGGACGAGCTGGGGTGGTTTTGGGATGCGGTAGGGGGAGGGGAGATTTTGAAGCTTGTGAAGTCCACATTGATGCCATTGGGCTGCAGGGTTCCCAAGTGGAATATGAGTTGCTGTTCCTGCAACCTTTGGGTAACATCGTAGTGGCACTGCAGGAGGCACAGGATGGACGTGTCGTCTGAGGAATGGGAGGGGGAGTTGAAATGGTTTGTGACTGGGAGGTGCAGTTGTTTAGTGCGAACTGAGCGTAGGTGTTCTGCAAAGCGGTCCCCAAGCCTCCGCTTGGTTTCCCCGATGTAGAGGAGGCCACAACGGGAACAGCGGATGCAGTATATCACATTAGCAGACGTGCAGGTGAACATCTGCTTGATGTGGAAGGTCTTCTTGGGGCCTGGGATGGGGGTGAGGGGGGAGGTGTAGGGGCAGGTGTAGCACTTCCTGCAGTTGCAGGGAAAAGTGCCGGGTGATGTGGGGCTGGAGGGGAGTGTGGAGCAGACAAGGGAGTCCCGGAGAGAGTGGTCCCTCCAGAAAGCAGATAAGGGTGGGGAGGGAAAAATGTCTTTGGTGGTTGGGTCGGATTGCAGATGGTGGGAGTGCCAGAGGACGATGCGTTGGATCCGGAGGTTGGTGGGGTGGTACGTGAGGACAAGGGGGATTCTGTTTTGGTTGTTATTGCGGGGAGGGGGTGTGAGGGATGAGTTGCGGGAAATGCGGGAGACATGGTCGAGGGCATTCTCGACCACGGAGCTGGGGGAGTTGCGGTCCTTGAAAAATGAGGACATCTGAGATGTCGGGAGTGGAACATCTCATTCTGGGAGCAGATGCGGCAGAGGTGAAGGAATTGGGAATAGGGGATGGCATTTTTGCAGGAAGGTGGGTGGGTGAAGGTGCATTCTCGGTAGCTGTGGGAATCAGTGGGTTTGAAATGGATATGGGTTTCTAGGTGGCTTGGGGACCGCTTTGCAGAACACCTATGCTCAGTTCACACTAAACAACTGCACCTCCCAGTCACGAACCATTTCAACTCCCCCTCCCATTCCACAGACAATATGTCCATCCTGGGCCTCCTGCAGTGCCACAACGATGCTACCCGAAGGTTGCAGGAACAGCAACTCATATTCCACTTGGGAACCCTGCAGCCCAATGGCATCAATGTGGACTTCACAAGCTTCAAAATCTCCCCTCCTCCTACCGCATCCCAAAACCAGCCCAGCTCGTCATCGCCTCCCTAACCTGTCCTTCCTCCCACCTATCCCCTCCTCCCACCTCAAGCCCCACCCCCATCTCCTACCTACTAACCTCATCCCGCCCCCTTGACCTGTCCATTCTCCCTGGACTGACCTATCTCCTCCCTACCTCCCCACCTACACTCACCTTTACTGGCTCCATCCCCGTCTCTTTGACCGGTCTGTCTCCTCTCCACCTATCTTCTCCTCTATCCATCTTCTATCTGCCTCCCCCTCTCTCCCTATTTATTTCAGATCTCCCATCCCCTCCCCCATTTCTGAAGAAGGGTCTAGGCCCAAAACGTCAGCCTTCCTGCTCCTCTGTTGCCAGTGTTCTAACTTGTGCCAAGTCCTATCATCCATCACTGCCCTTTTCGCAGCTCTAAACTGGTTCCTAGTTAAGCAACGCCTTGGTTTTAAATTCTTCTTTTTATATATTATATTCTTCTTTTCAAATGCCTCCATGGACTTGCAATCTTTCTATCGCTGTAACCTTCTTTATTCTTAAAACTCTGAAATATTTCAGTTTCTCAAATTATGTACTATTCAGCATCTTCAATTTTAAATCACTCCACTACATGTGGCTTTACCTGTGGCAAAGGTGCTCAGCTCTGAAATTACTTTGTTAAGCCACCCTGCTCTGTTCCTTACCTTCTTCTTGCGGTAGGGTTAGGGTTAGACTTAAAACCTATCCCTTTCACCAAAAGTTTGGGCATCTTTCCTATGCCTTATGTGACTTGGGATCAGATTTTGTTTTATAATGATCTAGTGCAGCACTTCATGAAGTCAAAAGTGCTATGTCAATACAGTTTGATTTTGCTGCTGTTACCTGTAGCTAAAATAAAAACATATTTTCTCCTGCCAGTATTGCATTGCAATGCATAATTGCAAATCCTTACATATGGCAACTGAGAAAAACCAGGGAAGTAGTAAAACTGTCTAGCCCTTGCTGGACATATTACTAGAATACGACTGGCATTGAAAGATACTGCAATGCAAACAGGCTAATCAGTTTCCAAATTGAACTTTGGTAACAGTAGAATATATCACAATTTCACCTTCATAGAACAGGGATCAGCGCTGTGTCCACTTTTGTTTGTCATTTAGATAAATGGTTTAGATGAGAATATAGAAAGCATGGTTAGTAAGTGTGCGGATGACACCAAGATTGGTGGTATAGTGGACAGTGAAGAAGGTTACCTCAGATTACAAAGAGATATTGATCAATTGGGTTAATGGGCTGAAGAATGCAGTTTAATTTGGGTAAATGCAAGGCATTGCATTTTGGTGAAACACACAAAGACAAGAATTATACAATTAAAAGTAGGGCTTTGGGCAGTGTTGTAGAACAGAAAGACCGAAGGGTTCAGTTACATAATTCTTTGAAGTTTGCATCACAAAAGGATAGGATGGTTAAGAAGGTGTTTATGATGCTCGCCTTCATTGCTCAAATCTTTAAGCTTGGGAATTGGGATGTTATGTTGAGGTTGTACAGAAATGTTGGTAAGACCTCTTCTGCAGTACTGTATCCAGTTCTGCTCTCCCTTTCATAGGAAGAAGATTATTAAGCTGGAGAGGTTTCAGAAGACATTTACCAGGATATTGCTGGGATTGGAAGGTTTGTGTTATAAGGAGAGGCTGGATAGGGTGCGACTTTTTCACCGGAGCTTAGGAGGTTGACAGATGACCTTATAGACGTTTATAAAATAATGACGGGTATAGATAAGATGAATGGCAGGTGTCCTTTCCCTAGAGTGGGGGATTTCAACATTAGGGGCATATTCTTAAGGTGAGATGAGAAAGATTTAAAGACAACATGAGGAGCAATTTTTTTACCGAGTGTGGCTCGTGTGTGGAATGAACTTCCAGAGGAAGTGGTGGATGCGGGTACAGTTACAGTGTTTAAAAGACATTTGGATAAGCGCATGAATGAGAAATGTTTTGAGGGATATGGGCCCAGAACAGGCAGGTGGGACTGGTTTAGCTCGGGATCACGATCAGCATGAGTTGTTTGCACTCAAGGGTCTGTTTCCATGCTGTATGACTCTCTGACTATAACAAGTTCAAAAGAAAACATGGGATGTACAGCAGAACAGACTGCTATTCTGAGAAATATGTCAGAGGGAAGGTAGCATAGAGTTCAAAGAGGAAAAGGGAGAAGAAAACAAAAGTCTCCCATAAAGCAGATGACTCTTACCTAGAAATCCAGCTCCTGGTCCAGCCTGGTAAGGGTATGCTGCCCCTGGAACGGGACCAGGTAATCCTGGAATAAAGAAAATTTAGTTTAGTACCACGTACCTTTCACAGAACCAAAATAGAATTGCATGTGTATTTATACAAAGCCTTGAACTGCAAACCACAAGATGAGTTGCATCCATTGAATACAGCTGCTTTCTTATCATCTACATGTTGGAGTACTTGCAACTAGCATTGATGATAGTTTTTTTTTAATCACCGCCTGTGCGAATGTGAAGTTACATATGCCACCTGAGGAGGTACTAGGTCAGATGACAAAAAACCCTGGGCAAATAGATTGGTTCTAAGTTCAAGTAAGTAGTTGAAGATTTGTTCACCTGTCGGTGGAGAGGTTAAAATTGGGAATGTACAAGAAACACGAATCGGAGGATTACCGAGATGTTGGAGACTTATAGGGCTGGAAGAAGTTACAGAGGCAGGGACATATGGGACAGATTTAAAAACAAGGATGGAACACCATAGTCAGGATCCAATGTGGTTTTAGTAAGGGGGAGATTTGATGGAAGTTAGGATGCAGGTAACAGAGTTTTGGATAATTACAAGTTTGAGTCAGGACAAAAGGAGTCAGTAAGGAGTCAAATCAGATGGCAACAAAATCATTCAGGATTTTTGCAGCACCTCAGTTGTGGCAGAAGAGTTGGTTAAGAGGGTGGTGCTTAATGCTACCAATAGAGCAGCTTCAACTCCTATAGTGGCCAAAACAGTTACAAAGAGTCTGGTTCTGCTTCAGACAGTAGCCAGAGAGAATACTAGTATCACCTCCAAGTGTTTTCTTCTCCAGTATAAGCATTTGCAGTTTTGTAGCTTTTCCTTAGCCCTCAAATACCAAGATAGGTTTGCTCTAATAACAGAATTGCATGGCAGTTTCGGTGGGACTGAACCAAGATTCTATACAGAAAATTGATTTCCACTGGTTATGCAAGATTTTATTTATTGTCTGTGCTGTTGTCATAAGCTGGTGATTTCAGTGATCTATCCAACAATTTTCCAAAATTGTATTGTAAGGACAATTAGGGATTGGCAATATATATTTACTTTGCTAGCAACATCCTGATCCTGTGACTAAATTAAGACTCTACTATATGAACATATTAGTTTATGGTGCTAATGTTTATGTCCTCTTCCTATTTTTTAAGCTATGCATTTAATTTTTTACTCTGTTTCCAATCCCAACGATTGCACAGATGAGGTAACAATCCTGAAATTAATACTCGAGGATCTTCTTTTAATTTGGACCCATTAGTCCTGAAAATTTGTCAGCTAAAATATCATTCTTATTTTTATCTATATTGTTAGTTTCTTCATGGACCAAGATAACTGTATCCTCTCCCTTAACTCCAAGTTCTTTTCTAGCAACAAGATGTCCTTAACTCTAGCACCAGGCAAGTAACACAATGTTTGGAACTCCTAGTTGTGACACTACAGAACGGTATCTATACTTCTGAATATATCATCTATTACCACATTACTTTCATTAGCTACCTGACGGCCACTTGAATAATCTCACGAAACATGGCATTATGTTCAGATTGTCTATAGTTCTTGTTTGCATTCACATAAGTATCAAATAGTTTGTATCTGTCTGTTAGAGTCTTTGTGCAAAAAAAAATTTGTTCGGCAGTGAGCCAGTGATTCAGCTTAAAAGTTACTAGCAGTCAAACTTAATCGAATTCTAACTTTTCCATGGTATCCACTGAGCCCAAGCAAATCAAATTGCTCTGAATACTTTAACTTTAAGTGGATTTTTTGAAGGGTTCCACATGCAGCACAAACTCACTGAATCAGATGCAACAGGGATTCTGCATGATCCCAAAGCTCAACTCCAGGCTACATCACTCCAATTAGTAACTGTCCATCAGAATACTTGGGCAAATATAACAGCGATACTCACCTGGAGAGTCTAGCCTCCAAACATAGTTATGGTTGAAGAACCTGCTAACTGCTACAAGTATTAATTACAGTTGATTACACTGAGCCTGTACTGATTTCGCTTTGTACTCCACCTGCCCAATTTAGCTCCTAGTAAATGAATGCACACTGCCAAAATATTAATGCTGAAAATATGCCTATATGATACTGCAATGAAGTTAAAATTATTTAACCAATGTAAATCACATGTTTCCAAATCAATAACTATACTGGCATACTGGAATTCAGAAATTGCTGAAAATTGCACGGAACATGCAAACCGCAGTTTGCCTGTGAATCAATACTTCAGGAGAAAAGCTTTTTTTTTCACATCCCACTAAAGGCCCACCCCAAATTATCCTTTTCACTTCCTTTTGTACAATATGCTAAAGATCCCTACTATCTTGATCATGAATCATAATGCAAAATCACCTATGGAAAATATTGAAATAGGATTAAGGAGAGAACATTCCCATCCTCCTTTACTGGGTGCATCTAACGTGCAAACTTGTTTTGGGACCATATACAGATTCATCAATGACCTGGCAGGATCAAAAAGTAATAGCGTCCCCACTGATCTCCAAGAAGCCTGTTGAGGTTAGGGAGACCGAAAAGCAGCAGGTGGAAGTGACTGGCATTTTCCTTGACTGTGTGGTCACACAGTTCATGATCAGACAAGCTCAGCAACTGCTGGTTGAGGTAGCAATGCTGACAGAAAACCATCCGGATTAATTAGCTGAAAACTTTTCTTCCCCTAAAAGACTAGAAATATCCAAAGGAGATAAACAGAACTACCTTGGTAGCAGCCCAACAAGCTCACCATTTGTTAAAAATGCTAACTCAGATAGCACACACTGAAGCTGAGGCAGAAGCAGTTCTTGAATGCTACTACCTTACAAATGAGCTGATGTGCTTATGAGTAAATGGACTCCCACAGTCACAGACCTTTAAATGAGGTGTGCACAATGATACAGCAGGTAGTGGTGCTGACAAGGTACCAGATAGGAATAATGAAGGCAGCTCATAAAGTTCCAATGACTGGGTACGTCGGTATATGCGAAAACCAAACTCACATCAGCCAGCATTTTTACTGGCCACAGCTCTGCAAAGGTGGACTAAGATTTTGCAGAATCTGTCATACCTCACCAGGTTGTAGGAAAGACTCACATAACTTGCAACAAAACCTGTACTTATGATTCCTGTGTGGGCTTTTGTAGAACCATTCAGAAATTATTATTCAACTCTATGGAATCCTTGCCCAAAACAAAAGCAGGCTACCAGTATGTATATCCTTTACATAATGAATGTGCCTACACATTTCCCAGAGGCTGTTCCCCTGAAATTCACATCTGCCAAAACAGTGGTGACAGAATTTATCCAACTTTTTACTCAGCATAGTCTGTGTCAGGATAGGGCTAAAATTCTTTTTTATCACTCAAATATTCCAGGAAGTCATGGCTATCCTGCGCACAATCAAGAAGTCTTCTGCATGTTCCCTGTAATCACTTGGAATGCTAGAATGGTATCTAACACAATGATCAGGGCATACTGAATAATGCCATGACTGGGATAAAGGACTAGATCTTCTTTCTGTTCACCACAGAAACTCACCCAATCAATCCACTAGTTTTACTCCATTTGAATTTTCTCACAAGCACCAAGTGCGAGGGTCTGTGGACCAAATCAAGGAGTGTTCTTTTCAGAACAGAAGGAAGAAGTCTCCATGTTCGTCTTTGTTACAGAGCTCCTATAGGAACTATCATCAGCCTGGGAAGCCGCCCGAGAACATTTGAGAGTATTCCAAACTGTGATGAAACAAAAGACAAACCAAGCTACCAACACCCAAACCTTTCAGCCAGGAGATATGTTAGTTGCCCAATCAATTTCACGTGAACAATTAAAGGCATCGTATGGTGGCCCCGACAAAGTAGCAAAGAAGATCAGAGAAATAAATTATCTGATTGTGATCCCAGAAAGGAGAAACAAGGCTGTGTCATGCAACATGATATGGCAGTACCATAGCCAAGAAGAGGACAAACAGATCTGTTGCACTGCCAGCAACATAGTGGATATAAATAGTAATGGGGATGAATTGGAGGGAGACATTGGGGGCCACTTTGAACTCTTATTATTCAACTGACCAATTCAGAAGTACCGGTAAACTTGGACTTCATATTTGCTCACCTAGGTGCCGAACAACAGCAGACCTATCAAGCCTACTCTATGACTTTTAGGGTGTATGCAAAGCGAGGGTGCACCAACATAATGTGGGCATCAGAGAGGTCCCTCTCACCAGGCAACATCCCTATCAGCTAGTCTAGAAAAGTGGGCCCAGGTTCGAAAGGTGATTAACTACACTTTACAGCACCAACTGATATAGTCTTGTAGAGGTAGCTGGTACTCCTCTGTGGTATTTGTGGTCAAGCCAGATGGCTGTACAAGGTGCTGCATCAACTACTGAAATGTTGATGCAGTGGCCAGAGCAGACTCTTATCGGATAGTTCAGTTGGAAAAGTTCATAGATAGTGACAGTAAAGCAGACTACATTATGAAGATGTTTTACCTAAGGATTACTGGCAGGCCTACTTGACAGTCCATTTGAAGGAAATCTCTGCCTTTACAACTCCAAACTTATACCAGTGTCAGGTCATGCCATTTGGACTCTGAAATTATCCAACCACCTTTAAGAAGCTGATAAGCCAGGCTTAACTAAATACATTGTCTACCTAATACTATAACTGCAGCTGATATTTTTATTGGACAAATCAGATCAGAGACTGATATCTAGCTTGATGTATCATATTTTGTTTTTTCTTGCTTTTAACAAAAATTGTTTTTTGACTGAAACACAAGCACAGTATGTACATCTTTGGATTTAACAGAAGTTTATTATGCAAAATAGATGAAGGTAAAATAGTATAAACCAAGCTATGCACATACAAAACATGTTTAAAGTTTGTTGTGGTTGGTTGGCTTGCCGAGCTGGTTTGTTGTTTTTCCGCAGACGTTTCATTACCCTGCTGGGTAACATCATCAGTGCAGCCTCCAATGAAGCGCCGTTGTGTTTTCCTGCCTGCTATTTGAACTCTGGAGTCCGTTGAGCTGGATTACCTCACTTCCGGTTTTCCTTCGCAGTGGAGTGTATATGGGGTAGAGCTCTATGTGTTTGTTAGGAATTCCCCATTTGTCCTGCACTCTACCATGACGTCCAGCTAGGTAGAGCACAGGACAAATGGGGAATTCCTAACAAAAGGTACACAGGAAAGCCATACACACTGACCAAGTACTGAACTTCGACAGCAACCACCCTAACACACACAAACGAAGTTGCGTGAGAACATTATTTAAACGGGCAACAACACACTGCAACAGCATACAGCTAAGCGGAGAAGAAGAGTACCTCTTCCAGGTATTCAAGGACAATGGATACCCAAAAAACTGAGTCAGAAGATGCCTATTACACAAACGACACCAGGGAGATACTACATGCCCCGACACACTCATCACACTACCTTACATCAGGTACACATCTGAACCACAAGACTCCTACGGTCACTGAGCATCACAGTAGCACACAAACCCACATCAACCCTACGACAACTGCTCACCTGAACCAAAGACCCACTACCCACTATGGACAGGCCAATGTCATAATCAAGATTCCCTGCAGAGACTGTGACAAACATTACAATGGACAAACCGGAAGGAAATTAACAACAAGGGTACACGAACATCAACTGGCTACAAAAAGACACAATCAATACTCACTCATCTGTATCCACATGGATAAGGAGAACCACTAATTTGACTGAGACAACACCAAGATCCTGGGACAAGCAAAGCAGAGACAAGCATGGGAATTCCTAGAAGCCTGGTACTCCACGAAGGAAGCCATCAACAAACACATAGACCTCGACCCCCATATACAGTCCACTGCAAAGGAAAACCGGAAGTGAGGTAATCCAGCTCAACAGACTCCAGAGTTCAAATAGCAGGCAGGAAAACACAACGGTGCTTCATCAGAGGCTGCACTGATGATGTTACCCAGCAGGGTAATGCAACGTCTGCGGAAAAACAATGAACCAGCTCAGCGAGCCAACCAACCACAACCCGGGCTACAAATCTACTCTAAAACCTTAATGTTTAAAGTTTTGAAAATATAATCCCATTAATCCAAAAACATTCCTTTGCAGTATGCACACCAGCGAGAATTCTCTCTTTTACATCTACAGGGCTTAATTTAACTGTGCTTCAATTCATAATCTGATCTGCAACTTTTAAACTAAACTCCTTACACTGAAGTAATGTATTTCGTAACAATCCTAAACTATCTCCCTTTTTGAGGAGCACCTGTTTTACACATCCTCCTTTAGTCAAGACTGACAAAACTGCTGAAACTGAAACTAAAACATTTTCCTGTAAAGCTTAAGGGTGTTTCCCCTAATCAGATGAAAAGTATCAATCCTTCACCTTTCAGACTGACATCCAAACCGAAAACTGGTTATTTTGTTCATTGACAAAAAATCCAGATGTAAACAAAATTCTATTCACTTCCAGCAGCTCGGTCAACCTTTAAAAAAAATTCCCATGGTTATAGAAATAAACCACAAAATAATCATTATGCCCCTTTAGACATGAAAGAGCTCATATGTCACTTGTTCAAAATTTAAACATCCAAATTAAATTACACTAAAACATACATAAATCGTACAACTTACATCACACTAGGCAACTTCCTAATGTACAAAAACGCACGGGGTTACAAAATTGTAAGCAGTAGCACACTTCCCCACTGAAACAAAACTGGAAAGAGCAAAAGTGCAATAGACTGTAAAATGCCAAATAGCTTTTGTAAAACAGACGACCATTTTAGTAAGCAAGTCCACACTTGCACTCCAAACTTTAACCACATATATAAAGAAGAGATGATAGACTCCTAGAACCTTATAGATTGCTGATTCTGCGCACTATGTCCATGATAGTTAACAAACCGACTGCACTAATCCCATTTTTCAGCTTTTCGCCCAGAACCCTTGAGGCTATGGCAATTCAAGAGAATATCTAAAATTGCTTAAAGGTTATGAAAGTTTTTGACTCAGCCCACTTTCAGATAGTGAGTTCCAGACTACACAAGACTCTGAGTGAAAAAGATTGTCCTCAAGTTTCCTCTTACTTTAAGTCTATGTACTCTGCTGATTTACAACTTTACTGATGGAAAAAGTTCCCTCCTATCCACGTTACCCATGCCTTTCATAATCTTATACACCTCTATCCAGCCCTCTTGCAACTTTTGCTGCTCCAAGGAAAACCCTGGAATGCCAGACTATCCAATCTTTCATCATAGCACAAACACTCCAGAAGGCAGAATCCTGGGAAATCTCCTCTGTACCCTCTCTAGTGCAACCACATCCTTGCTTTGATGTGGCAACCAGAGCTACATGCCGGACTCCAACCATGGCCTAACCAATGTTGTATACCGTTCCAGAATAACCTCCCTACTTTTGTATTCTATGCATCATTTAATAATGTCAAGCATCTCATATGTCTTCTTAATCACCTTATCTACCTGTTCTGCTACTACAGGGATCTGTGGATATACATCTGATTTTTAGTATTTTCCACAGCCCTACCATTCATAGTTGGCTTCTTTACATTGTTAGCTCTTTCCAAATGCATTAGCTCACTCTTTTCAAGGTTGAATCCCACATGCCACTGCAGTGCTCATGCAACTAGCCCAACGATCTGAAATTTAGAGCTATCCTTGTTATTTACAACTCTACCAGTTTCCACATTATCGACAGGCTTCTTGGTCATACCACATGAATTTAGGCCCAAACCATTCATGTGAGCCATAACCAGCAAGCATTCCAGCACGGAGCCCTGCAGAACCCCACTGGTAATAAATGTTCAGTTACAGAAATATCCCTCAATACGAGTGACATTGGGGTAGGGGCTGCTCTCCTTCAGGAAGATGAACCCAGAATATAGAGACCAACTGGGTAGTTCTCCAAAAAAACTGAATAGATATCAGAAATGGTAATCCACAGTAGAGAATGAAACTCTCGGTTTATTATTCACTCTGAAACAATAAAATAGATGTATGAAATGGGCACAGAGAGACCACACTTGACCCTGATTTCAAACTGTTGAATGTTTCCACAAAAGGACAAAGAACAGGGATCAGAATAAAGAATAGAATGGCACAGGAACAGGCCCTTTGGCCCACCAAGCCTACACTGACACAAACCTTTTGCCTCTACGTGGTCCATGTCCCTCTATTCTCTGCCTATTCATATATCTATCAAAATGCCTCCACATTGCCTCCACCACCTCCTGTCGCAACATATTCCAGGCACATATCACCCTCTGTGTAAACAACTTGCCTCTCACATCTCCTTTAAACTTACCCCCTTTTATCTTAAACTTATGAGCTGGCAGCGCTTCAGCCAAAGCTTCAGGCAGAGCTCGTCTGCTCCATCTCTTTCTTTTTCTTTATTTTCCTCTTTCCTTTCTTTGTTCGTGTTTCCTTTCTTCACTCCAGGCCTCAGTGCAGACCCTGAGGTGGCTTCTCAGCCTGGTCTCTCAGTGGCACATGGCAGTGTCTTGGCCCAGTGTGGTCTCTTGGTGGCCTGTGACGGTCTCTCAGCCTGGCGGTGTCACAGCCTTGTCTGTCAGCAGCTCATGGCAGTGTTACAGCCTGGTCTCTTCACGGCTTGTCGTGGTGTCAGCTTGGTCTCTTGGCAGCTCATGGCGGTCTCTTGGCTGACCGTGGCGGTATCTTGGTGTGCCACTTGGTCCTGCCAGACATGTCCTGGAGGACCAGGTGGAGACTGGGGCACGGCAGCCTCAGCAGCAACAGCAATGGCTTCACAGCCCAATGCTTGAAGAGCAAGTGATAATGGGGGTCTCCCCCGCCCCGGTATCTGTGGCTGCAGTGAGAACAGGCAGCTGAGGTCTCCAGAGAGCGAGATAAGTGGAGGACTCAAAGACTACAGCATTTTTAACTTAATTCCTCTACTTTTCTAGTTAGAATTAAGAAGAACTTTAATGTTAACTATTACCTTATTTCTTTATTTTTCTGCTTACTGTATGAAGGTAATGCTTAACTATTTAAACTGTTTCTCTTACAACTTTATAGCCAAGGTTTTTATACCTAGATACCTTTGTACTTAAGATACTGTGTGCGATGACATTTGACAGTTTTCACCTTACTGTTGTACTTCTGTACTTGAGTACACATGACAATAAAATCTAAATCGAGTAACTGATATTTCTATCCCGGGAACAGACTCTGACCATGCATTCTATCCAAGCCTTTCGCAATTTTGTAAACTTCTATTAGGTCACCCATCACCTTTCAACAGTCAATAAAAACAAACCAAGTTTGTCCAATCCTCTCCTCATAGCTAATACCCTTAAAAACAGGCAACATTCTGGTAAACCTTTTCTGTCCCCTCTCCAAAGCCTCCACATTCTTCTGGTAGAGTGGCAAGCAGAACTGTATGCAATATTCCAAATGTGGTCAAACCAAAGTTCTATACAACTGCAACAACGATTTGCCAATTTTTATATTCTATGCCCTGACCAATGAAGGCAAGCATGCTGTATGCCTTCTTGACCACCTTATCCACTTGTATTGCCATTTTCAGAGAACGTAGACCTGTATGCCTGGATCCTTCTGCATGTTGGTATTACTAATTCTGCCATTTACTGTGTACTTCGCTCCTGCATTAAATCTTCCAAAATACATCACCTCGCATTTGTGTGGCTTAAACTCCACCTGCTATTTCTCCACACAAGTCTCCAGCCTATCTATATCCTACCGTATCCTCTGACAATCCTCGTCACAATCTGTAGTTCCCCAAATCTTTGTGTCATCCACAAACTTACTAATCAGATCACCTACATTCTCCTCCAAATCATTTATATAGGTTTCAAACAACATGGGTCGTAGTGCTGGTCCCTGCGGAACACTACTGGTCACAGATCTCCAGTCAGAAAAACTCCCTTCCACTCCTATTCTGTGTATTCTATTCTAAGCTAGTTCTGAATCCATCTTACCAGCTTACTGCAAATCCCATGTGACTTCATCTTTTGTATAGCCTGCCATGAGGGACGTTGTCAAAGGCTTTGCTAAAATCCACGAAGACATCAATATACCATTACCACCCAGCCTTCAATTATGCTTGTCACTTCATCAAAAAAACTCAATCAAGTTTGTGAGACATGACCTTCCTCGCACAAAGCCATGCTGCCCATCGCTAAAAAGTTCATATTTTTCCAAATGTGCGTAAATTCTATTCTAAGTATATTCTCCAACAATTTCCCTACCACTGGTTTAAGGCCCACCAGTATGTAATTTCCTGGATTATCCCCTGTTGCTCTTCTTAAAAAAAGGAACAACTTTGATTGTTCTCCAGTCCTCTGGAATCTCTCCTGTGACTAAAGAGGATACAAATATTTCATACAAGGCCCCAGCAATTTCCTTGCCTGCCTCCCTCAGCATTCTGGGACAGATCCTGTCAGGTCCTGGGAACTTGTCTATCTTAATGCTTTTCAAAACACTCAAAGTCTCCTTTTTTATATTGACATGCCCTTCTAAGACTCACCATCCACCATGTCTTTCTCCTTTGCGAATACCGATGTGAGGTATTTGTTAAGGACCTTACCCACTTCCTCCATGCATAAATTTCTTTATTTGTCCTTGAATTGATCTACCCTTTCCCCAGTTACCCTCTTGCTCTTTATGTATAAAATACCTTGGGATTTTTCTTAATCCTGTTTGTCAAAAACATTTCATGGCCCCTTTGAGACCTCCAAATTCTTTGTTTGAGTTCTTGTCTACCACCTTCGTATTCTTCGAGGGCTCTGTCTGTCTTCAGTTTCTTGAACCCTACATCTGCCTCCTTTTTCTTTTTGACTAAAGTTAAGGCCTGGATGGTTACATTGTTCCATTGGACTTTGCTCCTTATAACATTCTGTTTAAAAATCACCCAAAGTGCCATGAAACCAAATGTGATTTTAGATAATTAACGAAGGCTAGGGGAATTAATGTTGCTTTACGATTTTTTTTTGTTTTTCTTCCTTGTTTCTCCTTTTTGTAACGAGCTGAGAATGAATCTCATTTCATTTGTCATGTGGGGCAAGTGTGAAGAACCAGAACTCCAGATCACCAATGGCCGTATTGAACATAAATTACAACATGAGTTTTATTTTTGTAAAAGACACACAGCCAAAGGTTGATCAAGATGCAATTTAGTGGCTGCCTAGAGAGAAAGAGACAGGCACATACACAGACAGACACTCACTCTGGAATGTCACACCTGACAAGGTGTTAAAGAGCTTCAAAGGGAAAAATACGTTACAAGCTGAATTTGAATCTGCTGGTAGTATCTCAAATGGTAAAACAAACTACAGTTTGAGTGAGAAATACATGTGCACTTTCACCTTTTCAACAATACAGAGGAATAGGAATTAAAAGTAAGCCTAAATCCTGACCTGTGTATGTGGCCTGATGTCTTATTGTGTGGACTAGTGTGCTGTAATGGTTACCTCTCTGAGAAGTCATTTAAACACATCTGTGTTTTCAGTAAAAGACTCCCATTCTGAGATTTGCTAGTCAGGCACTGGCAAAAGTAGCCAGGACAAAAAATTTTCAATGCACCTGAAATGTCAAAGAACCTTGAAATCAATTGGTAGTTGAACAATGTCAATACTTATGGTAAGATCCATCACAGCAGCTGCAATGTTCAACTACCTGCTCTTCACAAACAATTTAGAAATTCATCTACTATGTTTTTTTTAATTTTATCTTTTGGACTCACCTTTATTTCAAATCTGGGTGTGTGTGTCATGTTTCTACTACTTCTTTCACTAAGTAATTAATAAACTCACTCATTTTGTTAAACTGTGCATCTTTTAAAAGTTGATTTCATTATGACAGAAAAGTATCCAAAAGGGAAAAGATCCTTTTATAATTAAATTTGTTATGACCAACTGAGGGGAAGGGGCTATTGAAAAACCAAGAGGAGCCTGTTCGTTCTCTCTCATCCAGAAGCTTAATAGTTTCAGGTATTCCGCTCAGAGCTGTAACAAACTGGGAAACCTCAGCTGGGGAATGGCCGTAAATTTGCCCATTTTCAACTATTTCCCCATCGTGCGTCCACAATTTTCATTAGTTTGCTATTGGTGGCCATGCTTTCAGCTGTGTAGGTTGCAAGTTCTCAGTTACCTCCTCTGCTACAACTTCTCAGTGCTTCTCTCTTCTATTAAGACATTCCCCAAGACCTATCTCATTTATTAATCTTTTTCTGTTCTGATATTTCCTTACGTGTTGCAAGATTTGATTGATAGCACAACCATCACGCATATTTAGGACATTTTATTGTGCTAACGGTACCAGTAAATGCAAATTGTTGTTTCTGTGGACTAAATGGAGCCAGATTGATACAATGGAAAGAAATACTGTTGGGAGAGGTCACTAAAGGAATAGGAAATTGTTGCATACGAAGAAGCTCTCAATCAAGACATTTATAAGAGAGAAGGGTAGAATTGAAAACTAGTTTTGAAGGAAAGAAGGGCAATGCTGGAGGAAGGGGGGCATTTGATATTATTAGTTCATAAATTCAGCACTTGTCAGCCTTGACTCCATGGTAGCGCTTTTGTCTCTGAGTCAGAAAGCTGTCAGTTCAAGTCCCATGCTGGATAGACTAGGCAAAAATCTCCGCTTATGCCTCAATATAATAGAGGGAACAATACATGTTCAGAAGCGCTATCTTTGAATAAGACATGAACTGAGTTCATTTCTCAGGTAGACAAGTTATCCTATGGCATTGTTTGAAAAGCACAGATTTATCTTTGGTGAGTTGGCACTCAATTAATATCACTAAAAAAATCTGATTGGCTACCTCATTGCCAATTGTGACACCTTGCGTGGCACAAATGCCTGGCCATGTTTTCTACATTTCAGCAAAAGGCTACACTTCAAAAAGATACTTTGTGATCCACCATGGTCATGGAAATGCTATATAACCCAAAGTTCTTCTTTCCCTGCTTCATCCTCTATCATGCTGAGACATTTCTGATTTTACTGACATATCTAATAACAGTTTATCATTGAGTCACTATACAATGCAGGATGCAAATATATTACCTTTTCCTGCAAGTTTGGCTGCTTTAGATGCAGCAGCTATTTGTTGCTGTAAAATTCCAGGTCCAGGAGCTTGCACCCCTACAATCCAAAGACAGAATAAAAGTTAGTAATTAATTACAGGTCACAACTAAGGCTTGCACTCACGTAAGGCATTTTAGGGACAACTTAGCAGTAATCATATTTTCATTGTTGCTACTCAGACTAAGTAGATTGAGAAAGGTCAGGAACCACTTAGACAATGATTGCAGCTAACCTTGTTCCTCTGCCTCCTCAAGTGATCCAAAGTCTGCTCCTGGACTTTTCAACTTGCTGTCCAACATTATTCACAAGTTGAGGAACCATTTTCCACAGTTAATGTGGCAAAACTGAAATGATTTTATCCAGTTCAGACCAACCTTCTTTGGTCCTGATTGCAGAAAACTCCTTATTTGATATATCAGTCATCAAATGCACATCCTCAGCCTATGGCTGAAAACTGGGTTGAGCTTCTTCCTCAATTATGTACCATTACCAAGACCATTTCATCATATCTCCAAAATATATGCTTTCCTCACTTTCATTTCTCATCCACCATCAGCAAAACTCCAGCAAAAAGTCCTTTTCAGCCTTAGCTTGGATATGTCTCATGTGCTAGAAACTGTCGTTTCAAAGTTTGTAATTGTAAAGATGGACCTATTGAATACGAGAACCGCAATGAAAATTGAGAGACTGTCATTTCCAGTTTCTAAAGGAACTAAGCTTAAAAACTAAATCTGTGGGATAACTAAAGGTAGGTGAAATCATATAAAAGAACACAGAGACATTAGAGCTCAGATAACGATTCCTATCAGTACAGGCAAGTTGAAGAAGATCTAGAAGTTCAGAATAGATAATATTTTGTTGCTGTGAGTGTTTCTATTACTGGAAGATAATATTGATGGATTAGAACATCCAGACCATTGTTAGCAGAGTTGAGCAGGTTCTGCAGATGTATACCTTTATTGTTGAAAATCCTTGCTATGAATCCAGACCCACAGCAATGTGGTTGACTCTTAACTGCCCACTGGGCTATAGGAATGGGCAACAAACGCTGCCTAACCAGCGACACCCTCATCCCGTGAATTAATAAAGAAAAAAAAAATTAGGCTAAATCCCAGAAGAGAGGCTAAAATTATTTCCAGGAAGCTGAAATGTTGAAGGATTTTGTTACTGAGATTAATAACATACATATGGAGTGGACTGCCAAGCCAATAGCTGAAGATCTGTCTTAGTTGTATTTGTTATTGAATGTGCAATTTATTATTTAAGCTGCCACAATTTACCAGTAAATTCATGTTGAACCTAAGTTGATTATGAAATTTAGAATATAGGTGGTTACCCAAGATAGAATTTGGTGACTACTTTGATTCCTTTACTGTCAGCAGCTTTGTTTTGCTTTACACAATGGAATCTCGTAGCTTCATTCTTTCAGTAAATAACCATTATTTAAGATTTCACCTTCTTTTAAAAAAAAACCGGCACTGACCGAAATCAGAACAAAATTGCAGGGTCTTTGCAGGATTTCGAATCTGTAGATAAACACAGGTGCTGAGACTTCCAAAGGTTTAAACTAATAGTAAAATTCACCATTTAATCCTATCTCTTTTGCAAAGCAGAATGGCTTTATCAATGGCAGAGGATGTCCTGAGTGATTCGCAACAAGTAATAAAGATTAAGGTTAAAAGCATTAGTAGAAAAGTTGAAAATAGAATTAAAAACAGAGAATAAGAAAGCTGAATCATAGAATTTTGATTCCTTTGCTAGGGATATGTCAAGGTATAGAAGGCCAAGTGCTAGTAAATGGGATTAGTGTAGTAAGGTAGCTGCTGTTGAACTGTTCAGGCTTGATAGGCTGAAGGCCCTTTTTCAGTACTGCAGATCTCCAAATGAAGCGACTTGGACTGAAAAAAGAAGTGAAGCACCTCAAAAGAAATACAGAAGTTGCAAGTGAAATTACATGAAGTGAAGCTGGCAAGGGTGGATAGAAATGGGAAACAGGTCTTCAAAAGAGAAAAACATTTGGCCAGCATGATCTGAAGAAAGAAAGTTTTTTTTTGGCAAAGAAGGAACTAATAGTTTGATGATGAATTGAGACCTACTTTGTTTTGATCTAGCTATTGTTCTGACCAAGTTGGTGGGGTTGACAGTGGAGAATGCTCCTTATACCATACCTCTACTGGCCACAACAGACTCTGAATTTAAAGTGAAGAACTGCGGATGCTTGAAATCTGCAAAAGGTCACTGGACTCAAAATGTTAACTCTGCTTTCTATCCACAGACGCTGCCAGGCCTGCTGAATTCTCCAACAATTTCTGTGTTTGTATCAGATTTCCAGCATTAACACTTTTTCATAGAATCCCCACAGTGTGGAAAGAGGCCATTCGGCCCAAAAAGTCCACACCGACCCTCCAAAGAGCATCCTACCCAGACCCATCCTCTTACCCTTTCCCTGTAACCTTACATTTCCCATGGCTAATCCACCTAATTTACATATCCCTAGGCACAGTTGGGCCTTGGGCAGTTTAGCATGGCCAACCCACCTAACCTGTACATCTGTGGACTATGAGAGGAAACCGGAGCATGCGGCAGAAACCAGGAAGAATGTGTAAACTCCACATTGACAGTCACCTGAGGGTGGAATAAAACCTGGGTTCCTGGCACTGTGAGGTAGCAGAGCTACCCACTGGGCCAGCATGCCACCCATTGAATTCACACAATTTGCTGGTGAGAAATAACTTATATTTTGACTATGGTTTTGATCAATAAAATTATAAGAGATATTGGAGAATGTGAGGGAAATAATAAGAAAGGAACATTTTAAAAACAGTAGGCTAGGCAGCATCAGAGGAGCAGGAAAGTTGACGTTTCAGGTCGGGACCCTTCTTTGCTGCTCCTCTGATGCTGCCTGGCCTGCTGTGCTCCTCCAGCTCCACACTGTTTTATCCCTGACTCCAACATCGGCAGTTCTTACTATCTCATTTTAAAAACAGTATCCCATTACTTATTAAGTCAAACCATAAAATTTCTAAGATAAGGGATAGTGCTGTTCTAGTAAATAGGTTCAATATACCACTTAGATAGCGAGTAGGCAACAAATCTATACTTGTAAACATTCAAGGAAAGTTGAGGAATGGAAAAGATCTTGCCATAGGGAGAAGCTGTCTGTTAACAAAAATAATAGTGTAGAGGATAAGTTGATTAAATAGAGTCACTATGCTTCCACTACCATAAGACAGAGCATATAAAGGCAAATGGCGTGACGTTGAAACATAAATCAGCAGTAATAGTTAGGGATGCCTAAGAAGTCTGTCAATAAAACTGTAGCAATAACGGAAATGGATGATGGAACAGTAGCAATAGGACAATTGCTAAGAACCTATTAGAATGTTGGACAATGCTCAGAGTAATCAGGGAGATTATTCCTTGGTTTCTTATGCAGTGAGGCAGGTTATTGGAATTCTAAGGGAGAACTAATATCTTACTCCTTCCAACAATCACAGAAGCACATTAGCATTTTGAGAGACGATCATGTGTATGAAAATTGCTTCCATAACAGCTCGAGTGGCAGCTGGACTCACTGTGGTGTCTGGGAAGCAGAGAACTCTGTGATAACATATTTAGCAAAGTAGTCACACTATAAATGAAAACCAGCCAGGCAGAGGGAATGGATGACTTCTGGGCAGTCTCCTCACAGTACTAGCGACGCAGGTTTGATTCCAGTGACTGTCCATGTAGAGTTTGCACATTCTCCTTGTGTCTGCGTAGGTTTTCTCCAGGTGCTCTGGTTTCCTCCCACAGTCTAAAAATATGCAGGTCAGGTGGATTGGTCATGCTAAATTGCCCATAGAGTCTAGGGATGTGTAGGTCAGGTGGGTTAACCATGGTCAATGCAGGGTTACAGGGATAATGTATGGCATGGGCCTGGGTGGGATGGTCTTTGGATGGTCAGCGTGGATTTAATGGGCCAAATGGCCTGCCTGATGCTGTAGGGGTTCTATAATTATAAGAGCAGACAGGTAGTATAGAGACCCCTGAGTCTCCGTCACTCAGTAACTGATGTTTCATTTAAGATGCTGGTGAGGGCAATGGTTCATCAGAGAATGTAATGTGTCAAGCTTATGACATCACAAGTGGCTTGTTGCATAGCTGGGACAGAAGGAGAGTGGAAGGGACAATATTGGTAGGTCCTGTGATAGTTAAATGGACAGATAGCAGTTTCTGTGACCATTAAAATTACTCTAGTGTGGCTTATTCTTCCCTGGTGTCAGGGTCAAGGGTGTCACAAAGCAGCTGCCAGACATTCTTTTGGTTGAGGGTGAAGAACCATGAAGGTCATGGTCCACATTGACATCAAAAGGCAGAAAGTGGCATGAAGTCCTGAATGTAAAATTTAGGGAGGCAGGCAATAACTCAAGACTATTCCTAATACCATGTGCTAGTGACTATAGAAATAGGCATAACAGAAATAAGAGCAAGTATACATGTAATTGGAAAAGTGGTGCTGGAGGGAGTGCTTCAGATTTTGGGGGCAGGTGGGTTACAACTTACTAGTAGTTAATACAGTGTGGAGCTGGAGGAACACAGAAGGTCAAGCAGCATCAGGGGAACAGGAAAGTCATGCTTTGGGTTTACACCCTTCATCAGGAAGTCTGTAAACCTGAAACATTGACTTTCCTGCTCCTCTGATGCTGCCTGACCTTGTGTATTCCTCTGGCTCCACATTGTATTGACAGTGACTCCAGCATCTGCAATTCTTGCTATCCCTGAACAATTTACTAGTACTTTATTTTAGACCACTGTGCAAGCCTAGCAAGGGGATTTACTAGGCTGTTTGAGAGGGTTTAAACCAGTTTGTCACAGGTATTGGAACCTGGTAATAAATTCAGACAAAATGAAAACAAAACTGATTTTTGGCAAGTGGAAAAGCAGAATCTGAAAATAAAAAGCCGCAGAAACAAGTACTAGAAATCAACAAGGGCAGGATTATAGAATAGTGTTAAAAAGGTAAAATTAAAAGTTTTCTATCTGAATTCATGCAGTATTTGTAATGAAATAAGTGAATTGATGGCACTAGTATAAATAAAAAGAAGTATGATTTATTTCCATTAGAGACAGGTGACTATGGGGTGACAAATACTGAGGTTTTAATATTAAAGGATATGCAACATTTAGGAAAGCTAGTCAACAAGTAAAAGGAGTTTGGCTGGTGAATCTGTGTGTTTGTGAGAGAACTTCTTCCAAGAAGAACAACACAATGTAAAATCTGTTTGGGTGGCTCTGAGAAACAGAAAGGAGCAGGAAGCATTTCTGAAGAAGGGTCCAGATCCCAAACATCAGCTTTCCTGCTCCTCTGATGCTGCTTGGTCTGCTGTGTTCATCCAGCTCTACACCTTGTTATCTCAGGAAGCATTGGTAGGAGTGTTTTATAGCTACCGAACAGTGGCGGTAATGTAAGGAAAGGCATAAATCAGGAAATTAGACACGTATGTAACAAGAGGAATGCAGTAATCACAAGCGGCTTCAACCTACATATGGATTGGCTAAGTCGAATGAGCACCAATATGATGAAGAAAATCTTCCTGGAATATGTTCAACATAGTTAAGGATAATTCAAAGTGATTCTACAAGTATTAAGAACAAAAGAGCAACTACTGAGACAGTAGGGCCCTTTAAAGATCAACGAGGTTGTTTTTGTGTTGAACCTCACGAACTGAGAGAATGAATATTTTGTATCAGTTTTTACTGTGGAAAAAAGAAATGGAAGCTAGAGAACTCAGTGAAATATAAATATTGATGTTTTGAAAACAGTTCACTTACAGAAGAGGGTGTGCTAAAAATCTTAGAAAACATAAAGGTGGATAAATCTCTGGGACTTAATCAAGGATATCCAGGACACTGTGGGAAGTTAGGAAGGAAATTGCGGGGCACCTAGCAGAAATATTTGTATCATCTATAACCCCACAGGTGAGGTGCCGAGGGCTGGAGAGTGGCTAATCAGAAAGGCTGTAGGGAGAAGCCTGGAATCTATGAATCTGACATTGGTGGTGACTAAGTTGTTGGAGGTGATTCTGAAAGATAGGATTTACATGCATTTGGAGAGGCATGGAATGATTAGGGATAGTCAGCATGGGTTTTAGGCAAGAAAAATTGCGTCTCATAAACTTGATTGAGTTTTTTGAGGAAGTAACCGAAAAAATTGATGAGGGCAGAGCGATAGAGGTTATTTACCTGGACTTCAGTAAAACCTTTGATAAGGTTCTGCTTAGTAGACTAATTAGTAAAAGTTAGATCACATGGGATTCAGGGTGAGTTTGCCAATTGCATGCAATATTGGCTTCACAGTAGGAGACAGATGGTGGTGGTGGAGCGTTGTTTTTGAATTGGAGGCCTGTGATCAGTGGTGTTCCACAGGGATCAGTACTGCGTTCACCTTTGTTTGTCAATTATATAAATAACTTGGATGAGAATTTAGGAGGCATCGACAGTTTGTGGATGACACCAAAATTAGTGGTATAGTGGACAGTGAAGAAGGTTATCTAAGATTACTAAGAGATCTTGCTCAATTGGGTCAATGGGCTGAGGAGAGCAGATGCAGTTTAATTTCAATAAATGCGAGGTATTGTGTTTGGTAAAACAAGAGCAGGATTTACACAATTAATGGTAAGGTCCTGGGCGGAGTTGCAGAACAGAGAGGCCGATGAGTTCAGGCATATAGTTCTTTGAAATTTGCATCATAGGTAGACAGGCTGTTTAAGAAGCCGTTTAGCACTCTTGTCTTCACTGCTCAGTCCTTTGAGTGTAAGAGTTGAGATGCCATATTGAGGTTGTACAGGAGGTTGGTGAGGCCTCTTGTTGAATACGGTATGCAATTTTGGTCTTCCTGTTGTTGGAAAGATATTATTAAACTGGAGAGGGTTCAGAAAATATTTACCAGGCTGTTGCTGGGAATGGAGGATTTGAGTTATAAAAATAGCTGGAAAGGCTGAGATTTTTTCTCACTGGAGAGTAGGAGGTTGAGAGGTGACCTTACAGGGATTTACAAAATCATGAGGGGCTTGGATACAGTGAATAGCAAAGGTCTTTTCATAGAATCCCTACAGTGTGGAAGCATGCCATTTGGCCCATCAGGTCCACTCTGACCCTTCGAAGAGCATCCCACTCAGACCCACCCCCTACCCGATCCCTGTATTTCCCACCCGAGACACTATGGGCAATTTAGCATAGCCAATCCACCTAACCTGCACATCTTTGGACTGTGGGAGGAAACTGGAGCACCTGGACGAAACCCACACAGGCACAGGGAGAATGTGCAAACTCCACACAGCTACCCAAGACTGGAACTGAACCACTGCGCTAACCACTGAGCCACCATGCTGCCCTAAGGTGGGGAGTTTAAAACTAAGGGGTGGTATGGTGGCTCAGTGGTTAGCACTGCTGCCTCACAGCACCAGGGACCCAGGTTCAATTCCAGCCTCAGGTGACTGTCTGTGTGGAGTTTGCACATTCTCCCTGTGTCTGTGTAGGTTTCCTCCCACAATCCAAAGACGTGCAGGTTAGGTGGATTGGCCATGCTGAATTGTCCATAGTGTTCAGGGATGTGTAGATTAGGTGGGTTACAAGGGGACAGGTGTGGTCAGGATACTCTGAGGTTTGGTGTGGACTTGTTGGGCCAAAGGGCCTGTTTCCACACTGTAGGGATTCTACTTAGGTGAGAGAAGAAAGAAACATGAGGGGCAACTTTTTTATACAGACCGATTTATGTGTGGAATGAACTGCCAGAGGAAGTGATGTTTAAAAGATATTTAGATATATGCATGAATAAGAAAGGTTTGTAGGGATATGGGCCAAGTGCAGTTAGGTGGGACTAGTTTAGATTGGGGTTATGGGGGGGTGGACTGGTTGGACTGAAGAGTCTGTTTACGTACTGTTTGACACTATAATCAGGATAGATCTATCCCACTGTGACTATGATTCTCCTACCACCTCATCGACAGCTGGCTGGTTCTGGAACGCAGACACAAAAAAGTAGTGCAAGGTGAACTTTTGTTGACCCACAATTTCTTCAAACGGCGTGAATATAGCATCAAAATAACACGACTGTACCAAAATAACAATCAAACAACAGGCATCAGGAAAGATGGGGGCCGCGAAGACGAGCGGTTGGGAGTGCGCACGGCTCGAAGGGACGGACGGTTGGTGTGCGGTTCGCGGGGACAGGCGGTCGGCGTGCGCGCGGCTCGCGGGGACCGGCGGTTGGCATGTGTCCGGCTGGCGGGAGCGGGCGGTTGGCGTGCGCGCGGCTCGCGGGGGCGGGCGGCTCATGAACAACGTTTTGAATGCACCAGCGATGATCATCCACTACGATGAAGCCGGTTCCATGGGAAAAGTAGTATGTATCGAGCACTTTCTAATTTATACATTGTTTCTTTTCTGTCCGTACGCGCTGATAATGAAGAATGAATAAAAATATTCACTATTTGCAGACTTTCAATACATTGTATTAGACGAACCTGATGTGTCTTTCCCATTGTGTCCAGGGATGTGTAGGTTAGATGGATAAGTCATGGGAAATGCATGGTTTACAGGGACAGGGTGAGTCTGGGTGGGATGCTCCAAGGGTCAGTGTGGACTTGTTGGGCCGAAGGGCCTGTTTCCACACCGTAGGGATTCTATGATTCTGTGATTCTGGGATGTTGTTCGGAGAGTCGGTGTGGACAAGTTGGTCCGAATAGTCTGTTTCCGCACTGTAGGGATCCTATGATGATTCTATGTATGAAAACTTAAAGAGAGGGGTGGGTACTGTTCAGTGGAGGAAAGAGGAATGAAATCAGTTTCTTATTTTGATGTATATCTGGCCTTAGGTGAAGTGTAATATGAATTGGCTAAGCTACTTTAGCACTAGAAATGTTTACAGCACTTACCAAAGCTCATGCATTTTAGTATACAAAATACGAATCATTATCATCAGACTATGAGATAACAAGGTGTACAGCTAGATGAACACAGCAGGCCAAGCAGCATCAGAGGAGCAGGAAAGCTGACGTTTCAGGTCTGGACCTATCTTCAGATCCTTCTTCGATCCCGACCCGAAACGTCAGCTTTCCTGCTCCTCTGATGCTGCCTGGCATGCTGTGTTCATCCCGCTCTACACCTTGTTATTTCAGATTCTCCAGCATCTGCAGTTCCGACTATCTCATTAACATCAGACTGTTGTTTCTTAGACTAGTGAGTCAGACAGGCACGTAATGCTCCAGGGACGGGGGTTTGAATCCCATCACAGCAGATGGTTTAATTGGATTCAATTAAAAAATCGGAATGTAATGTTTAATTAATGAGCGTGATGTGGAAGGATTGAGGGGAGAGAAGATTGGCCATATGCTCTGATACTTTTACCAGAGATTCAAGGAGGACGAGAAAGGTGAAAATAGGTACTGGAGTAATTTGAGAACACAACTTAAAAATAAATGAACTGCCATGCTAAAGGTGCAGTGGGGGTTCGAAAGGATAGGACTGATGGAATTTACTGTTGGTGAGATCCTGCTGAATTTTACATGGCGTTGATCCAGGATAATTAAGGAGCTGGCAATTAGGGAGGCAAAATCTTGGAGAAATGAAAGTAACTAAAGTTATGATGTAGAAGGGTTAAGATTGTTTCATGGAATGTATTTTAATGGCTACTCATTTAAAATGAAAAGTAAGTTAGGAGTTAAATGACAATGGCAGTCACAATCATAAAAAAAAATTCTCCTAATATCTATTTTGCTTGTTATAAAAAGGACGTATTATTTGCAGTCACAGTTTACCAATCAAGGTGAAAATAACAAACCATTTGTGTGAATGATTTTCAATTAATGTCTTTTCAGACTTACAGCCTGCGCTGGTATACATAAGCTTTGAACCAAACAGCTCTAAAATGGTACATGCATACTTTGTTATGAGCTGTTCATTTAGTGACTTCAGCTGATGCACTCTTTTGGGGACTTGTTGTTCCTGTTGAGAGCATGCTTGATCACAGCATTGCACTGGTCTTTAAAATTCAATGTGTCTACTAAGTTGATGAGACCCAAAGGGGTGGAGCTGTTGTATGTGAAAGCTGCTTTTTTTGATCCCATGATATCCTTAGGAGCAAGACTGCCACAATTGTACAAATAATCTATTTAAAAATACAAGAATGTATGTTAGTAACATACCAATTTAGAAGAATTACAAACAATTGCAACAGAAATCAAATGTGGAAAAATAGAGTTTAGCATAAAAGGAAATTCAACAAGACCAGTTGATGCATAGTATGCATCAATACTTGTAAACAAAATGACATTACTTGCAAAAGCAGAAGTCATCCAAAAAACGTTTTCACTGGCGAGTTTTATTTCCAGTGTTTATTTCTACTGGTACTATAAATTTCTGCCAATGTCTGCTGAAGTTAAATATGGTTACGAAGGTAATCTTCAGATTGACGATCATGGGCACATTACCATGATTTCCTGTTTTTGGCTTGTCATGTTAGGTACCGGGCTAGAAGTGCAGATTAATAAATTTGGGCCTCTTGCATCAAAACAAATTAATACTGTACAGTTAATCCCAATCAGTAGACCATTTCCAACACAGCCCCTCTACTTCTCTAATGACAACTAATACCCTTTTGCCTGTTCCTTTCAGTAGATAATTGTTCAAGGGACTTTGACTGGAAACTTCAAGTTGTAACATGGAATTCTTTTATTATACCTATCACCAAATCATCTGTTTGATGGATTAAACAAATTACAAGCACATCCCTCCAGATGCAGTGCAACTGCAAAAACAGGGAAGGTGAGGAAGACAGGGAGGGAACTAAATTAAAATGGAGTTGTTGGGGAGAATAATCTACAGCCCAATGTGGTACCCACTTCTCCTTTTCTATCCAAAGATGCTTTTATGCACCACTGAAATGTTGCTACACCACACCACACCACCTATTGTTTATTTCTTTTATCCTCCATTAAATTATCCATGTTTGTGGATACCTCCCTTTATATCTATGCAGTCAATTAATTAACTCCGATAACTTGCTCAACTGCGCTATATTAACATTCCCCTTAGTGAAACTTATGCACAAAAATCTTTGAAAAAAATTCATATTCTCTTACCTTTTCATACAATCAGTAACAACTTTTAAAATTCCATACAATACAGCCAGTCTTTCATAAAAGAAAGAAAATGAGACAAATTTGCAGTTGGTGTGATGGCAAGCTAACAAGGTTAGCACTAAACATATGGCATCCAGCCCAACCTTGGCTGGGAAAGTTTTCTTACCTTCTTCCACTTTTCACCTCATTACTTATTTAACTAAACTGTCAGGCTGAATTTCTGGAATTATGTGGCCAGAGTAGTGATGTGACCTTCCTGCTTTCACACCTCTGCTGCCATACTTCAAGTCCAGCTGCATATCATTTCAGACCTGATGAGCAATTCCTGACTTGTAAACTGACACTGATGATGTTGCAAAGCAAAGGCAAGCTTACTCTCCATTTTCAGGATAGGGATCTGATGCTGGTGGACAACGTGATGGAGAGGAGGCCTGTCCTGTTCTTTACTGAGCATCTAACAGGTTCAGGTCAACTGACCCAATCAACCTGGACACAGAGCAGCACAGCATTGTGGTACAAGTGAACAGGGATGCACAGCAGGTGCAGAAAGGAGGTCAATGCTCTTCTGTGCTTTTCAAGGATAAGTACCACTATCTTCTCTATACTACGTCACACTCACAGGGTTGGCACTAAACTTAATGACCATAGCATACACCTCTCACCAAGTCTCATGGACTACAACTCTAGTATTGAAAGCAATATGTCCATTGACGGGCTCATAACCATCGCATTTTTCCTAACCGACTAACCCTTTATGCCTCTACATTTCCTGCTCACTCACTAGAGACACCCCACTACCTCTTCTGCTCATATATTACCTCTAACTTCATTTCCACCATTCTCAAACTTTTTATTTTCTCCTGCAGGAAAAGATGGCCCATATTCAGGCAGAGAGGTCCAACCAGATTTCTTTTTGGGGGGTGGGGTGCGGGAACATGTGTCTGATAAGATAGATCCTCCTCCTTCCTTCCACAAGAAGAAAATAATATATCTGGCTAAAGTAAACAGGATTTCTCAAGTAAGGATAGGAACACTGTCAGTAGGGAACCAATCCAATAAGCTTCATTTGGCTGTGCTGCACTCCCATTGCCACCAAAATGTTTACTCATTCTTAATCTACACAAGCTTTTGCACATCTTCAAAAATTAATTCCATCTCTTATGATAGCACTAGTGGCACCTAGCAAACCTCTACAATGAGATAAGGGTCAGATTCACTTAGCTTCGCCTGGGAGGAGGAACCCAAAAATACCACAGAGGATGTATTGCAAGGCAGTCATATGGATACTCCTTGAGCTCAAACACTTTCACCTCCGTGGGTACTCCTTCCAGATTAGACTACGAAGCACACAATCTGATGACCACATTTTTGACATGTTTGCTGCTGGTCCAAGAAGAAATGCTCCAAGCCTTTGACACTCGAAGGACTCCCAGAGATCAGACACTTGCTCATCAGGAGGATTACTCATCCCTGTTCTCAGCTATTAACAATTTGGCCAACATGCAGAACCAAGCACAGTAGCATTGGGCAGGTTTGCCAAATACACCGTATGAATTGGAATTAAGACTGAAAGAGTCCACCAATATTATCAGTTCTTTACAAACTCCAGCATGTGGATGTCTGGCTGCTAATGATATAGGTAGAACTAGGAAAGACGTTCTGCTGAGGGAATGAGAGGTTAAGTGCTGAATTAAAAAGATATAACCTTTGTATTGTTACCTGGATCACGTGTAAATTGGCATAGAATAAACACAAATAGACAAATGAATGTGTGGCTGAAACACTAGTGTGATAAAGAGGAGAGTAGTGAGCTTCTGGAATTTGTCATCACAAAGTATTTGATGCCAAAATAGGGATTTTCAAGGAGTCAGATATAGATCATAAGGCTAGAGGGATCAAAGGTTATGGGAAGAAAGTAGGAACAGAGTACTGAGTCGGATGATCAGCCATAATCATATTGAATGGTGAAGCAGGCATGAAGAGCTAAGTGACCTAGATCTGCTCCTATTTTCTATATTACTATGTAAGTGGGTTCTGGTTCTAGTTCTGGTTCTGAGCACTGACTAGTGTTGGGAAAGTAGGATCTGTACTATTGGGACTGCCTGCACCGAGTGATGCTGAGACTGGTGCTCCTGTATACTTCATAGCTAGGGAAATAAAGGGTGTAGAAGGGCAGTGGTGAGGGATTAAGCTTGGGTAGGAGTCACCAAAGAAAGGCAGAGAGTCCAGGCAGGACAGGAAGTGACTGATATGGGAAATTAAGTTCAGAGAATAGCAAGATGAACAGGGGGGAAAGGAATCTCAACACAGCAACAGTCAAATATGGATATTACAAAGATTAAATAAAAGCTTCTGTATCTGAATGTGTGCCGTATATATGACAATATTAACAAAATGACAAGCACAAAGTAAATAAATATGGTCTGATAGCCATTAGGGAGTCATGACTGCAGGACGACAAGGATTTAGTCCTGAATATTGAAGGATTTATGAAATTCAAGAAGAATGCAAAGCTAGGTAAGTGTAGATGGGGATAGCACATTTTATTAATTTGGATAACGTGTTCTATAGCTTATTCGTACTCTGTAAATACATAAATTAATGCTGATTAACCTCAAGGTATGCACACTAACTCGCCATGTTGTACAATTACCGATTTTCCATCACTACCTTTTATTTTACCTGGACCTTTCCACAATTTCTCTGCCATTCTCTTATAATTTACAGTGTCTCCTCGAAAAGTGTTTATTTCTGATGCATTATACAATGCTATTAGGTTTGCTTAAATTTCCAACATCTTAACCTTATCAAATGCCCTGCATGCATGTTCCCCAAAATAAGTGCTTCTCTCTGAAAATCTTACTCCAGTTACTATTAGGAATATATCTATGTTTGACACTTTAGTGCAACTTAAAAAGGTTAAGCACTGAACTAAAACTATCGAAGTAGAATATCTGCAATCTTTCAGATAGTCTGTCAAATTCTAATGTGTTCTCCTATGGAGTATCAATCGTGTTTTCTAAATTTATCAAAGTCTGACCCTGTGTCATATGCATTTAACAGGTTAGGTTATTTTTCTTATAAGTTTTGTGCACGAACATTAATAGACACAGTTTCCAAACCTTCTTCAGTGTCCCATTTTTGAGCCTGTAGCTCTAAGAATATGTTACAGATATACACAGGTTATGTGAGTAGGCAAAAATAACTCTTGGCAAATAAATATGTGAAAATGTGAGGTTACGCACATTAGCAGGAAGAAAATGAGGAGCTGAATATTACTTAGATAACAAGGTGTAGAGCTGGATGAACACAGCAGGCCAAGCAGCGTCAGAGGAGCAGGGTCTACGGTCAGAGGGTCTAGCAGGGTCAGAAGGGTCTAGGCCTGAAACATCAGCTTTCCTGCTTCTCTGATGCTGCTTGGCCTGGTGTGTTCATCCAGTTCTACACCTTATCTCAGATTCTCCAGCATCTGCAGTTCCTACTATCTCTGAATATTACTTAAATGGGACAGAGTGCAGTAAGCTACAAGCACAAAAAAGTTGGGAATCCTCACGCGTAAATCATAAAAAAATCATGACAGGAGTTTGGCTGGTAACAGAGAAGGCAAATGGAATGTTGGCCTTTATTGGAAGGGAATGGGTTAAAATTAGGGAGATCTTGCTAATTCTATGCAAGGCAATAATCAGACCATAGCTGAAATACTGAACAGTTTTTGTTCCCTTTTTAAAAGAAATGGTACACTGGCATTGGAGGCAGTCCAGAGAAGTTTCAGTGGGTTAATCCTGAGTTCAGAGGCACTGCATTATGAAGAGAGGTCAAGTAGTTTGAGGCTGACTCACTGGAGTTAAGATGAATGAGAGGTAACCTAGTTAAAACAAAGATTCTTAAAGGACTTGACAAGGTGGATGCAGAAAGTCTGTTTGCCTCTGTGGAAGAGTTTAAGACCAGAGGGGATGCTCTCAGAGTAAAGGGTCACACACTTAAGACAGCTGAAGTCTATGGACTTCTTTTCCGCAAAAGGGCTGTGGAGGACAGGCTGTTAATTAAAAAAAAATCTCTCAGCCTTGAATATAGATCAAGAGAATCCAGGGTTATGGGGGAAAAAATGGGAAGAACAAGGAGTTGAGGATTATCAGATCAAACACGGTCTCATTCAAATGAGACAGCAGACTCTTTGGACCAATGGCCTACTTCTGATCCTACGTCTCAGACTTGCAGTTCATTTTGCTTCTCAGAGAAAGATTTGGCCTTGGCACTGTCACTTTTTTTTTCTTGGTGAAGACATAAAGACATAATTAGTATCAATATGTCTACACCCACAGTTCTGTTAGGGAGTAGATTTTGATCAGCCGTGAAGGAATGATATAGTTCTAAACAGGACAGTTTGGAGAGGAATTTGCAGGTGGTGGTGCTGTCATGCATCTGCTGCCCTTGTAATAGAGGTCACAGTTTTGGAAGTTGCAATCCTGGAAGCTTTGGTGAGTTGCTGCAGAGCATCTCACAGTGGTCACTCTATCAGTGGAGTTATTTGTTGAAGGTGTTAAATAGGGTGCCACTGTAGTGAGAGATAAAAGGTACTGCAGATGCTGGAGAATCCGAGATAACAAGCATGGGGCTGGATGAACACAGCAGGTCAAGCAGCATCATAGGAGCAGGAAAACTTGACGTTTCGGGCCTAAACCCTTCATCAGAAATGGGGGAGGGGAAGAGGGTTCTGAAATAAATAGGGAGAGAGGGGGAGGTGGATAGAGGATGGATAGAGGAGAGGATAGGTGGAGAGGAGGCAGACAGGTCAAGGGGGCGGGATGATGTTAGTAGATAGGAGATGGGGGTGTGGCTTGAGGTGAGAGGAAAAACAGGTTAGGGAGGTGGAGATGAGCTGGGCTGGTTTTGGGATGCGGTTGGGGGAGGGGAGATTTTGAAGCTTGTGAAATCCACATTGATGCCATTGGGCTGCAGGGTTCCCAGGCTGAATATGATTTGCTGTTCCTGCAGCCTTTGGGTGGCATCACTGTGGCACTGCAGGAGGCCAAGGATGGACATGTCATCTGAGGAATGGGAGGGGGAGTTGAAATGGTTCGCGACTGGGAGGTACAGTTGTTTGTTGCGAATGAGTTGCTTTTTCCTGGATGATGTCAAACTTATGTTGTTGGGGTCCACTTATCTAGCCAAGTGGCAAGTCGTCCATCACACATCTGATTTGTGCCTTATGAATAATGCGAAGGCCTGCGAACCAGATGATGAACTAAATATCACAGCTTCTAACCTGATTTTGTAGTCACAGTATTTATATATCTAGTCTAGCTGCATTTCTGAGAAATGGTAACCCTCAGGGTATATTATTGGGAGATTTAATAGTAATACAATGGGAGAGTTGAAGATAGCCATTATCTGGTATGTGTTGCAAATTTTACCTACTGCTTAACATGAAAAATACTAGCCTTCTCTAATTTAGAAAGAACCAGTTGTATTTGGATTTCATGGAGAAACACCAGGAATAAAGGAAAAGTCAGGACCAATAATAATGAAGCAATACAAGTAATCCAAAACAGCATACTGTTAACACAAGGGAAGTCAAGTCAAGATATTGCAGTTGGTTTGACTGAGTGAAGTATGTAGCCCGTAATATGTGGAAAGGTCATTGATCCTGCTGGTGTCCTAAATGGTTACATGTGCAGGGTATGCTGCCAGCTGAAGAAACTTGGACCCTGAGTGACAGCTGGCATCACTGACATCTGCAAGGCTAAGAATTACTTGGATTAAATATTCAGAGAAGTAATTACACCATGGGTTAAGAAGGAGAATGGGTGACAGCCAGGCAATCTAAGGGGGATAGACAGATAGTGCACGAGTCCCCAGGTGTCCCATTTACATTGGTTTTCTGTTTTAAAAGTTCAAGGAGGGTGCCAGTTCCTCAAGAGAGTGCAGTCAGAGCCAGATTTGTGGTACCATGAGTAGATTGGCTGTACAGAAAAGGAACAGAAGACAGGAAAATTGATAGTGATAGAGGATTCATTCATTAGGGGAACAGACAGGTGCTTTTCTGGCTGCAGATAGGACTTCAGGATAGGATGTTGCCTCCTTGGTGCAAGGGTCATTAACGTTACAGAGCAGCTGAAGGACACTCAGAGGGTGAACAGACAGAGGTCCCAGTCAACATTAACTCAGGTAAAGGGGATGTGGTCCTACAATCCAAATGTGAAGAGCTCAGTAGAAAATTAGGAAATAGGACCTCAAATGCAGTAATCTCTTGATTACTCCCAGTGACACATGCAAGTGAACATAGAAGAGCATATCGTTAGAAAAGATGAAGCAGAAGGGATTCTTGGGACAGGCACAGGATTAGATGTCACATTTACAAGCCAGATACATTACACTTGCTGGATCTAACTTCTTAGTTGGGTATTTTACTAGCGCTATTGGGAGGGGTTTAAACTAATTTAGCAGGAGTATTGGAACCAAGAGAATAATATTAGACAAGAATACTGGGGTTCACAAAATACTTGGAGAGACAGACATGGCTACTATAGAGTACCCTCCCATGTCCCAGCCCCCTACCCCACATACCAGGCCTTGTTACCACATAGCCTGCCATTACACACTACCTGTTATTAGTCACTAATAATCCCCATTAACAACTATTCACCCTCCCAGCCTGATCATTACCAACTCTTGTCTGTCCAACTGCTCTTCTCTCTGTTTAGGCTCTATTCTATCATTTACTCCCTACCCTATCCCCTTCCCCATTTTTTCTGCATATAAACTGACGTTTTCCCAGCCACCATCAGTTCTGAGGAAGGGTCACCGGACCCAAAACGTTAACTGTTTTCTCTTCACAGATGCTGCCAGACCTGCTGAGCTTTTCCAGCAACTTTGTTTTTGTTTTACAGCATCCGCAGTTCTTTAGGCTTTTATTTAGATGATTATATTGTATGGTTTAGGATTTTGCTGGAGAATGATAATGATCAGTAAGAAAACTCATTTGTGGACAGCCAACTTCAAGTGCAGCAAAGAGCAGAGCTGTACAAGACAGATTGGAAGGAAAAGTGGTGGGGAGAAAACTGCAACTGAGCAATCAGCTATCTTCAGAGAGGGTATAATTTGGACTCAATCAAAAGGCATATTTCCTCAAAAATAAAATGGGGAAAAATATAGGGCAAAGGATATTGAAGGAAGTGTTTGAAATTGCAGGGGCACTAACCATAATTTTTTATTCTTCCCTAGGTGCGAGGGAGGTGCTAGAAGACGAGAATTGCAAATAGCACACTCTTGTTCAAAAAAAAACTTACAAGGATAAGCCCGACAAGCAGAGACCACTCAGTTTAATTTATGAGATGAGGAGTTTCTAGAAATTATTATTTGGAATACAATTTGTGGACACGTGGAAAAAAGGTGGGTTGATTAGCAACAGCTAGCATGGTGTTCTAATCAGGAAACTGTGTTTTCACTAGTTACTTTTTTTGAAAGGTAACAAAGGACTGAGTAAGACTGGAAAACAGTGGCCTAGTGATATTATTGCCAGGCTGTTAACCCAGATACCCAGGTAATATCGGGGGGCCTGGGTTCAAATCCCACCTTGGCAGATGGTAGAATTCAAATTCAATAAATATCTGGATTTAAGAGTCTACTGATGCCTATCAACAATGAATTCATAGTCATCATTAGACTCTTAAATCCAGGTATTTATAGGGAAGAAAACTGCCATGCAACTCCAGATCCACAGCAACGTGATTGACACTCTACTGCCCTCTGGGCAATACGTGGTGGCCTAGCCAGTACTGCCCTCTTTCCATGAATGAATTTAAAAAAAGGACTTCCAGAAGGCTTTAGATACACAGCTACAACAGACTTGAGTTGAGAGAAAAATTGTACCTTGAGGAATAAAATGGAATAGTAGCAACAATGAAGGAGTGGACGGGTGGATTAGTAAGCTCACAGACGATATGAAGGTGGGTCACGTTGTGGACAGTGCAGAGGGCTGTTCTAGGTTTTAAAGGGACATTGATAGGATGCAGAGCTGGGCTGAGAAGTGGCAGATGGAGTTTAACCCTGAAAAGCGTGAGGTGATTCATTTTTGAAGGAAAAACTTGAAAGCAGAATACAGGGTTAGCGGAAAGATTCTTGGCAGTGTGGAGGAGCAGAGGGATCTTGGGGTTCATGTCCACAGTTCCCTGAAAGCTGCCACCCAGGTGGATAGAGTTGTTGAGAAGGCGTGTTGTGTGTTAGCTTTCATTAATAGAGGGATTGAGTTCAAGAGCCGTGAAGTAATGTTCCAGCTATACAAAAGCCTGGTTCGGCCACATCTGGAGTATTGTGTCCAGTTCTGGTTGCCTCATTACAGGAAAGATGTCGAAGCGTTGGAAAACGGTGCAGAGGAGATTTACCAGGATGTTGCCTGGAATGGAGGGAAGGTCTTATGAGGAAAGGTTGAGAGATCTAGGGCTTTTCTCTTTAGAACGACGAAGGATGAGAGGTGACTTGATAGCAGTGTACAAAATGATCAGAGGTATAGATACAGTAGACAGCCAGAGACTTTTTCCTAGGGTGGAGGTAGCTATTACAAGGGGACATAGTTTTAAAGTGAGTGGAGGTCGATATAGGGGAGACGTCCAAGGTAGGTTCTTTAATCAGAGAGTGGTCGGGGTGTGGAATGCCTTGCCGGAGTGGGTAGTGTAGTCGGCCTCATTAGGGGCATTTAAGCATCTATTAGATAGGCATATGGATGATCCTATAAAGTAGGGGTGGAGGTTAGAGAGACCTTAGGATTAGGGTAAAAGTTCGGCACAACGTCGTGGGCCAAAGGGCCTGTACTGGGCTGTACTGTTCTATGTTCTATGTTCAACAGGGATACAAAATTGATAGTGTGATGGGTAACAGTAATAGTCAATGAATATTTTTCCCCAGTTGCAGGAAGGCTTGTAGAAGAGTTCTCCAGGGGTCAAGATTGAGATACAAAAACAGAAGTTGCTGTTAAAGCTCAGCAGGTCTGGCAGCATCGGTGAAGAAAAAATTAGAGTTAACGTTTCGGGTCCGGTGCCCCTTCCTTAGAGCTGGGGAAGGGCCACCAGACCCAAAACATTAACTCTGATCTTTTCTTCACAAATGCTGCCAAACCTGCTTAGCTTTTCCAGCAACTTCTGGCTTTGTTCCGGATTTACAGCATCCGCAGTTCTTTCGGTTTTTAGTCAATATTGAGGTGCTTGCTTTTCTTGATATATACATAAACAAACAAACAAGATCTCGGTGATCAGGGGACAATTTTAAAATTTGCGGAAGATACAAAACTTGGAAGCCTTATAAACTGTGAGAAGGACAGTGTAGAACTTCATGAAAGGATGTCACCAAGTTGGCGGAGTGGGTAAATAGTTGGCAGATGAGGTTCAGTGCACAGAATTGAGAGGCGATGCATTTCAGAAGGAAGAACACAGCATATACTATAAAAGGACAGAATTTTAAAGGAGTGCAGGAGCATTGGAACCTGGGTGTGTGCATAGATCTGTGACGGTGACAGGACAGGTGAAGAGAACAGTTAAAACAAGCAGCATCCTGGGCTTTGTTAATAATGATAGAGTACAAGAGCAAGGATGTGATGCTGAACTTGTGAAACACGCTGATTAGACCTCAGCCAGAGTACCGGTGAACATTTCTGGACATTACACTTCAGGAAGGATGTGAACATATTGGAGAAAATACAGAAAGAAATTTACAAGAATGGTAACTTCAGTTATAAGAACACAATAGATTGCCTGCCTTCGAGAGAAGTTTAAGAGGATGTCTATTAAGATTGCAAAATCATTAAGGGGCTGGATAGAGTAAATAAGGAGAACCTGTTCCCATTCATAAAAGGATCAAGAAGTAGAGGGCACAGATTTAAAATGATTTGCAAAAGAAGCAGATGAGAGGTGAGAAAAAACAACTTTCCAAAAAAGTGATTTGGGCCTGGAATGCACTGCTGCAAGTATATAATGGAGGCAAGTTCAATTGAGGCATCAAGAGGACATTTGTTAATTATTTAAGGAGAAATAACATGCAAAGGTATGTGGAAAAAAGCAGGGCAATGGCTCTAATTTATGATGCTTACTTGGACAGCCAATACAAATATGATGTGTTGAATGGCTTCCTTCTGCACTACAATATTTCTGTGACACTGAACCAATTTATCATGTATTAATTAGAAAGGCACAATACTGATGTTCATACATATCTCAAGAATTTCTCTGATTTCCCTTCACAACTTATTACACTCAATTAAGACAACTGAAATCCCTATTGTTGTTACTTTGAAGTTCTTGTATCTTCTGCAATTTACTTTCATACTTGCTCATATCTCTCGCAGTCATTTCGTGAATGATAGCACATATTCAGTAACATTGGCTCTATTGTACCTTAAGCATAGCCAAATAAACTTTGGCCTCTCAACTACGTAATCTCTCTCCAGTGGTGTAATATTTTTCTTATCAATATCCTCTTCCTTTTCTCCAGTTATCTCTCCTGAATACTTTGTAGCCAAAGTATTCAAGTTCTAGTCCTTCCTACTTTGAGCTAGACGTCTCTCGTTGCCATACTATCACTCTCTCCCTCTCTCTCTCTCTCTCGAGAGAGAGAGTGTGCTTGCAACTCAGCCTTATTTATAACATATTTATGTATGCATACAAAAGTATGATCTAAACCAGTCTTTGAGGTTAGATATAAAGCAATCTTTCATCTGTCATATTTCTAAACTGTACTTGTGTGCTATTTGCTGGTCTTCCATGCACCTCATTTTATTACTTTTAATGCTTCATCTTGGTGCTCAATCCCGTACACCCTATTGGTCTTTTTCTTTCTTATTCATTTTGTGAGATGTGGGCATTGCTGACTGGCCATCATTTCTTGCCCATCCCTAGTTGCCCTTGAGAAGGTGGTGGTGAGCTGCCTTATTGAACCACTGCATTCCTCCTGCTGTGGGTTGATCCACAATGCTATTAGGGAGGGAATTCCAGGATTTTGACCCAGCAACAGTGAAGGAACAGCGATATATTTCCAAGTCATGATGGTGAGCGACTTGGAGGGGAATTTGGAGGTGGTGGTGTTCCCACATATCTGCTGCCCTTGTCCTTCTCGATGAAAGGGGTTGTGGGTTTGGAAGGTGCTGTCTGAGGATCTTTGGTGAATTTCTGCAGTGCATCTTGTAGATAGTACACACTGCTGCTACTGAGCATGGGTGGTGGAGGGAGTGAATGCTTGTGGATGTAGTGCCAATCAAGCGGGCTGCTTTGTCCTGGATGGTGTCAAGCTTCTTGAGTGTTATTGGGGCTGCACTCATCCAGGCAAGTTGGGAGAATTCCATTGCACTCCTGACATGTGCCTTGCAGGTGGTGGACAGGCTTTGAGGAGTCAGGAGATGAGTTACTTGCCGCAGTATTCCCAACTTCTGGCCTGCTCTTGTAGCCACTCTGTTAATGTGGTGAGTCCAGTTGAGTTTCTGGTCAATGGTAACCCCCAGGATGTTGAAAGTGGAGGATTCAGTGATGGTAACACCATTGACTGTCAAGAGGTGGTGGTCAGATTGTCTCTTATTGGTGACGGTCGTAGCCTGGTATTTGTGTGGCATGAATGTCACTTGCCTCTTGTCAGCCCAAGTCTGGATATTGTCCAGATCTTGTTGCATGGGAACATGGACTACTTCAGTATCTGAGGAGTGACGGAAGGTGCTGAACATTGTTCAACCATTGGCAAACATCACCACTTCTGACCTTATGATGGAGTAAAGGTCACTGACGAAGCAGATGAAGATGGTTGGGCCTAGGACACTACCCTGAGGAACTCCTGCAGAGATGGTAGGAACTGCAGAGGCTGGAGAATCTGAGATAACAAGGTGTAGAGCTGGATGAACACAGCAGGCCAAGCAGCATCAGAG
>JAHRHZ010000095.1:1512848-1528398 GCA_024137785.1 Ginglymostoma cirratum | reverse complement strand
CTCTGATGCTGCTTGGCCTGCTGTGTTCATCCAGCTCTACACCTTGTTATCTACTGCAAAGATGTCCTGGAGCTGAAATGATTGTCCTCCCACAACCACGACCATCTTCCTATGTGTCAGGTATGACTCCAACCACCAGAGCTGTTGGGATGGGGGGTTGGAAGAGTGGTGGGAGGGCATTAGTGAAAGATTTCAAGAGACTGGTAGAATGGGTAGATGCATGGCAGATGAAGAAGTTTAATGCAGGTGTTCAACAATCCATTTAGTCGGGGGAATACACAAGTTAAAATTGTAAAAGGCAGTATAAACACAAGAAACCAGGTAGTATATGCTCAAAAATAATTGAAAGTAGTTAAAAAGGATCCAAAAGAACTGCAGATGATGTAAACCAGGAACAAAACAAAGCTTTTCCAGCAACTTTGTTTTTGTTGTTAAAAGGGTCCTAGGCTTTCTAGATAAAACCAGGAGTAGAAAAGCAATGAAGGAATGATGACTTAATACTCCAGTTGAGAGCAAATCAGCATTTTACGTACAATACAAAGAAGGATGTAAAGTCTTCACAGTGGGTGCAGAAAAGATTCACAAGAAATGATTCCATGGATATTACACTTCAGTTTCATAGATTCAAAAATCTGAGTTTGTTCTCCTTTAAGAAAAGGTCAAGTGCAAATTTAATCAAGTATTTTTACATAGGTGGTGGATTATACTGGAAAGGAAATCACCTCTTGCCTTTGCATAATTACCATCGAACTGATTCTTAATTGCCTGCTGCTATTTCAAGCAGCCACATAGCTGTGCATCTGGAATCACATGTAGGCCTGACCAGGTGAGATGGTAGATTTCCTTCTCTAACAAAAAGGACATCAGTGAACCAGATGGGTTTTTACAACAAGTAACGTTGGTTACACGATCACTGTTAGACTAAATTTCATTGAATTCTAATTTCACCATCTGCAATGGTTGAATTTGAACCAATGTCTTCAGACCATTCACCTGGTTGTTCTGATTACTATTCTAATGAATTACCACTACACCATTGCCTCATGAACCTGCACCCATACAAAATAAAAGCACAATAATGAAGTGGTGGTGGTGGGGAAGGGGAAGGGAGAGAAGAAATTGTTCCTATTGGCTGAAAAAAATCTATGTCCTGTAATTCTTATCTGAAAATGATGATGATTGGCAGATATCCAAAAAAAAGGTAGCAAGGAATATTTTCTTTAAAAAAAAACACAGGTGCCCAAGAGGTATTCAGAGTCAGATTTATGCATGACTGTCACAGGGTATTATATGAGCGCCTAAGAAAACTTGCAGGGTTGCAGGGAAAGCTGCATGAGACCTAAGTTTTTTCTTGCAAAGCAGCCAGCATGGACCAAAAAGGCCATTTGGCCTCTTTCTGAGCATTCTATGATTCTTTAAAATTTTACATGTAGGAGTTCTGATTAATTAATTTACTCAAAAAAGGATGAAGCACTGTTCCATGAAACAAAATTTAGGGTAACAGACAATTTTAGCAATCATGCAATTGTACCAAGACTCTCACTTTATAAAAACACAACTCTAACTGCTTTGTCAAATGCTAAATTGAGAACTGCATTGATATATTTTGAAGTCAGAAAGGTGAGTGGTTTGGAGAAGAACTCGTCAGTAGTGGCGTTCCTGTACATCTGCTGCACATGTCCATCGAGGTAATTGTGGTCATGTGTTTGGAAGGTGATGTCAAAGGAGTCTTGGTGAATTTCTGGAGTGCTTCCGGGTTGATGGTACATAATGCTGCTACTGTGCATCAGTGATGGAGGGAATGAATGCTTGTAGATGTGGTGCCAATCAAGCTTTATGCTGGATGGTGTCAAGTTTCCTGTGTTGTTGGAGCGACACTCATCCAGGCAAGTTGAGAATATTCCATCACACTCCTGGCTTGTGCCTTGTAGATTGTAGGCAGGCTTTCATGCATTGAGGGAAGTTACTTGCTGCAGGATTACTGGCCTCTGACCTGCTCTTATTGACACACAGTAATTTTCATATGGGCAGTTCAGTTTCTGGTTAGTGGTAAAGCCAGGATGTTGATAGTGGGGAATTCAGTGAAGGCAATGCAATTGAATGCCAAGGGCTAATTGTTAGATTCTCTTGTTGGAGATGGTTATTGTCTAGCACATATGTGGCATCAATGTTACTTCACACTTGTCAGCACAAGCTTGGATCTTGTCCAAGTCTTCTGTCACACCTTACTGGGATAGCATACTAGAAATCAAGTCCATTTATTCTTGGAGTCATCACAATAGTTAAAGATTTTATTCAAGTATGCAAAATTCCCCAAATTTACCCATCTCATTATGCCAGGTTAAAAACAGACAACTCAAAGAGTTACTATTTATTACAAATAAATAATTGTTTACCTTTAGCTAGAACCTAATGAACTGATGACATAATTGTTGACTCCTAATTAAAACTCTAATCATCTTAAAAAACTCCTGCTACACAAAAAGAACTTTGATGTTATGGTGGAAAAAAACTAGAAAGGCAGTACAATGATCCATTTGTACGTCAGAGCTTGCTGCTCATCCTGCTCTTCTCCAGACGTTTTACAGAAAGGCACAGAGCAACTGGTTTACAAATTGTAACGTAACTTGCTAAAAATGAGCTGGCTTTCTTCAAGTTAAAGAGTGATGATTGAACTGCCAGTAGTTCAGAAGTCAGACAGATTTTCCTTCTAAAATTTCTTTGAAGATCTTCAAGGAATTTCACTTCTGAGGAATACTAGTAAAATATAAATTTTTGCTTTGTTGTTTTGATGAAAGAGGTTGGAAAGTTTATATAGCATACAAAAACACTGGTTTGCTTTTGTTTTAAAATATATAAAAAGCCAGAGCTTTCCCTCTTGTAGTCTGGAGTCAGAGGTTTTGATATAGTCAGCAAATATTGTATTAAGTAGCAGTAACCCCTTAAATGACTGCTTGTTCAAAAATTATATGATTGAAAGTCAATTGGATTTGGCATCGAGAGAATCATGTTACCAAGCCCCCTTTTGTTAAGAGTCTAAATCAATCTCTGCGGCAGTATATAACCTAACATTTGCATTGCAGTCCTATCAGAAGGTACATGAACTATTGATTGTCTAGCTGACCTACTTTTGAGGATTCTGGAAAGGTACTGCCAAGTCCAGTCACATGATTATAGAAACCATCTTTGTTGGGCTGTTTAATGTGATTTTTGAAACTGTCACTCATGTAAATGTGCTAAAGTGGTTTGTTAGCCCATTGTGACAGTTAGCAAGTAATAAAATTGCTCTTCCTATCACTCAAGAAAACTTGGTAAATTGTTTCCTTATGCCAAATAAGTTAAACTATGTTGGAGTTAATATGAGGCAGTGGTTGCATGCTAAGAACACGTTTTTGTGGCCAGAAGTGATAGAAAAAAAAAGGGGAAACAAGTTCATCCTCTCTCACTTGGTCATAACAGGCTACATCTGGAAGCTTCTCAGCCATTTTGAAAAGCTCAAAAGAAAACACCTCTCCAAAATTAACATTTTCAATTTATGTACAATTCCCAAGGCACTTACCAGCACTGCGAAAATATGAACTTGGAAGAAAGAGACGTCCTAGTGTTCCTTGAACTCCTGTTGCTCCAGGAACACCTAACAAACCAAAAAGACAAATATAAAATGGCTTCCAATTCTTCAAAACAAAACCAAGTTTACATCTTCCTTTCCACTTTGTTCAATGCTAATAAAAGAAAGCTTGATGCACTTGGAGAATACTGAGTGAGCCAGATCCGAACTTATACAGAATATACTGCCTTGAAAAACTAAAATTGTTAAGATGATAGTTAACAAACATCCAGAATTAAATCGAAATGAAGGAAACTGTAAAATCTCAAGCAAAACAAGTAATGATGAATGAAACAAAAACAGAATTTACTGGCAAAACTCAGATCTGGCAGCATCTGCGGGGAGAAACTTTTCTTCCTACAGATGCTGCTAGATCCGAGTTTGTCCCAGAACATGGTGACAAAACTGTGCTGGATGCCAAAATAAGGCCTGAGGGTGAAGGAGTGGGAAGCCACCTGCTCCCAGTGGCTGTGATCATTGCAACAGTGAACTTCTATGCACGTGGCTCCTTCGAGAGTGTGAAGGGGAATCAGCGTAGCATTTTTCAGTCATGCAGCTATACATGCATCTGGTCAGCGATAGGTGCCATCTGTGCAAGGTCACATAGGTTTGTTGCATTCTCCTGAGTTGAAGTCAGTGCTGCAGCCCAGGTAGTTGGATTTGGTAACATGGTTGGAATCCCCGAGGTGCAGGGTGCCATCATCTGCACACATGACACTGAAAGGGCCATAGTACACACAGCAGAATTCATAATCGGTGGTCCTCATGGCAAGGCCTGATTTGAGAAAGGAGCCTGTAATGGAATATGGACAATTGAAGGATGTACCTCAAGCCTTCACTTTTTCGGCGTGAAGCAGAGTGATCCATCATCCCTGACTTCTGCCAGCTTCAAAACTGCAGGAAATAGTCCTCAGTTGAGTGTGAAATGCCATAAGCTTTGCTGTGCCCTGAGGACAGGTCTTACCATCACCTATATATATCTGGGGCATTTCATCATCCTCTGCTCTTTCTCTCCGTCCTACTTCATCTTCAAGTCAGCACACCTGGCAGAAGGAGCTGAAAAATAATTTGTCATCTTTCTGGCAATTCCTGCTTAGGCTGGTGAGTTTAGATCTTCCTGAATTTAGAGATTGAGTACCAGAATAGTGGCTACATAAATTAACATGTGAAGACAAATAAACAGTCACGTGGTATGGAGACTGCTGGTTAAACATGAAACTAATCATTAGAGAAAAGATCGGCACATGGGCTTGGAAATTCAAACAATGCATTGGAATTATTATGCAAGGCAGAGGTTACATCTGCTGAAAGTGGAGCTTTCTGGCTCAGTTATAAGGAAAAAAAGATCACCTATACAGTGAAGATTGCTGGCAGGATAGTGCTCAAGCAATTGTAGCATTGCATGGTTTCATATATGCAACCTATCAATAAGTTGCATATTTGCATCGATTAGCTTCCTTGTGCTATGCACTTTGTGTATTAGTTCCTCACTTACGTCATTTGCATCACTTGTTGATTAGGTCTCATTCCTGAATGCAAGTTGAAAGATAATAGGTATTATTGTTCCGAGGGGCAAAATGGACTGCATTGTCTTGTTTGAGAAATCTTCAGTTTGTAATCTCAAAAAGAGGGGAAGGAGGGAAGAGGTTTTTTTTCCCTTCAATGGTGAGAGAAGTGCGGAAGTATGGTAATATGCCCCAATGGAATAGGAAGAGAGAAAAAAGGACAGAAGGAAGGATTAGTAGTTTTAGAGACTGAGGTGAATAAGAGGCATTGAATGGACGTGATGTATGTTATACTGAAACTTGTAGCCCATGACCCCTAGTGAGATAAGTATGCAATTGCAGAGTTAGACTGCGTGCTCGACCGAGCGAGCGAGGGGTAGATGAGAAATTGGTAGTACCTGCATTGGAGTACAGAAGCTCATTAACTGCCTTGCCATACTGCTGGCCATTCCACTTCACTCAGAACATAATGCTGACGCAGGCTGGCTTGGTCTAGTAACATGACTTTTGTTAGAGTCAGCTGGAAAAAAAGGGACTATCCTCTCCACCAGTCCAACCACCAACACGTCCAGGGCTCTGAAGCGGTGTACGATTTTGCCTTACCGTGGGTCATGTGATGACTGTTAAGACTGAAGTTAACAGTCAGAGAGAGGTACTCCCTAGACTGATGTGCAGTTTGGCTTTAAATATGGAGCCAGAGGTGCAAAAGCCAGAAGACCTTGGCCATAGCATGTATTTCTGCCTCTCCAGCTGGGAGATTCCCAGAGAAAGGCACCCAATGGTGTGGTTGCATTGGGTGAAGAATGGAAGGTTACTTTTTCTTCATGTAATGTCAAGCCACAGCCATGAATCTTACTCAAAACACAAAATGGAAATGGGAAAACTCTGCCCTAGATGAAAATGACATTGCTGCCAACCCATTTGCCTTAGAAACAGTCTATTTGAATCAGATTCTTGTGGATCTCTCATTAAGCAAAAGCTTAAATAATATGGAAGCAAGTACAAAAGAAGCACTTGAGACACAGCCTCTCACAATGATCAAACCCAGAACTGAAAGCAATAATTGCTATTACTTGTTCTTAGTTTGCTAGGTTGGGATATCCTCCTACCGTGTTCATTGCCTTTTATTCTGCCATTTCCTGTAAAAGGAATGCTAGGTATTAATCACCTGCTGTAATCTCCAGATCTTTTAGTCATAAACAACATGGTGTTAAGAATCCAAGTTGAATATAGCAGAAGGATATAAATCCATTTCTGAAGAAGGGTCTAGGCCCGAAACGTCAGCCTTCCTGCTCCTCTGATGCTGCTTGGCCTGCTGCGTTCATCCAGCTCTAGACCTTGTTATCTCAGATTCTCCAGCATCTGCAGTTCCTACTATCTCTAAATCCATTAGTATTAGTACTGTGTTAAAGTACTTACTTGTGGAGCAAGGTGCACTGCAAAACCTTAAAAATCATGTTGAGAAGGAAACTGAGACCCTAGCAAGATCAGATTTTATTGTCTATCCCACTTATGTATCAAACTGTGCACGTTTCCCTTTACTTAGGTTTCTAGAAGGCATTTGACAAGATACCTCAATGGTTATCATGTCAAATTAAGTTTCCTGGTGTAGGAGGTTGCATTTTGGCATGGATGGAAGATTGGTCGGATAACAGGAATCAGAATCCTTGACCTGTCCGTCTTCTCTCCCACCTATCTGCTCCAATATCTACCTGCTATCACCGCCTCCTCTCTATTTATTTCAGAGCCCCCTTGCCCTCCCCCATTTCTGAAGAAGGGTCCTGACCCAATATGTCAACTTTCTTGCTCCTCTGCTGCTGCCTGGCCTGCTGTGTTCCTCCAGCTCCACACTGTTATACGTGGTTCTTTCTCTGGTTAGAAAGATGTAGCAACTTGTGTACCACTGAGATTGGTGCTGGAGCTCAGCTGCTTATAATTTATACAAATGACTTGGATGAAGGGACAGAAGGTACGGTTGCCAAATTTGCTGAAGAAGACAGGTAGAAAAATTAAGTTGCAAAAGGAGGTTACAAAAAAAATTAGGTGAGTGGAAAAAGTGGCAAATTAAGTATATTTCTAAGAATGAAATTGTCCAGTCAAGCAGGAAGACTTAGTAAGGAAGTACATTACCTAAAAAGGAGAGAGATTTCAGAGCTCAGAAATGCAAATAAACAGTGTCCCCATGGATGAATTACAAAAAAAAAGGTACTAGTATGCAGGTACAAGCAAGTAATTATGAAAACTATTGGAGTATCATTTGAGTCAGGAATAATGTTTACTATTTCATTCCTCAATGTGAGGAAGTGTGAAAGAAGACAGTTGACTTTTCTTCCATGCCTCTTCACTCTCATCCAGCTGTATGGGCTACAGTGGATCAATTTTTAAAAATCAATCCAGTTGTAGTTAAAGAAAAAAAAACAAACACCATATTCACATAACAATGCCTCTGGCATCCTCCACCCATGGCCTCCTCCTGCTCCTCATTTATGCTAACCCTGAACACGCTACAAAAACACTGCATCTGTTTCCATACATATATAGACAACAGGCGGTGGTGACAGAGCTGGCTCAGATTTCCCATTCACTTTGTCATCCAACACAAAGATTTCCTACAAATTAAATACTGGGAAAGCCAAAACCATTGACTTTTGTCCTCATTATAAACTCCATTAGTTCGTCAATGTCTCCATTCTTGTTCGAAACTAAGCCGCAAGCAGATTGTTACAATCTTGTGTAACATTTGACCCCAAGATGGATCTTCCAACCATTATATTCATTCCATCAATAATGCTGTCTGTCTGTTTACACCTTGGTAACACACCCAGCTCTACCCCATGTCAACTGATTATTATTGAAGGGATGCAAGCAAGGCCAATAGCCCACCCTAATTGCCTTTGTAAAAGTACTACCAAGTTACTTCCTTAACTGCCAAAGTTAATGTGCTGTAGGTACGCTGACTGTTTTCTTTTATTCGCTTGTGGGACCTGGATGTTACTGGCAGGCTGTTATTTATTGCCCATTCCCAATTGTCCTTTAGAAGGTGGTGTTGCCTGCCATCTTGAACCGCTGCAGTCCATGTGCTGTAGGTTGATCCACAATGCTTTTAGGGAGGGAATTTGAGAATTTTGACCCAATGACAGTAAAGGAAAAACAACATTTGGAGGGAGTTCAGGCTTTTGACTTAGCCACAGTGAAGGAACACTTCCAAGTCAGAAGAGCAAGTGGCTTGGAGGGGACATGCAGGAGGCAGTGTTCTCATATCTGCTTCCTTTGTCATTCTAGGTGGTAGAGGTCATGGCTCGCAAAGTGTTGTCAAAAGAACAGTCATCTTGTAGATGCTATACACTATCACTGGGGTGAAGCAAGTAAATGTTGAGCTAATCAAGTAACATGCTTTGTCCTGTATGGTATAGTGCATTGTGTTGTTAGAGATGCACTCATCCAGAGGGGTAGACAGAGGTCCATCATATTTCTTCACTTGTGCCTTGAGTGGTAAACATGTATTGAGGAAAATGGAGACAAGTTTCTCAACACCAAATTATGAGCCTACAACTTGCACATTTATTTGGCTGATCAAGTTCAATTTCTGGTCAATGATAATACAATGATAATGTAGAGTACTTCAGCATCTGAGGAGTCGTGAATGGTGCTGAATACTCCATTTGTTTTAGAGATGGAAGGAAAGTCATTAATGAAGACTCTGAAGATATTTGGGCATAGACACAATGCTGTGCGTATTCAGCTATAAATCGTGTGATCTGTGAAATTAGACAGGTTTACGGAAATAGCGCAAAATAGCAAAGTTACACTTCGGCTGAGGGATATTAAATGTAGCATTTGTTAAAGCTGTTGGCTCATATGCAATCTCAATTGAACTGTCTTTTGGGGCGGGTCGTCCAAATTTCCCTAGAACTTCCACAGAGCGGTGCTGTTTCCCGCGTTCTAATACTTCAAGATCCTTGCGCATCAATCAAAACACGCCAAACAACTATGTGCTTTGGTTCAGATTGCTCAATCTGTAATCTAACTGCGTAGCATGGTTTTCAGCTTGCTTATTACGATTAAATCCTGCTTGCCATTGCATCTGCAGAACAAGTTTAAAAGGCTCATTAAAAAAAAAATCAACGAGGTATTATATTTCGGCCGTCGGCCGAGATACTGCAGTGGCTTTAGTAACATTGGACCGAAGATTGACACTTTAAATATTGTTGGAAAATTGATTTTTCAACTGAAGTCAGCCATGATCGTGGATGTTTCTCGGTATTGTTTGGGATTAAAAAAGTCAAGTGGACGCATGTATTAAACAATCACCAGTTTGTTTTTATTCTGGACGATACTGTACTATTTACGCCACTTCACTGCATTTTTTCACGACATTGGTGTTTACATTTTGAGTTGCTGCGCAGAAATTTGGATCAAATCCAGATTATTGAAAAGGCGAATGAAAACTGGCCCTAGAAATAGACAACAGAGGCACAATTCTTCTAACGACAAGATGTATGAACCCATTCCTACTGTCAGCCTTTTTGTAATTGTAGAAAATTTCAAATTACGGTTAAAATTTGCCATCTTGTTCCGATCCTGTCCTGAAATAAAATCAAGTAATGAGACGAGAACGATGGGCATTTAAGGAAAAAAGTTCTAAAAAAGTATTCTTTATTTCCAATGAAAGACACCTATGCCGTTTTAAGATTTTTAGCTCTTCAAGACAGACTTCTGTATATAAGTTGAGGTATTTCTCTTTGCAACTGAACATCTGGAGTGGATATTTCCACTTCAGGATGAAAGTCAGGATTTTGATAATGAAGGAGAGGATACCAGTTTAATTAAACACACAATTCGGTCTAAAATAAAATACAAATCGCCAAAGCAGGAAATCTGAAATAAAAGTATAAAGTTTTTCAAATCACCTGCAGGCTATTGCAGAAAGGAAAGAGAAAATAAGACACAGTTTTCCACACCAAACAGTAAACATTTCCGGGGAGGTCGAATTTCGGTTTGAGTATAATCGGAGTATTTTAAAGCAAAGTTATTTCATGCTTAACAAAGCCTGCAGTTTACTGCTAGTGACATTAACAAGTATAAAGTGTCTCCAAAATTTACCTTAAATAGATTAGAGTCAATTTCTTTAAAAGAAAAAGGACAGAAAAGGAACATAGCAACAGCTTGGATCATCAATAGATATTTCTGGGCCGCAAGCATTTCCTAATTTGTCTTCAAAGTAAACAGACGAATAATGTTTTTCCAGATTGCATACAGGTTACAAAGTTCACACAATAAGCTTTATTGATTCATAATTTCAATGATTTATCGCACGCTTCATCAATTCTTCCAAGAGTTTGGGAAAATTGCAGCAGATGGGTCAGTGTTTGCAGATATCAGGTGAATGTTTAGGATTCTCAGTCAGGTGCCAATTCCAGCTCCGATGCAGCAGCGAATCAAATGGAAAGCTCTAACTGGCAGGAGCCTACAGTAGGGACCTCAAAGACTCGGAATGCCAGAAAGCACAGTATTGTGCGTCGCACTGTCAAAGTTGGGTCGAGGGCTAATCTGGTTCATGGTTGGACTTGAATTTCGCAGGTCGGAGATTGAGAATTTCCTTGTGCTGACATAAAATTGACAGCCTATCTGGCCAGAGTTTGTACACTGATTGCATTAAAAAACTGCTAGAACTGTGAAGTCAGTGCGACACCACAACTCAGTTATTGTTCAATAGTATGATAAAAAGTCATGTAGTGAAACAAACATTTGAAAACTTATTCGTTTCAGGCAAAGTTTTTTTTAAAAAATCATCTGTTTGCTGCAGTTACTGCAACATCAATCATCTCAATATTTAAAGAGATTTTCAGTCCGACTCCAATCCTAGGTCATAAATCTCATTCCTAACAGTCCTGGAATACCGAACAGCTCCCGGCAAGAAGGCGCGCACACCCACCCATGGATCGGGGGGGGTTGGATGGTGGAAGGCAGGCATACCCAACCAAACCGCAGACAGGGAATATGAAGTAAAGAAGTTATAGTAATAATAAAAAGGGGAGGGAAGGAAAAGCACAAAAATTTACACGAAGAAACGGTAACGGGCAAAGATGTACAAGGAATAAGCAGGTCACATACATCTGCGACTGTAACTCCTAAGTTGCAGTCACGTAGTTTCCAATTCCCATTGGAATTCTAGCGCAAATCTTTTCTAAACGAAAGCGATTGAACTGTAGTGAAAATACGTGTTTGGTCAGTGTTTGAGAGAGTTCGCTCAGCAGAAAACACAGAGAGGTCTTCAAAACTCATCCAATTCCCCCTGAAGCATAAGGATCGCCCGCGTAACTTTCAAAGTAAAGAACATTCTTCCTTAACATTTCAGTGCAAATGTAGAGCACACCGCCAGCGGCGATGTGTTATTTAATCGGAATCACTAAGAGACAGTGCAATCGCTATGCGTGCTCACCTCCTTGCAGAGACGTTTTGATGAGGACCATGAGCAGGTATCCCTGTAAAAGCGTCGTAGCCATGTTGTCGGCCACTCCACAAAATACTAACTCACTCTAAGTCCAGGCGCTTTTATTCACTTGACCCTAATTGCCACTTGTAAGAGACGGATGTGGACAATACGTAATTAGTGAGGGACCCAACTCGGTCCTAGTAGCCAGTTGACTTTTCTCCGCTGCGGCTTTTTTTTTCTGGTCAGTCCTGCCAACATTGCAGAACTCTTGCCAGAATCTCGGCAATTGCGTCTATTTTCTCTGCCAGGTCGTTTGCATGAGCTCTGAGAATTTATTAGAGAAAAAGGACAGCAAGTCAGCCAGATAAGGCAGTTCGAATTTTGCAGACAGTAAGGATCACAGTATGTGAAGAGAGATAAGTTAATTTGCAGCTTGAGTATCAGTTTAATTTTTACACGTTGTATCTACTAAACAGGCGACAAACAGGCCCAGTGTCAGGTGCATTTCTAAAGAGATCTGATACTAAACTGAGCTATACCTGTTTTTGGTAAGAAACTTCAATACCAATTTATTTGGACGGCTAGTTATATAGGGGCTACTTGCACTGCTAACTACTTATAATGCAAAAATATGTATTCAGTTCAAATGAACATTTTTATATAGACCTTTTGCATAAACAGGTATTAGAGAAATGGACTGTAAGTTCTGGAAATCTGCAAAATCTGCAAAAATGTTAGATATGTACAAAGATTACAATTGCCTCAGCAAAGAAAACATTTTTAAATTTCAGTCAGTGGATTGCAATCATTGGACTCTTGCATACACAGATATATCTCACATACATGCAGATATCTTAATCCAAATAGGATTTGAATAAATAACTGAGTAAAGTGGGAGATACACATCAATTTGCTATCTTATTATAATTTAAACTGGCCTGCAGACATTGATATGTAAATATGTACACACAGTTAATTGACAGATACAGAGTTACAACACTGAACCATGAATAAAGTTAACGTGAAACCATAGAAAAAAATGAATATTTTTCAAGTGAAGTATGCATAGCAGCAGGGCAAGCCAACAGTTCTCGCATGATGTCAGTCAAACGGCTTGAGAACCATTTACAGACTTTTGATTAGTTCTGTTACTAATGTCAAATCTGTCCTTTTCAATTTGACAGGGTTTTACTTACTTTGTTGGCTGATTCTGTGCCATACACCCAGCTCATTGCCAAGTGAGACTTTTCATTATTTATTCTAAATGCAAGTAATATGTTTTCTTTTGTTAATCAGACAGGGGTATAGGTTCAGACTGTGCATTACTTGTTTTGTATGTTACCAATATTACAGAACTTTTGGTACATGACTTTTCAATTTATGTGTACAAGATTGGAAGGTTCCTTGGTAAGTACCCTGTGAGAGAAATGTCTGTATGCACATATTAAACTTTCCAATTCAAGTTTAATGGAGGGCATCTTGTAGCTTATGTTGTTTTAAATACTTTTTTCTTCATCTGTTAGTTCAAGATATTTTGTACCACACAATTGCTGGAAGTGTATGTTGATACAAATTCATAACTCTCGCCCAAAGGAACATTCTTGGGGTTACCATTGATCAGAAACTGAAGTTGACCAGTTATATGCACAGTGTGATTACAAGAGCAGATCAGGGTCTAGGGATTTGGTGCCAAGTAACTCACTCCTGACTCTTCAAAGTTTGACCATCATCTACAAAGCACAAGTCAGGAATGTGATGGAATATTCCCCATTTGCCTGCACGCTGCAACAAGACTCAATTGGTTTGACAACATCCATCAAAGCAGTGCACTTATTGACACCTGTCCTCCACTTTTGAAAGTCGCTCTCTCTACCACTGATTTACTGTAGCAATGATATGTGCCATCTACGAGGTACATTGCAGTAATTCACAAGGCATCTTCAGCAGCACCTTCCAAACCCATGACCTCAACCACTTAGAAGGGCAAAGACAGCAGATGCGATGCGAACCCTGCCACCTATTAGTCATACATTATACTAACTTAGAAGTATATCATTGTTTCTTCACTGACCCTGGGTCAAATTCCTGGAGCTCCCTTTAGTAACACTGTGGGTCTTCCTACATCCAAAAGACGGCAGCATTCCCCACTGCATTCTCAAGGACAATTAAGGATGGGTGAAAAATGCTCTAGTCTAGCCAGTGACATCTACATCCAAGAATGCATAAAAAAAGTCTGATGTAAAATGACAAAACTTATGCTTGTGTGATTTTGGAGATCTCAGATCAATTTGAGGCCAATTGATCAAAACTTCAAAATGCACTTGACCCTGGTGAGTCAATATCTGAGTAAATATGTTAACTCTTGAATATATGCCTCTCATACTGTTCCTGATTTTATGATTCTTCTTGTTAAAACTTGGTACCTAAAATAGTGAGATTCCATTCTCAAATATTATCACCCATGTTTAATTAGCAAAGTTGAGTACCTGTATTTGCTGAGATAACAAGGTGTAGAGCTGGATGAACACAGCAGGCCAAGCAGCATCAGAGGAGCAGGAAGGCTGACGTTTCGGGCCTAGACCCTTCTTCAGAAAATGTATTTACTACAGTGTTACCCCACAATTGACTATATGAAATCTATACAGTGGCATTGAATTATAGAAATTTCAGCAAAGCAGGTGACTTATTGTGCATTAGTCAGTGTTAACTCCCTCATGCAGTGAGCACATTTAATCCAATTTTCCTTTTTTATTACATTTCAAATATTTTGCAATTTCCTCATGGCTCGTCATGAATAACTACTTTTAAAATTTGTTGGACTTAATAATCTTTTGCATGAAAAAATGTCCTACTGACCAAGCCTTTTATGCCTCTAATACTGTTCTTGATTTAATGATTCTTCTCATTAAGCTATAGAGATACATTTTCCATATTTACTATCTCAACCTCAAAAAGAAGTTGAACACTTCCATTAAACCTCTCTTGAACTAATTCACACTCATACAGTCGTACTTGTTTTTAGCTCTGTTATAACTATAACTATATCATTTGTGCCTGATATCATCCTAGTTAAATCGTATTTCAGACTTTTCATGGCATTAATATTTTTGGTTGAATAGTGTTCTCCAATTGTAATCCATCTGATGATTTATTGTCACCATTTTGCTTTTATGTTTAATATGCTTGTATGTAAAATTGTGAAAGCCAATTTCTCTTTCATGATCTCTTCCACCATGGTCCTGTAAAAGAGCTTTTTGTCTTTCTGCTACATTTTACAATAATTTTATTGTTTTAGTTCCATTAGTTTCTCCAAAATCTAATACATCATATTTAACTACATTAACTACACCTGCCCAGTTCCTTGATCTGTCAATCTTTGCTTTATCATAATGCTTCTTGGTCATCCTTGGAATGCTGACCTTTGAAGCAATTCCTTTAGTCTTGTTTATAATATTTTAGTCTTAGACTACAATACATAAATAGTTTCCCTTGCAAGACTGATGTTTTAGCTGCCAACATTTCTGTTCTAACTGGGCTGAATTATCTTTGTCCCTCAGACCTGTGTTGTTTTGCTACAGATATATTTTTATTCTTTATCCTGTTTTTATATTTCGCAACATTCTGATTGTTTGCCTCTGAGTAAACTACATTCAACTCATGGAGTGGAATTGATTTGTTCCTTAGTATTATGTGTGACAGAGCAGACATTTGCTTGCTTCAGTTAGTTAATGTTCTGCATTATATCTAAAGCAGAATGCATTTTAGATGCGACAGTATGTTGAAAAACAAAGCTATTGGTTGCACTTGGATTGTTTTGTATCAGAGACATGACTTAACAATATATAGAATTATTGTATGAAAAATAAAAATTTCTGCAGATTACCTAGCCTGTTGTATCCCAGAGAATACTCATTACCTATGATAGTAGGAACTGCAGATGCTGGAGAATCTAGGATAACAAGGTGTAGAGCTGGATGAACACAGCAGGCCAAGCAGCATCAG
>JAHRHZ010000095.1:1494003-1512448 GCA_024137785.1 Ginglymostoma cirratum | reverse complement strand
CTGATGCTGCTTGGCCTGCTGTGTTCATCCAGCTCTACACCTTGTTAAGTCATTACATATGACATGGTTTTGAAATACTGATCATAGGCAAAACGTGCAGCTGCATAATGATTGTCATTTAGACTAAGTTCCCAGAGTTTCATAGCTTTTTCACAGATGTTAGGGCTGACAAACTGGAGAATCTGAAGAAATTCACTCTAACAGTCTTTGATCTGAAAATAAGAGTTGATTAATAACAAATTGTTTGAACTCTTGGTGACACACCTAGCATAGAGAGTTAAATGCAAGTGGCTTTCTTTATTCTTGGATGAATTTGTTACACGTTATGACACTGATATGTATTAAAACTAATATGTACATATAACACTTGGGAAAAGGTCAATGAAAAGATTTTGGAAAGATATCTAGCTTTTCACCACATTAGGAAGGATTTTCCAATCCAATTGTTAAAACTGCAAAATCGAACAAAAGTAGGCTTATTATTTACTGGAGGGGCCCTAGCCTGAACAGGAAAGATTTTCTGAGGGTAGAGATTCATTGTCGAGCATACTAAGTTCCTGGCTATTGAACCTAGCACTGACGGGTCACTGACAGATTGAGATATGAAATAGTGCAGATTATTTTCTGGGATAAGTACAGCTCCAACTATGCTTGAGGAGCTTGGCGTAAACAGCCAGGACGAAGCGGCCCACTCGATCAGCACCCCCACCTATCACCTTAATCGTTCATTCCCTCCACCACTGGTGCACAGTGACTAAGTGTCTATAAGAGACACTGTAGCAAACTGTTAAGTGGTTTTGTTAGCATTTTCCAAATTAATGACAACATTGCAACCAGCAAGAACTCACTGAAGCCATACAACATGCTGACTTGGAGGTATTTTGTCATTCCTTAACTGTCAAAAATCTAAAGCTCTCTTCCAAACTGCTCTGCAAGAGCGTCTGCACAGGTAGCACAGTGGCTCAGTGGTTAGCACTACTGCCTCAGTGTTCTAGGGACCTAGGTTCAATTCCAGCCTTGGTTGACTGTGTGGAGTTTGCAAATTCTCCCTGTGTCTGTGTGGTGTCCATTGGATGCTCTGGTTTCATCCCACAGTCCAAAGATGCACAGGCTAGGTGGAAAAATTGTCCGTAATGCTAAGTTGCCTGTAGCATCTAGGGATGTGCAGGCTAGGTGGATTAGCCATGGTAAATGTAGAGTTAGGGGAATAGTGTCAGGGAGCTGGATCTGGGTGGGCTGCTCTTTGGAGAGTTGATGCAGACTCAGTGGGTCAAATGGCCTCTTTTTACACTGTATGGTTTCTATGATTCTACATGGACTGCAGCAGTTCCAGGAGACACCTTACAACCATATTCTCAAGGGCAATTTGGGGTAGGCTACAAATTCTGATCTTTCCAGTGACACGTGCCATGAAAAAGTAAACACATTCTGGCTGTTTAAGATTGAGTTAATCACAGGAATGCCTGCTGTGCACAACAGAAAATGTTCTTTTTAAAAATCCTTATTTGGATATCCTTGCAACAAGGAATGGCATGCTATAGGACCTTCCTGGGTTCAGAAATGTCTGGGCTGTTATACAGAAAAAAGTTGGCGGTGTGAATGCACTTTTAACCAACCAGAGGAATTGAAAGCAGACTTTTTAAAAAAAGTAATACAATGAGAAAGTTTGCCTCAATAAGACTAGATCGACAGTGGTGCACTAAATAAACGGGATGGGCAAAATATTAAGATGATAATTGTTCCTTCTTTCTCTGTTATAGTCTGATTGGAATTGAATTTTCAGCCCTCTGAAAGCAGATCTTCCTAAACTTCACCTGCATGCCTGTTAGAGAAAGACATGCTTCATCACTTCATCGTATGTCTTCAACATGCAAAATTGTAATTGTTGCCATGTTATCAAACGATTAAAAATTTACTTTTCCACATTAGTTACTTGTACAGTGCACAATACATTTATTCCACTTAGTTCTCACTGGTATCCATGCTCATCCAACTTCAAATCTCCCACTCTTCCTGTGCAAGCAGGTGATCAAAATAGAAAGAAAGGCAGAACATAAGGAAGGCTCCCTTAGTTCAGATGCCTACAAATGGAGTCATTCTTCAATAGTAGTTTTGTGCCACAGGACATAGAAAATGTAGACCAATTGAAAGCCAAAAATTACAAAGAACAACACAGTGAATACCGTACATGCACAACTCATTCTCACACAAGTACGAGACAAAAATTAAATACAGATTATTAGCTCAGTAAAAGAAAGTCTTGTACTTATATCATCTCCTTCATGATCACCAGAAATTACAAAGAACTTAAGTACTAAAATACTTTTGAACTTTAGCCATCGTTTTAATATAAGAAGGATTGCCGTTTATAGCAAACTCCCAAAAACAACAATGTGGTGGTAACCAGATAACTTGTTTTTGTGATGTTGATTGAAAGAGTATAACTCCTTTTTTTTTCAAAATTGTCTATTTTATGTCCACCTGAGAGAAAGACAGGTCCACAGTGTAACATGCCATTTGAAAGCCAACACCTCTGCATTCCCTCCGCTGCATTGAATCATCCACCTAGATTGTTCTGCTGACATGCTTGTGAGTAGCTATGACTTAAACCCTCAGTATTCTAACTCAGAGGTAAGCATGCTAGCAATTTAACAATGGCTATCAGCTCTATTTTAGGATTTTCGTCACAGACATTATGTCTGTATTGTTATGTATCTCCAGATAGCTTTAAAATAATTGTAAGTCTGTGCATGAGACCTGATTCTAGGCACTTTTAATCCCTTCAGGTAGTACAATGGCTTTGTAATTATGACAGATAATGCAGAACCCTGTAGAATGAAGGACAATTTACAAACATAGAGGAAGAAATGCTGTAAATAATGGTTGTGAAAATGGGTAGTTGGTGATAATTGAGTTAGTGAAAAGTAATGTTGAGAAAGATACATATATTTATTGTGGAGATAGTAAGAACTGCAGATACTGGAGTCAGAGATAACACAGTGTGGAGCTGGAGGAACACAGCAGGCCAGGCAGCATCAGAGGAGCAGGAAAGTTGACGTTTCAGATCAGGACCGGTGATCAGAAAAGAAAACTTCAGATTTCTGAAGAAGGGTCCTGACCCAAAATGTCAACTTTCCTGCTCCTCTGATGCTGCCTGGCCTGCTGTGTTCCTCCAGCTCCATTTACTTGTCATATTTGTTTCTCGTGATTGCTGTTACATAATTGTAGACTCTAGCAGGAGCTTTGAAATTTAATGTAATGGGTATATTTATTTCCACAAAACCTGTGCATTATAGTTGGGCTGCTGTCCTAATTTCAGGTTCTGGTATAGGTTATTGATTGCATTCCTTTTGAGGTTTGGGCCGATAAATACATCCAGAGAGACTGCAGGTGAGGTTAAAAACCATCAAAGAAGAAGAACCCATCAAGGCCAGGCAGGCAGTGGTTCTACTAATGATGTTGATGGGACCGCTAATACTTTATGTACATAATCGGCAAGCTGAAGGGAGTGCCAGTGGCTAGATGCTGCAGCCTGGTGAGCTGATGTAGCGGCTCATTGGCAAAACTGTGTTGGAAGAAACTTTCCAACTTAGTTTACTACACTCATGAATCCCTGCAGCCCAGTCACACTGCAAGAGGTTGATTGATTTATCTTGTCCTCTGTGGATCAATTTTTACATTAGAAGCATCCACAATGCGCTCAAGGACCCTGACAGTGGTAAAAATTCACATTTGTTGTTGAGTGTTGTCTTGCTTTCTCTATGTTTTACAGTGCAGTTCACAATATGGTATTATGCTCTTTCTGATTAGAAAGAATCAGAACACCATTCACGTGAAGTTAAGCTCCATCCAGTCCATCTCAGATGCTAACATTGTCCTCTGGCAGATTTCTGGTGTTGATATGATGCAGAAGGATAATTTGTTGAAATAAAACTAGCCAAATAGGTTTTTGATTTGATTTCTTATTATCAAATGTACTAAGATACAGTTAAAAGTATTGTTTTGTCGGCTATCTGGACAAAACCATGCCTTACGTAAGTACATTAGGGTATTAGAACAGAATGCAGAATATAGTGTTACAGCTACAGAAAAGGTACAGAGGAAGATCAACTCTAATATATGACAAGTCTGTTCATAAGTCTGAAACAGCAGGGATAAAGCTGTTCTTGAATCTATTGGCATGTGTTTTCAAACTTTTGTATCTTCTGCCCGATGGAGGAAGGTGGGAGGAGTCTTTGACTATGTTGGCTGCTTTCCTGAAGTGTTAGCGACTTAGACTCTTCATCAAAGGAGAGTGACAGAAACCCATATTTTCATCTATTTTTGTGAAGATTAAACACTTCCAGGTTTGCTAAGCTGTTGACTGCAGATGACGCAGGGTGAATTCTTTGTTTAACTCCTTGGTTCAGTTGTGCAAATTCTGTGCAAACTCTGATAGCTCTGTTGAGTCTGGAGCATCCCTGAACATCATCTAGGTGGTTTTGTCACAGGTGAATTAACCCTCTGCTTCTAAATAGAATCAATTTCCTTCTCTACATTTGGTAAGAATACTGGAGGAATGTTTCTAGGTGTATGTAGATACTCTTCCATTATTCGTTATTTCAGGGTGTAGAGTGATGTTCCCAGAAATACTTCCCATGCATGTCTCAGCTTTCCAGATGCTGTAGACAGGTGTAAAATTTCAGCCCTGACCATTTTAGGTGGATCCAGTTTTTCTATGTGTTAGATTTAAGTTGGTATAGGCTTTCTGCTTAATGACAGAATCAGAGAATTGTTGCAGCTCAGAAGGAGGCTATTCGACTCATTGTTATGTAGTACGTAGCAAAATGCACATGTCCAAATCCTTCGACCGGTATATTGTTTAAAACATATTTACCCAGGTACCTTGTAGTATTGAAGCCAACAAACAGACACAAGTTGGATACTGATAAAGCATTTGCAACTTTATTGAACCAGTAATCAAAAATTAGGAAGCTATTTAACGTTGTTATTGAACTCTTTCTAACTACCCAAAGTTCCGAGAAATACTTGCCACGCACGCTTGAACTTGGAGACAGGCTGGCAACGTTCATATAGTTGGGTGGTCTCTCTCCCTCTCTCTGTAGCGTGAGTCTCATGTCACAGTTAAACTCTCTAGGTAGAGTTTCCTTTTGCCTTGAATGTCTTTTGTCTGTCGGTGGAGTTTTCGCTGCTTTTCCAAGGCCAAATTCAGGGTTATATACAACAACAACGAAGTTCTGAAGAAGGGTCAAGGGACCCGAAATGTTAACCCTGCTGTTTCTCCACAGATGCTGCCAGACCTGCTGAGTCTTTCCAGAAATTTCTGTTTTTATTCCTAATTTTCAGCATGTGCAGTTCTTTCAAATTTTTCTTCAGGGTTGTATACCTTTCTGGCACATTTTTGGAAAGCCCTACCGAGCCCTCCAATCAGAGTTCGGTCCTTAATTGTCAGAGGTAGTTTTGATGTTCCATTTTAAGATTAACAATCCTGGTGCCGTTCTGTCCCAGTGAAGGGTCCAAATGCAAATATTCCCCTTGCTTCTGCAGGTATAAGGTAACAGTTATGCCCATTAGCACTCTCTCAGGCTTGGAGTTCTTTGTTCACACTCTGGTGTTGTGGTCTAATTGCAGACTGTCTAGAGTTTGCAGAGAGTTTATTCGACACATTAACTTTTTTTCCCTCAGATCCCCTTTTTTAATCCCATAATTCCATTTGATTGGCTCGCAGCCCATGTGCTGTTCCAGGGCTCACAGTCGCATGCCGCTGCTCCAGGACTCGCCACTGTGGCTAAGGGGAGAGAGAAAGCTAAAACAAGGGAAGAAAAGAAAAAGAACAGGCAGAGCAGAGGAGCTGCGGTAGGAGTGTCCTACTCTGCTGCCATGTTGCTGAACAGTGAGGGGGTAGAGTGAGTCCCAGAGCAGCGCATAGGCAGCGAGTCCCGGGCAGATATCGGGATGGGAGAGGCAGTCCTGGAATTTACCTTGGACCATCTGAGTGCCAGTACGGAGTAGGCTGCAGGCGTGGAGCAGAGTGGGACTGCTGTTGGACTGGGATCTGGTACGGGCAGTCAGACCACGTGTAGAAACCCTGCATTGACCTGCTACAATGTAATGTTTATTTGAATTGTTTTACCTTACTGTAATGTCAATCTTTTAATGATGTCTTGTTTCTAACTTTTTTTAAACTCTGCAAAGTAACGTAACTACTTTTTATTCTTTTATTGTATCCAAGATTTGTACCTAGGTACTTGTACATAAGGTGGCGCCATAAGAGGCAGCCATTGTAAAAGCTTTTCACTGTACTTCTACAATGGGGTACATGTGACAATAAAGGATATTCTACTCTATTCTAAAATTCATAGTAGCCTTCTGGCTACAGTGCCTGTACCTCTTCAAATGAGCAGCATTACCTTGTACCAATCTCCTTCTTTCTTCCCATATCCTTGCACACTATTTCTGTCCAAATAATCATCCACTGCTCTGTTAAATGTTTCAATTAAATTTGCCCCCACCATATTTCAAGACATTGCATTCCACAGCTTAACTACCCAGTGTGTGAAAAAGTTTTTTTTTCTCAAATCACCCTTACTTCTTTTTCATATCACTTTAAATGTGAGCCCTCTTGTTCTTGCTCCTTTTCCAAGTGGGAGTAGATTCTCCCTATCTGTTCTAACCAGCCCGCTCATGGTTTTAAAAACCTCGATCAGATATCCTCGCATTCTTCTTCTCTCCAAGGAGAACATCCCAACTTCTTCAATCTACCCTCATAACTGAAGCTTCTTATTCCTGGAACTATTCCTGTAAATAACTCATGCACTTCCTCCAATGCATTCACACCTTTCCCCTGATGAGGTGCCCACAACTGCAAACAATACACCAGGTAAGGTCTAACGAGTGTCTTATTCAAATTCAACATCACCTCCTCAATCTTGTACTAATAATGTTGAGGACATTTTATTAACTGCTGTCTCCAGCTGTCCGCCCATCTTCAATAATGTATGCCCATATGCACAGGTACCCTTGCTTGTGTGCCTCCTTTAGAGCACCCCTATTTTGCATTGTCCTTGAATGTTCTTCCTACCAAAGTGCATCACCTCATACTTCTCTGCATTGAATCTCATGTGCCACCAACCACCTCCTCTACCAGTTTATTGATGGCTTTTTGAAATTTCACGCTTCTTCCTCACAGTGTGTAATTCTTTCAAGTTTTGAGTCATGTGCCATTTTTGAAATTGTCCCCTAACCCAGATTATTCATATATATCGGGAAAAACAAGGGTTCCAATACCAACCCTTGGGGAACTCCAGTACAAACCTTCCTCCAGCCTGAAAAATATCAGTTCACCACTACTGTCTGTTTCTCATCATTCAGCTAATTTTGTATTCATGCTGCTACTGTGACTTTTATACCATGGCCTACAACTTTCCTCACAAAGTCTGGTTTGTGGCATTGTTTCAAACGCCTTAAAATGAACAGTCCAGTTTAGGATTTTATGTGGCTAATGTGACTTTGCTGCTTCAGTTCCAAAACATTGCATTTAGTTGAGCTATGACCTTGAGTTTATACCTCCTAAAATACATGGATTTGTGTTGATGCTGAGAGAACAAATCCCCCTACTGCGTTTTAGTATCAGAAAGAGTTGCAAGTACTGAACTTGTGTTTTGTTTTCAATTTACTAGAATATCAACACTTCGGTAGCTTCTGCGTAGTTTCTTCACCTCACCAAGGACAGGTATCTCCACATCAATGATATCTTCCCCAGATCTTGTTATTTTCAAGATTGTCTCTTATAGTTTATTTTGTAAAAGCTTCTTTGTATGACATAGAGCTTGGAAGCGACCCGTCTTCTTTAGAAAAAAAGGCATTCAGCCTCTTTGACTGGACATTTTTTTACCTGTGCTTTTTTGTCCCCGTCATGTTGATAACTGGTGGCTAATGCCTGATCTTCCTGCCTCCACTGATTTTGCAGAGCCACCTTTCCTGCTTATAAATTGAGCATGTTCAACTGAGTGAATCAATTTTGGGACATGTTTTTCACTGTCACTCCAAGCGAACAATTGATTTTGCTTCCTGACATCAGCTTGTCTGCTCTCGAGTTGTCTAAATATTAAGTCATCCCCTAACTGCAAGTTGTCGCACAGTGCTTCTTTTAAGACTCTGACAACAGCTTTGTCTCCAATTTAGCTCTTTGTAGCTGTCATACTCAGTTCTCTGCAAGTTGGTCCAGATTATTGAAGAATCTCTACTCTTTCGTCTTTACTAGGTCTCCCTTTTAAATCTACCTTTTTTAATAATGGCATTTTTTCACAATTTGTAGTAGGTTTTGAGTCCTTTTATTATTTCCTCATACACAGCGTTATCTTTGATCCTTTGCCTAACTAGGATATCATCTGCACAGCCCTTCTATTAATACAGTCAACCAGCTCACTGCTCCGTTTCACAACAAGATTTGATTGGATGTGAAATGTGGTAAATATTTGGCACCAATTCAGCCATGTTCATTCTTAATTGAGAACAACAGCCTGCTCAAAGCTTTCTGCAACAGGATAGACTCCTCCAACTGTTCTTTCAGTCACTGCTACCATATAATATTCTTGGATATGTGCTGCTAGCAAATATTTACAATGTCTGCTGAACTAATGGAAAACATTAATTTTATTTGAGAAACACTTTAAATTCTTCTAGGGCCTTGAGTTTCTTGGAGCTTCCTTTCTTTTGGAATTTCTGGAATGTGGGTGTCATTGACAAGACCAAGATTCATTACCTATCTCTAACTTCCTTTAGTGGTGTGGAATAGCTTTCTTAAATCACTGCAGTCCAGTCATAACGCTGTCAGATAGGAAATTGCAGGATTTTGATGTAGTTACGATGAAGGAATGTCAGGGTGATGTGTGATTTGGATGGTAAGTTGGTATTGTTCCCATGCACCTGCCAATTCTTTTTCTAGGTGGTACAGAATGTAGATTTAGAAAGTGCTGTTGAAGAACTCTTGGTGACTTGCTACAGTGCATCTTACAGGCATTAGTCATTGAAGCCACATTGCACTGGTACTAGAAGTGAAAGTTTGAAGGTTGTAGGTGGGTTTCTGATCAGTAGATTACGTTGTCCTGGATAGTGTCATGCTTCTTGAGCATTACTGAAGCTATATTTATTCAGGCAGGTGGACAGTATTGCATCGTTTCTGAGTTGTACCTTCTCAATGATGGACAAGCCTTGTGGAGTCAGGATGACTGTGACTAGGTCAAAATCCTGGTACTTCTTTTGTAACGGTGCACATACACCAGGTTTTTGGTTGCACCTTAAGAAGATGCTTGCCATCAAATGCTGCTCTTTCCGCCCATGCTCAATTGCCATGTCTTTTTTAAAATCTTCTTGTGTGAGGACTTGATATTGGAATTCCAGAACTTAGCAAGCAGATGATTGAAGGCACACCTACCAGTGTTTGAGCACGGGTTTGGGAAATATACAGGTGAAAAACATTACAAAATTCTAGTAAGATTGTAGGATTTGACATTACGGAAATTGGAAATAATTAAGTTCTGGAGGAATTTGATCATAATTGAGGCAATAAGACTCTGCAGCTAGGAGTTGTAGAACTATTCTGTTGCATAGAAGTGCAGCTTTTAGCTTCGTACCATTGTGCTGTTTCTTCCTAATGCATCTGCACACCTTGCGTGAACATTTAAGTTTTTTCTATGTGGTACAAAAATCTATCTCATTTATAAATGCGTCCTTTGCCTTTGTATTCTTGTGTGAGTATATTTATTTAATCTTGCACAAGATGATCTGAAACACATTGTGCTTTAGGTTTTGAGATTGTTGCAAGTAATGGTCAAAGTGAATGCCAGCAAGAGATGGTTAGTTTTAATGGCCCTTACTATCATTGAAGCATGTGCTGCTCATTCTATCTGAAACTGATAAAGACGCTGCTAAAATTGGTCTTAACATTGTACTGATGGGAGCAGTTGGAATGAGGATTTTCCTCTGCTTATTTTTAATTATAGATTGATAAACACTTTTAACACCCCACTACATTCCTTCCATGCAACATGATTTGAATTGCATCATCCTAACTGTCTCAACATTGAGCTCATATATGATAATGGAAATAGTTACAAAAGTAGTTTAGATCCAACAACAGATGTTGAAATTCAACATCTCAGGTACCTTTAAAACTACCAGTGAAATCACAGTAGCAATCATAATGTATCCAATGAAACTGATACTAAATCATGTGATGAGTGCAACATTCCAAAGAAAATAATCCACACTTAATTTCTTCTTTTCAAGTCAGTATCTGTTTGATTGACCACATCCCTAAAGCTTTCTTGTCCATACAATGTTATTTGAGAAAGGAACAGTTTTTTTTCCAAGGGAGGGATCGGAATGAAATTGAAATAAAAAGCTCTTTCATTTAAGAGACACCCACAATAATAGTCATAATGCTACTCAGTTTGTTTTGTTTACATTTTAAAAATCTTGGTAGAGGCCAATAACTTTAAACAACTAGGATTTTGTATTCTAAAAGAATGAAGCCACAAGATGCATAGTTTAATACAGAAAAAGAATTACAGTAAAAGAGTCAACAAAGCAAACATGAAATAACTTCATTGCTATACTTTAACATCCAGAATTAACATGAGTTAACTATATATTATAGTGGCTGAAGATAGACAAAAAGTTTCACATTAAAAAGCCAATACAACTAAAATAAATAAATTTTACAAATCCACTCAGCAGCCCACTTAGACTTTAGTGATCCCAGTCAGTCACAAAGTCCTTCAAACTGTCTTTCTCACAAAGAATTTCAGCTCTGATCCAGAAGCAAACTTAATCTCCAGCCAACAGTAGTACACATGGCAAGTACCACATGTCTTCACCACAAATGGCACATATCTACGCAACTTGCTAAGCTCATTTCAGTCTGGATGAGATAAACCCACCACTGTATCTTCAAATAACAGAAAGACTTGCAAAAATGTTTTTCAGCTTTTGGATCAGGCCTGTTTCTCCTCCAGTTTTCTTATCTTGCCAGTAACACTGATGTATACTCATCAATTGTTACTGTTCAGTTTGGACTATGCCTTTTATTCCTTTTGAACAGGCTCACTTGCCCAGAAATTTTAATTTCCAAACCTTAGTTTATTTTTGTTTCCATAGAATTTGGGAAGGTTGGTTTCATCCTATGTTTAGCTATTCTGTTTCCCTTCCTGTCTTTTTAGTTCAGTTTTTGTTTCAGTTAGGGTATGCTTCCAAAAGAATACAAATCAAATTTAAAAACACAGATTCCCTCACAATATGCAGATGAATGTTTAAAATGTTGTGGTTCGTTGGCTCGCTGAGCTGGTTCATTGTTCCGCATGTGTTTCATTATCCTGATGGGTAACATCATCAGTGCAGCCTCCGATGAAGCGCTGTTATGTTTTCCCACCTGTTATTTAAACTCTGGTGTCCATTGAGCTGGATTACCACACTTCTGGTTTTCCTTCGCAATGGAACGTATATGGGGTCTAGCTCTATGTGTTAATTGATGGCTTTCTTAGTGGAGAACCAGGCCTCTAGGAATTCCCGTGCTTGTCTCTGCTTTGCCTGTCCCAGGATCCTGGTGTTGTCCTAATCGAACTGGTAGTTTTCCTTATCCATGTGCATGGAGATGAATGAGTATTGCTCGTGTCTTTTTGTTGTCAGATGATGTTCGTGTACCCTTGTAGTTAATTTCCTTCCTGTCTGTCTAATGTAATGTTTGTCGCAGTCTTTGCAGGGAATCTTGTATATGACATTGGTCCTGTCCATAGTCAGTAAAGGGTCTTTGGTTTGGGTTAACAGTTGACGTAGGGTTGATGTGGGTTTGTGTGCTACTCTGATGCCCAGTGCTCATAGGAGTCTTGTGTTCAGTTCAGATGTAAGGTAGTGTGAAGGACTGAAACAGGACAAAAACATCATAATACTACCAGTAGACAAAGGGTGCATGACGGTAATACTTAACAAACAGGATTGCCTGTCCAATGCACAGACACTACTAGCCAACGAGAACACATACCGGCAAGTGCAGATAGAGCTGACACCACAACTAGGTAACAAGGTCCTCAACACACTAAAGAAACTCAGACTGGACAAATCAATAAAGCAGACTACCTAAGAGTGAAGGAACTAACACGCCCCAATTTTACGGCCTCCAGAAGAGGCACAAAGCGGAAGTACCCCTCAGACCCATAGTCTCCCTGCCAGGCACGCCATCGCACAGATTAGCCAAGGAGTTACGAAGGAGACCAAAGCACCTCGTCAGCAAGTCACCCCACTCAATCCACTCAGCCCAGGAGTTCCTCAATTCCATCAAGGACATAAGAATAGATGACGATGAGACCATGGGATCATTTAACGTTACTGCTCGATTCACAGCGATAGACATACCACTAGCAAGAGAAACACTGGCAACACTACTAAAACAAGAACAAGACCCGAGTGACACCATCTCCGCAGACAACATGCTCAAACTACTGGACCTATGCCTCACCACCCACTTCACCTTTAGTGGCCAAATATATGAACAGATCAACGGGACACCCATGGGATCACCTATTTCCGGACTAGTAGCTGAAGCGGAGATGCAGAGACTTGAAAGCATGGCCCTTCCGCTAATCCAACTGCAACTATGGATACGGTACGTGGACGACACCTTCATCATTATTAAATGGACCAAACTAGAAAAGAAACACGAACTAATAAACAACACCCTCACCGGGATCAGATTCACCAGAGAAGAAAAAAAGAACAAACAGCTCCTATTCCTGGATGTCATGGTGGAACGCAGGACCAATGGGGAATTCCTAACAAAGGTACACAGGAAAGCCACACACACTGACCAAGTACTGAGGTTTAACAGCAACCACCCTAATACACACAAAGTTGTGTGAGAACATTATTTAAACAGGCTGCAGCAGCACAGAGCTAAGTCAAGAAGATGAAGAGTACCTCTTCCAAGTATTCAAAGACAACGGATAACTGAAAAACTGGGTCAGAAGATGCCTGTTACATGAGCAACACCAGGATGATACTGCACACCCTGACACACTCATCACGCTACCATACATCAAGAACACATCTGAACTGACCACTGAGTATCAGGGTAGCACACAAACCCACATCAACCCTATGCCAACTGCTAACCCAAAACAAAGACCCGCTACCCACTATGGACAGGACCAATGTCATACACAAGATTCCCTGCAAAGACTGCAACAATCATTACATTGGACAGACAGGAAAGGAATTAACCACAAGAGTACATGAAAATCAACTGGCACCAAAAAGACATGACCAATACTTACTCATCTCCATCCACATGGATAAGGAAAACCACCAATTCGATTGGGAAAACAACAGGATCTTGGGACAGGCAAAGCAGGGAGAAGCATGGGAATTCCTAAAGGCCTGGTTCTCCACTAAAAAAGCTATCATTAAACACATGAAGCTAGACCCCATATACACTCCATTGCGAAGGGAAACCGGAAGTGAGGCAATCCAGCTCAAAGGACACCAGAGTTTAAATAACAGGCGGGAAAGCACAACAGCACTTCATTGGAGGCTGCACTGATGATGTTACCCAGCAGGGTAATGAAACGTCTGTGGAACAACGAACCAGCTCAGTGAGCCAACCAACCACAACGTCCACAACCCAAATTACAAATCTACTCTAAAACTTTAGAATGTTTAAAATGCTTTGCCTTCATAAGACTACAAAGTCTCTCCTTTGAATCTGGGGTTGGTAAAAAAAGGATGTGTTTGTAAGTTATTGTTTCAATTGCATTTGAAGGAAACTGCATCTGCATTATTCTCCCGCAAAAGCACTAACGCCCTTTGACACCAACCATAAACGATTACTGTTCCATGCAAATAGAGTCAAGAAGAATGTGATGAGCTCTTCCATTTTTTGTAGATTTTTTTCCCCCTAGCCTACTCCAAATAGTTAATGCCATTATATACTATTGAAAAAGAAAAACTCCATCAGAATGGTGCATTATCCATAGCAACCTAAGAAAGTTAAGGCTGATATCAAATTTAAAGTAATGGCACACAGTGTGTGGAAGCAAGAATATTGGGGAAATGTTAAACACCAACAAAGAATGACGGAGAAAATACTGGAGGGTGAAATGAGAATATGAAAATAAATTAGCAAGAAATATAAAAGCAGACAGTAAGAGTTTCTACAGGTGTATAAATAGGAAGAATGTAGTTCAATAAAGTAAATATTGGTCCCTTGGAATATGAGACTGGGGAATTAATACTGGGAATCAAGTAAATGTTTGAGAGTTTGAACAAGATTTTTCTATCTGTCCTCTTGGGAGGAGACAATAAAAGCATGGCAAGAATAGTAGAAAATAGAGGGGCAAAAGGAAGCAAGCAGCTTAAAACAATTATTTTTAGAGCAATGTGCTTGGAAAAATAATGGGGCGAGAGGTTAACAAGTCCCTGGAACTAGATGACTAGTATCTGAAAGGATATGGCTGCAAAGATAGCAGTAAATTTATTGTAATATTTCAGTTTTCCCCAGGTTCTTGCAAGGTCCGAGTGGATTACATCACTGCAACAGGATTTCCTCCCACAGTCCAAAGATGTGCAGGTTTACTGGATTGGCAATGCTAAAGTGCCCATAGTTTCCAGGGATGTGCAGGCCAGGTAGATTCGCCATGGGAAATGCAGGGTTATAGGGTTAAGGTAAGGGGTGCGTCTGGGTGGGATGCTCTTCAGTGAGTCCGTGTGATCCTGATGGGCTGAATGGCCTGCTTCCACACTGTAGGAGTTTCTATGATTCTCTGATTCTAAATGTAACACTCTGACAAGAAAGGAGGAACACAGAAATCAAGAAACAGTAGACCTATAGGCTTAATATCTGCTATTGAAAAGTGTTAAATCCATTATTGAGGAAGTACCAGCAGAACATTTATAAAATGATTGGATTAATACTAAAAATATTAAAATCACACAGAGTGAACACGATTTTCTGAAAAAGAAGTCATGTTTTAATAAAAGTTCCTTCAATTGTGGATAAAGGGGAAACAGTTGATGTAATATACCTGTACTTGGACTCCCAAAGTACATTTGGTAAGGTGCCGTATAACATGTGTGGGACAGGAGCTCACTGTGTTTGGATTAATATATTAGCATGGACTGAGGATTGGCCAATTAACTGAAAGCAAAGAGTCAGTACAAAGGAGTTTTTTTTCTCAGATTGGCAAACTGCTACTATTAGAAGACAAAGGCTTCTATATAAAATCCACACTAATGACTTGGATAAAGGGATCAAGTGCTTTGTAGCAAAATTTGTAAAAATAGACATGGGTTCAAGTTTTGAGGAGAGCACGAAGAGTCTAGAACAGAATATAGTTAAGTGAGTACAGGAAAAAATTTGGCAGATGGAGCAAATGTGGAAAAATGTTTGACTGTCCACGTTTGTAGGAAAATAAAAAAGTGGAATATTGTTTAAGTGGAGAGAGGCTGCAGAACGGTATGATGTCGAAGGGATGTGGGTCCCTTGTATGTGAGTCACAAAAAGTTAGCATGCAAATATAGAAAGTAATTAAGAATGAAAATATTATGTTGGCCTTTATTGCAAGAGAGTTTGAGGTTAAAAGTAAAGTACATACAGAATGTACTATTGTGGTATCATAACTAAAAAATAAGTAATTGGATTGGGATAATTCAGAGGATGTTCACTAGGTTGATTCCTGGAATGAACGCGTTCTCAAATGAGCAATGTTTGAATGGAAAATTAGGCCTGTACTCAGTAGCATTTAGGAGAATGAGATAAATGTGAAGTTAAGGGTAAACAATATCAATGCTGTCATAATACTTACTGAGCATGTGTCTAAAGAGTTCTGCTTTTGTGGGTACTTGGATCACATGAGACTTGACGATATGGAAGAAGGCATTAGTGAAGCCCTGTGTTATCCTACTTACGCATATTGATTGTAGGCAATAAATGTTAAGAGTTTTCACTGGACTTGCATTCAGCCCCCTCATATATCTCAAGGACCTTGAAGTTCTTGAATACATTCCTATATGGTGGCAAGTGCTGATAAAAACAACCTAGAAGCTCAGACAGCTGCAAGTGAAGGATTTTGAAGCCAGTTCAGCAATTGAATGATAAAGAGAAAATGTGCCAGGCTAGTCCAGTGACTAGCGCAGATAGCAGGAGTTAAGGATTTCAGCTTGCTGGGTGAAACGAATTCCACTCACCCAAGACCTTTCTGGACTGTACAGTGCCCCAAATATGCTGAGCTAGTGCAAAGTGTGTGTAAGCCCTCCCTAGCCATCAACTTTAGACATTGTAGAACTGCAAGTGCACCAGGTCAACCACAAGGGAGGCACTGGGAAAGGCATCAACAATGGTACGAATAAAGTAGGCAGAAGGTTGCCCACAATGTCAAAATCATGGCTACATTAACCAACCATCCTTTTAAATTAATGGATTGCTTAACAAAAGCTTGAGTTTACAAAGTACAAGATAAAACTTTTAAAAGAAGCCCAATACACAGAAATCACTTTTCTTGGGGAAATCATAGAAAATGAAAATCAATATTAGCCTGCCAACTTCAAAGTCAATAGATATCAAATGACCTTTAAATTAGACATACAAGCTCAATTCAATCTGATGGACTTGAATGGCTGTAAAAATTAACTGCAGCCTTCGTTTATTAAACTTCAAGGTTCAGGAAGAAACTGCCACAATATCGAAGTTCAGCATCAAGCAATGTTACAACACAAAGGCAGGAAAATCTCAGAAGCGCAATCTTATTCACAACCAGACATTTTCACTGCTAAGGTCAAAAAACTTGTTTAGGTTTCAAACTTATTCTTGAAGTCAAACAGGAACCAGTAAAAGAATTTAAACAATAACTTCCATAAATCTCCAGAGGCCCAAAAAAATCTAAACAGTACAGACCACGTCACCCTGAAAGCTTATGTCCAACCCATCTGCTGGTTTACCTCTAGGAACATCCCACATCCACCAAGAGCAGTAGTTGAGGTGATAATTCAACCGGGATTTAATTTCGATAGTTACAGAACTGACATTGTGAACTCTGTTACTGGTGTTGGTCCCAAATGGTATGAATCTATTAGAATTTGTGTCAGCTTGTCACATTTGAACATGGCTGTAGAATAAGAAGCTTATCCACTGGTGCTTGTAGAGGAAATTTGAGCTAGATAGCACAATTTTCACCAAGCTGGATGTAAACAATGGATCATGGCGGCTTCTGTAAGTTGTGGAGTCCACATTTCTAGTCATATGTATAACATCCATTAGACATTTTTATTTCAACTTTCTGCCTTTTGAAATCATGCTGCCTTTCAATTTGCCTATCTTTTAAAAAAAAACTTAGGTAGCCTGGATTATCAAATTACCAACCTTGGTCACCAAGCAACCCAATTCTACAGTAGGTTTGTCAAATAGTCAAAAGGATTTCTCCTCTGATTTGTCTATCTTATGAATGAATATAGTATCAGAGGCTTTCTATCAGAGAGATTGGTGAAATTTATTTTAAATATGAGTGCTGTGATGCTATAGACTTTTACAATAGGAAGAATGGCCATAATAAAGTCTAGATGAGGACAGTTTTATTGATAAGTTTAAGCTCAGAGGCTTGGTCAGGGATATATGTGACATCAAAGTTGTGAACAGACTGGCTTAATCTCACACTTTTATCATACAAGGGAATTGAGTTGGTAGGTAGAGAATGGAGTTTGGAATGCAGGCTGAAAATAATGGCTTGTAATTTGAGGGTGTTTCTGCTTATCTAGTACTGGATGTCAGATAAGTAATTTAGCAAGAGTAGAGGAGTCGAGAGAGGTGGTGTTGAGGTAGAGCTGGAATTATCAGTGCACACTTAAGAATTAATGGTCTGCTTTTGGATAATGTCATCAAGGGACATCATATAAATGATGTCTAACTGGAAAGATGTCAAGAATAGATATTGCAGGAACCCAAAAATAACAGTGTAGGAGTGGGAAAAGAAGACATTGCAAATTATACTCTAGTTGTGATTAAATTGATAAGAATGGAACCAGATGAAAGTATTTTCACTCAGCTGGATGACTGTGGAGAAGTTTTAGAGGAGGATTATGTGTTGAAGATTGGTGCCCAACACTGCAATCAGATTGAGAATGAAAAGACAAAATTTACCTTTGCTGCAGTCACGTGGGATGTCATTTGTCACTGATAACTGTGAGGGCTAAGTTTTCTGTCCCTGCCACAGTATGGAAACAAATTAGAGTGATTTTAAAAATGGAATTCTGTGACCGATGGCCACAGATTCAGGAGGTGGCAAACGTTCAACGACTTTAGACAAGCTCAATGACTTTAGAGATAATAGGTACTGCAGATGCTGAAGAATCCGAGATAACAAGGTGTGGAGCTGGATGAACACAGCAGGCCAAGCAGCATGCT
>JAHRHZ010000095.1:1459850-1493603 GCA_024137785.1 Ginglymostoma cirratum | reverse complement strand
AGCATGCTGCTTGGCCTGCTGTGTTCATCCAGCTCCACACCTTGTTATCTCAATGACTTTAGACTTTAGTCTGCATGATTATGATTATTGCACTCGAGCTTCAGTGCTTGGGTTCTTCATGGGTTAAATAGCCACATGGGCCTTGCCTCCAGGTGACCAATCAGATATGTCTATCTTGAGATGCAAAGAGTTCAGGGAGGATGGACCAGCAAAGGATGAATGTATCATAGTAGCACATACCTGCATTACGATTTTTGTAGTTACAGGTAGCCTCTACATTGATGGAGTGGAAACTCTTAGGTTTTGACACACTTCTGACTGATCTACTTTAACTGCCATAAGTACACAATCACTGATGTCCTGCACTTATGGAATTCCAACAGAACTGAAAAGCCAAGCACTCACATTCTGACAGGCTTTATTAGTGATAAAATGTACATAATTGCCTTCCCTGGCAAAAGTGCCATCTATCACATGTGTGATGCATTTATGGACAGCCAACTACAAAGTCTACAGTCATCTCCAGTAGATCCCTGGAAGGAGTTTGAGTAAAATAATTGAAGGCAGCCATCACTTAGACAGACATTGCAAAAAACCAAAAAAAAAAATGCAGCAGCAAGGTTTATTTGACAGCAGCTCGTCTTTAGGTTGGCAGCAAATGTGTGACAAGCTGACTGTTAAACGTGCGCAGGAAGCTGATCCTTCATCTATACACTGTGGCAACGATCTGCTCTTTCAAAATACATTTGTGGAATTTGGGTCTGTCATTGCTGACTACTCTTTCGAAGTTGATGATGAGCTGCCTTCTTGCACATCTGGAGCCTTCTAGTATAAATACATTTGGAGTGCTGTTAATTAAGGAATTCAGTGTTACCAAGTCAAAATCCTGGAAGGATCAGTGATCTGTTTCAAAGAATGGATGCTGTTTTTAGGAAGGGAAGTTGAAGGTAAGTTGTGGTGCTCCAACTGTTGTTGTTCCTCCAGTGTTGAGTTATTGGGTTTAGAAGTGCCTGTCAGCTGCACCTTTATGCGTACTCCCTCTTTGTGCAGTCTGTCAGGAGAAGGCTGCGTTGTTCCTACAAACGCCACTGATGTTGTTGCCACTGCTGCTCATTTTAATCCCCATCTGAAGTTCAAGTGAAAGCTTTATAAACAGGATCCAGGCTGGTCTGATACATGGCAGAAGGAATATTGGTGATTGGATGTGCAAATCTCCAAAGTAATGAAAGTTACTTCTAAATTAGACCATCACCTGTAATGTGGCAAATGACAGTTCCAAAAGGGAGACTTCAGGTGCAGTGGTAGTGTCCCTAACCCTGGGCCAGAACTGGATTCAGGCCTCACCTGCTCTAGAGGTATGCCATAACATGTCTGAACAGGTTCATTTCTAAAAAAACTTCCAAAATAATAGAAATCACCGTCAAAGTATTGAAAGAAAAGTCTCAGAACAAGTTAACATTTTGAATCTGAAATTCTGAAGAAGGGTCACTGGACTCAAAACATTAACTCTGTTTTCTCTACATAGATGTTGCCACTTCTCCAACAATTTCTGTTTTTGTTTGTTTCAGATCTTCAGCATCCACAGTTTAGTGTTTTTCCTCAGAACAAGTAATGTGAGCAAAATCCTCTCGCATTGGCAGGGAAGCAAGTGTGTGATTTCAGTACTAATGGGTATTTATTTGCCTGCCATTTGATTGTCACTGCGCTTTTGCTTCATTTTCAGTAATAAGTTGGATGGCTTTGGAGCTGAGGCAGGGAGTCAAAAATCTCCTTGAGTGGTTGCCATGATGCACTTAGGAGATCCCCCAAAAATATTCCCCCTTTCACTTCTTTGTCCCAGCTGGTGAAAAATTAGTCTCCCAATAGACTATAGACAGTGTAATATTTTGACCAATTGGCTTGATAATGGTTTGGACATTAAGACTTTTTTAAGAATGCACTCCCTTTATATGTGGAAAAATGGTAAGTCTTCTGCTTGAGCTCTGTTGATCCCGGTTCTGATTTGTAGATTATTTCTCGGCTGGCTGATCTTGAATCTCTTGGATACCCTTTGTGGAGGACATCATTCTGTATGAGAAAGTTATGGGTCCATTATCTTAACTGGAAGATCCTTAACCTCCCGAATTTCCTTCCTGGAGGACAGCTGCCCTATTGAAGCAATGGCACAGTGGCTCAGCGGTTAGTACTGCTGCCTCACAGCACCAGGGACCCACGTTTGATTCCATCCTCAGGCAACTGTCTGTGTTGAGTTTGCACATTCTCCCTGTGCCTGTGAGGGTTTCCTCCAGGTGCTCCAGTTTCCTCCCACAGTCCAAAGATGTGCAGGCTAGGTGGATTGGCCAGACTAAATTGCCCCTAGTGTTCAGGGCTGTGAAAAGCAAGTGTGTTATACGGCATAACAAGGTGTAGAGCTGGATGAACACAGCAGGCCAAGTAGCATCATAGGAGCTGGAAGGCTGGTCAGAGTTTTTCTAGCCTGTCCTTATAGCTGAGATCCTCTAATCCTAGGTAGCATTTGGGAAACCTCTTCTGCACTCTCCCCAAAGCCTCCACATCCTTCCTGTAATGTGGTGACCAGAACTGAACAAAATACTCTAAATGTGGTCTAACCGAAGTTTTATGAAGCTGCAACATGACATCCTGACTCTCGTACTCAATTCCCCAACCAACAAAGGCAAGCATGACATACAGTTTCTTTACCACCCTATCTGCTTGCATGGTCACTTTCAGTGAGCTATGGCCTTTTACACCAAAGTCCCTCAATGCTGTTCAGAGTCCTGCATTAACTGTATATTTTTCATTAACATTTGATCGCCCAAAGTGCAGCACCTCTCACTTACCCAGCTTAAATTCCATGTGCCATTTCTCCACTTATATCCCACTGTATCCTTTGTCAACCCTCTACACTATCAACAACTCCACTGATCTTTGTCTCATCTGCAAACTTACTAACCCACTCATGTACATTTTCATCTAAATCATTTATATACAGTATATCACAAACAGCAGAAGTCCCTGTATGGGTCCCTGTGGAACACCATTAGTCACAGACCTCCAACTAGAGAAACACCCTTCCACCTCTACCCTCTGCCTGCTATGGACAAGCCAATTTTGAATCCCATGCATCTTAATCTTTTGGATGAGCCTACCATGAGGGACCTTTGCAAAAATCTTACTAAAATCCATGTAGAAAACATGCACTGCTCGACCTTCAATCACCTCCTCAGAAAATTCAGTCAAGTTAGTAAGACAAAGCTATGCTGACATAGCCTAATTAGGCTATCCTTTTCCAAAAGCATATTATTATCACAAAGAATAGTGTCCAATAGCTTCCCAACCACTGATGTGAGACTCACCTTTCTATCATTTCCTGGATTAGTTTCCTTCTTGGAACAGAGAAACAACATAAGCTACTTGCTAGTCCTATGGGGACCTGTCCAGAGGCTAGCAAGGATACAAAGATCTTGGTCAAAGCCCCAGTGATCTCTTCTCTTGCCTCTGTCAATAACCTGGGATAGGTGTCATCAGTCTCTAGGGACTTATCCACCTCAATGCTCTTCAAGAGACCCAATACCACTTTTCTTGATTTCAAAATGCCTTAGCATATTAACATGTTCCACACTAATCTCACAATCCTCCATATCCTTCTCCTCATGAATACTGAAGCACAGTACTGATTGAGGATCTCACACACACATCTGCTGCCAAGCACAAGTTCCCTCCTTTATCCTTACCTTCTCCCTAGTTATCCTCTTGTTTTCAATGTATGTATAGAATTACTGAGATTCTCTTTAATCCTACTTATTAAGGTCATTTCATGGCCCTTTTTTGCTCTCCTAGTTTCTTGCTTAAGTCCTAGCACGGGCCCTCTGATTCTAACTTCCTAAACTTTACATGTGCTTCTTTTTTCCTTTTGACTGAATTCACAACCTCCCTTATTATCCAAGGGTCCCTTACCTTTTTACCCTTGTTCTTCCTCCTTAGCAGAACATGCCAGTCCTGAACTCTGATCAATAGGTCTTTAAGAACTCCCACATGTCAAATGGGGACTTGCCAATAACACCTTCTCCCAATTAACACTCTCTATCTCCTGCCTAGTACTGATGTAATTCACCCTCCCCTAATTTAGTACCTTCCTGCTTCATACTGGGACATTCAAGTGGATAATGGTAAAAGGAACACCACCATATTAGCATCCACAGAAGAGGCACAGTTTTAATATATTTGTTCAAGGGAATGTGGGCATTGATGCCTGGGTCTGTTTTTAAGTGTTCATCTCTAATTTCCCTGGAGAGGATTGTGGTGAGCTCCTTTCTCGAACCACTGCAGTGCTTGTGGTGTAGGAACACTTACAGTGCCGTTAGGAAGTGAGTTCTGTGAAGACCATGTCTTTTTGATTTTTTAAAATTTTAATTGTGGGCTGAAATGAAAAATAACTATTTCAAAAATCAGGGATTGCTGGAGGATGGCTGCATGTTTCCAAAGCAAGTAACCTGACTCTCATTGTAAGCATCGTTTGCACAGCTATTTGTTTGAGAAGTGGTTAAGCTATTTTTCCTAATCAACCTGTTCAGAGATGTTATTACACACCTCTGGAGCAGGTGGGGCTTGAACCTGTGCCTGCCAATCTAGGGTTAGGAACTCTATCTCAGCACCACAAGAGGGCCCTTGAGAAGTGCTCAGTTGATTTGCAAATCAACTGCAGCTATGAGGTTGTGTACAGATAAGCCTTGCTTAATAGAAGCCAATGATTAGTCAGTGAACTGGTGACTGTTATTGGTGACATAGACCTTCTGCTTGCCAACAACTATGTGATTGCTTCTCAATTGAACAGCTGAGGGCTGTGAGCAAGATCCTGAGAAGCTCTTCCACCGCCACTGGCGCTCTCACTCTCTGTTCTCTTCAATGAAAGCCACTTTAGACCTGAAGAAAACCAGTTTATCTTTCCTTCAGTAGCTGCTGTAACATTCGACTCTTAATTGATAAGTCAGAGACTTTTATAAATGAACCTCGTGCAAACCATTGGAAACATCACAATTGTGTTTGACCAGCACATGGTAGAATTATTTCTGGAAGCACTGACCTGCCTTTCTAGTATTGCCCTCCATCCAGAATACCCTTGTTTATTTACTTGTCTCCATATGTGTGTGTGTGTAAGGTGCAGTTTATAAGGGGATTTAATTTTAATTAGCAGATTTATATGCCAGTGGTTCATAATTGTCTACTTGTAGCTGGAGTCTAATTATTTGTAATAAATACTAATTTTGTTATGTACCGAGACCTGGTCCATGCTTTCTGTTAGCCATAGTCTGAAAATCAATAGATTGTGTATTTTCTAAAATCTTTAACTTTGGCAATGACTCCAAGGCTAGTGGGGCTTGATTTCCAGCGTGCTACTACAGTGAGGCATACAGTTCCAAGAATCTGACCGAGGGCTGTGAATGAATGGTGATACAGTTCCAAGTCAGGACGGTATGTGACTTGAGCAGCAATTTGCAGGTGGTGGTGTTCTCATGCATCTTTTGCTTTTGAACTTTGAGGTAGTTGAGGTCTTAGATAACAAAAAGGTTAATTGTATGATAACAACAAGTACAACTGTATTTGGTTTGTCTTACCTGCCATACATATCCAGTCCTTGGGAAATTGGTACAAAGAAATGTCTTCCCCAGCTAAAGCTAGCATAGAACTCCTTAAATCTGTGTGTGTGACATCAGTAGACAGCACATGCAACAACCCTCTTCTAGTGAATCAATAGGCTAATTAACCCCACTAAAACAAGAATATCCTTCCTTGGTTAAGAAGACTACAAAAGATTTTAAAATGTGAACTCATTAAAATCTTGCATAACTTCAGAAAACCATGTTTATATGTGAAAACACTCGCAATATATTTAAATATTTGCTTTCTTGGCTGCTTGTTGGTAAAAGTAAATATGAATGACTTGATTGCCATTACAGACATATGGTTCATGGTGGCCATACCAAGGACATAAATATTGAGGAATGTTTGATTTTTTTTTTTTGAAAAAAATGTGGTGAAGAAAAAGAGGTGGGTAAGTTCTGTTAACTAAACATGTCATTGGTACCGCAGTACAAGAAGAAATTAGTTTCGAAGTGCAAAATATGGTATTAATTTGGTTGGAGATGAGTATAGGGTGTTCTGCTACAATCCGTGTCCCGGCAATGTGAATTGGCTGTAATGCGGTTGATGAATAGGCAAATGCTATTTTTAAAACAGGATCTTGTGTTGGCTATAGCATGATTCCATTGAGTAGGCATGTTGCTGTCAGGAGCCCTTTGCAAATGATACCTACAGCGTACTTGTACAATGCTGTGATTCTGAGAGTCAGCCTTCATTAAAACTGAAAAGTAAGAAGCCAGCAATTGTTATCAGGAAAAGTAGGGTGTAGGTGAGAGTGGAAAAACAGTACCCATACACTCCTCCCGCCACTACCTACCTACACTCACCTATAGCCATCCCACCGACCTTCCCTACGCCCTCTCATCCCCGCCACCTTGATCTGTCTGTCTTCTCTCCGACCTACTTCCCTCTCATCCCCACCTCCTTGACTCGACACAACCTGTCTTCCCTCCCATCTATCTGCTCCTCCCTCCTCACTGACCAATCCCCACCACTGCCTACCTGCACTCACCTATCACCATCCCACCTACCTTCTTTAGTCCCACCCCTCCTCTCTCTATTTATTTCAGAGCTCCCTTCCCCCTCTCCCATTTCTGAAGAAAGGTCCTGACCTGAAACGTCAGCTTTCCTGCTCCTCTGATGCTGCCTGGCTTGCTGTGTTATCTCTGACTCCAGCATCGGCAATTCTTACTATCTGTGAGTATATTTAGGTTACTTTGAAAGGAAACACCATGATGTACGTGACCTGGGTACAACAGGAGGCTCCAGCAGCCTATTTAAGTAAGTAGTCAGATCATGGTGGACTCATGTTTCAACTTGATTTTCCCACCTTTGCTCCATTATCCCTTGATGCCCTTGTGATAAGATTGTTGAAGGAGTCTGTTTTACTATGGTAATATAGACATATGTATATGTCATAGTCTGGAACTAAGGATAGTGGTGGTAGAGTCTCCAATGTTCTTTTAGTCACATGACTGACAAGTTATCTCTCCTAATCATATAGTCTGGTGCTGGCAGTTTTGGAAGAATTTGCAGATGGATGCTCAATCTTTTTAGTCATATTGTGAATGCACCTTCCCTGGCCATTGAGTTCTGAGGCAGGACTTGAACCTAGATCTTCTGGCTTACAAAGGCCTCACCTTGTTACAAAGAGCTTGCCAGCCACTGAAGTACCTTTGAAGTGCAGTCCTTGTAGAAAACATAGCAGCTAATTTTCACACAACACTCTCCCACAAGCAACAATGTGATGATGAATGGACGGTCTATGATTGTGTTGCTGACTGAGGGATAAGTGTTGACCAAGACACCTGCATAACTGTCCTGCACTTTTTAGAAATAGGACAGTTGTGTCAATCCGAGAAGGAGCTGCAAAGCTGCTGTCACAGTTGGGCCGACCTGCCTCAACATCTACTGACAGTAGTGCTATCCTTTGTAATATGCTTTTTTGGTGGTCTGCCTCTAACTGTGCTTTTCCTATAGGCCCCATTATTTATATAGTGTGATTTTTTTTCTTTTTTTAAAATATAATATACAAGACAATGTTGCGCTGGAATGCAACTGTCACATTATAGCAAAACCCCTGTATTAGAAAAGGGAAAAGGCTACTTGTGGGAATAGTTAATGGGCTCCCAAGCAGAAATTACATTGTAAGACAGAGTTTAAAGAAATTTATATATGTTCAATGTAAGAAAAATATTGCTGTAATCACAGATAACAAGGTGTGGGGCTGGGTGAACACAGCAGGCCAAGCAGCATCACAGATGACTTTAATCTACTTGTATACTGGGCAAACTAGGTTGACAAAGTTTTTTTTTTAAAAGTATCTCATCTATTATTGCCTGATTTAATTCACAGACTGCCTTACTAAAGGGACTTTCTGCTCTCTCAATCATTACCATAATGTTCATATTTTCATAATGTTGGCAAATTTCCATTTTCAGTTTGAGTTCCCCAGTCTAGTCCCTGTGAATTTCTTCATTTTCTCATCCACAATTCCTATTTTTAATTTCCTATATATTGTTTTACAGTGGCTAAATCCAGTTGCCATGTATATGAAGCATAAAATGAAAATGTTTTGCTTTCATTGTCATTTAAGCTCTCATGCCATGATGTCATTCACACTTCTTTCATGTTTTTATTAAATTCTGTGTTCCAAATCAGTTTAATTTGAGCCTTTTTCATAGTTGGTGTGCTCCATGGTAAAGTTATTTACTGGATACCACTCCTGCAATGATAAACTGGTCAATTCCTGCTATTTAAATGATATTACCACTCTTTCCATTGACTTTAGTGTGTTATCATTTCAAAATATTAAGCATATAGAGCTCTTAAAATCCTAAGCTTTATAGAATCTAGGTAATATTTTAATGAATCCACTCCACTCCACTCCACACATTGAGATGTAAGGTTTTGGGTTCGCTTATTTGTAATTGCAAGACCTGAGACAGTTATAATCCTAGTCTGCATCTGAGAGAGCCAACCTAAAATTCTGCTTGTCTTGATTAGTTACAAGACTATTCCCAGGTACAGATATGTTTTCACAAATTCAAGTTAAGTTAGTCACAATAAGTACAACGTATGATACTTAACAAAGGCACAGGTTTTCAGATTCACTTCAGGACATCAGCTTTTGACTTTTGGCTCATTGGTCACATGCCTTTTTTTTTTTTCCTCTTCCGTTGAGTGAATCATAGAATCAGAGAATCCCTACTGTGTGGAAACAGGTCCTTTGGCCCAACAAAAGTCCACACCGACCCTTGCAGAATCCCACCCAGACCCATCCCCCTGTAACCCACCAAATCTACACATCCCTGAACACTATGGGCAATTTGGCATGGCCAATCCACTTAACCTGCACATCTTTGGACTGTGGGAGGAAACCGGAGTACCCAGAAGAAACTCACAGAGAATGTGCAAACTCCACACAGACAGTCACCCGAGGGTGGAATTGAACCTGGGTCCCTGGCGCTGTGAGGCAGCAATGCTAACCACTGAGCCACCTGGGTCACTGCCTTCACAGGACCCTGCATGAGAGTGGGGCAGTAGGGGCACCACAGGTAGTAGGTATGGAAGGCAGTTGGCGGGTGAATGCTCAGTCTTATCTTACTGAAGTGCCTCTGAAAATTACTGGCCCATGGAGACTACTTAGAAAAGGAAGCGGTGGCAGATTGGGATGGAGTTTCACTCATCAGCTCTGAGCATTTTGATTGTGCCCAGTTACGGACCTCAGCCTCTTTCTACAGGATAACCTCATTTATGTTTGACTGTGGTGTTACTTGAATGATGATATCTCAGATCTGATTTTTTTGAGTGATGTTCTCCTTCTGTTTTTTGAATGCATACTGGACTGCTATGAATTATTGTTTATTAACCCTTGCATGACACTACTCTCTGTGTGATCTGAGGCATCCTATACTCTGCTGGTTTGTCATCACATGTATACCACATGATAAGTCCTGGATTAGCTAGGTAGTAGTATGCCTCATTCCTGATCAGTTACTTAAAGGTGATGGTTATCTCATTGATATCACTTCCTACTATCTCCTAACTAGACCACTGAGATGTCCATCATTTATAGGATTGTCCCTTTTCATTACAGCTTGTCAGTCTTATGTTTTTAACTTCATAGATCTCTATCAAGATAATAAGGCACCATCGGAGTTATTGGTTGCCTGGTGTCCCACCCCAGTGAATTATATTGTCTCAGATGTTTAAATTAATACATCTAAGTATCTGGTCAGTTCCAAAGCCTTTTAGTTAAAAGAATCATTTACTAACTTAACTGAATCCACTTTCCAAAGACAGTTCTGACTTCTTGTGTTTTCCAAAATAAATAAACAAATAATGAATAAATAAATAATTAGTCCTGTTACCGGTTTTATGTTACAAAACCTAAAGCTATTTTCCTTTCAAAGTGATTTATCATTTGCCCTGTGATTAAACAAAGCTGTAAAAGTGGTCTATTCAAATATTTGTTTATTTAAACCTGAGGGCATATGGAATTCTCTGCTTACAAACATGCAGGCTCAGACAACATGATCTGACAGCACAATATTTTAACAGGTCACAATTAAACAAAATATAAATTAATTCCTCACATGCTGAATCAGAATAATAAGCTAAATCAAAACTAATTATTGAAAAATAAACTTAATCCTACAATGTGGGTACATCCACTACTGCCTGACACTGTTGTTCATGACTGAAGCTTCTTGTGACTTGTACAATCCTTTCTGCCTGACCACCATTATATTCTATCTCCTTTTGAATCTTGTATGTCATGTGTCATTTTGAAACTGTTATTCCATTCAGGCTAACTCATTACGTAATGATAGTCCAAATCACCCGTTGACTATTCCTCATCATTTCTCGGTGGTACAGAAAGATTTGGACGATATGGTATATGAATCACTGAAAATTGATATGAATAGACATCAAGTAATTCACAAGACAAATTGAATTGATTACTTTGAGCTCCCCACTCTTTGTAGGTCCTTTTGTTTTCAGATATTTTTATCTTTTTGATATCGTCTGCTCTAAGATGATACAAAATATTTGTTTGACATCTCAACTGTTTCCTTATTCTTCTTTTTCTTTTGTACTATTCTCAACTTCTCTCGCACTACAGGTACTTCAGATAACTTCCCAAGAAAAGTATCTATTCTGCAAACAAACCTATATTTTGTTGTTTGGGTACAGAACTTGGAATAATGCTTGAAAAAAAGACATTTTGTCAAAACTTTTCATCTTACATTCAACAGGACATTCACACTAATACCAGTGTAAAAGGGAACAGCGTTTTACGCAGCATGAGAAGAGAGCACTGTCTGGTTAGCAAGTAGACGCAATTCAGTAGAAGACATATAAAATACAGTTCTTTACATTTGTTATTTTTTGCAAATGCCCTGATGAGTGTTTAGATGAAAAGCTTCAACAAAATGTCTTTTTTTCAGTAACATTCAGCTTTATATTTGTTGAAAATTATTTATTTAAATATTTGCTATTGCTTAAACTTTTAATCCACCTTACCTAACTTAGTCTTCACAAGTACAGAATCTGCTTTATTTGGTTTTAAGACCCTAGTTTCAAGCTTGATTAGTTCACTCCAACTCAGTATCTTTTACTTAATTGAATTATAATGACCCTCAGAGGATCTATTATTATGTTAACCCTGCCTTATTACTGAAATTAGATCTAAAATAACCTACTCCTTATTTGATTCTTTGAGATGTTACTCAAGAAAATTGTCTAGAATATATTCAATGAACTTAACCTTACCTAACTTACTATTATTCAGTTGAATTGTTCAGACTAAAGACAAAATTCTTCCACAATTATTATATTACACTTGTTACATGCTTCTCCAGTTTCCTGATTTGTATCCTGCTCAACACTGTAACCACTATTACGGTTACAGTAACAAATATCACCAGTGTTTTCTGCCTCTTGTCATTGCTTAGTTCCATTTGTAGTGAATCTGCATCATCATTTTTTGGTGTAAGTTGCTATCCTTTTTAACAGTTCTGTATCCTGGAATACATAATTTTCAACCTTGGCTGCCCTCCAACTCAGTAAAGACAACAAAAAAAACACATTTAACTATTTGCACCATCTACAAATAACTTTGTATATTCAAATATGATGCCACTACTTTTTAATTTGTTACAAATTTTCTCTAAGTTGCTTCAGTTACTAACTCTGCATAGCCTTTGTTCACTTTTCTGTAACTTTCTGGCACAAGCTATTTTTCCCAGTAATAATTACCTTTGAGAGGACATTATTACTTTCCTAGAATTATAGGATAGTTACAGTGCAGAAGTAGACCATTCAATCAATTGTGTGTGTATTGGCTGTGTGCAAGAGCAAGTTAGCTAGCACCACTTCTGTCTTTAATCTCCTTCAAAAATAAAAATCTGCATGATTATTATTTTTACTGCATATCCAAGGTAGCTGAGCAATTCTGTTTCCATGTTTACCATCCCATGCCTTTATTTCAAGTGGTATGTCAAGAACTCTAGAAGGCATGGGTTTGCCTTCTACCACCATTTTTCTCCATATCGATATTTCCTTCAAATTGCCAAGTTCTTTGTTTCATCATCAGGAAATCCACAAAGCCACATGTTTTACATAACTTCCTCAATTCATTCATAAACTGAAAACTTTTCACAATCTGTTTGCTTCCTTTGGTTAAACTTGAACATTCCATATTAATGAGTGGTGCTGACACTGATTCTGATGCTCCTTGACAACTTAGACTAATTCATCATAGCTCTTTGCTTAGGATGGGCTGGCGCACCAAGATTCTTGATAAATATGTTGCAAATTCACAGATCACAATCAGATGTTTTTTGGCATCTGTTACTAGTTCATCTATTCCAAGATCAAAATTGTCTTTCCATATTGTCACAACAGTTGTAGTTTCTAACTCTGATTAGACGCCTTCCTGAAGGCTTGGAGGCATAACAACAGTGTTGGTATTGCACTTATTCTATAAAGGTCAGAGCTATTGCAGTTGTGTATCTTCACTCAGTGTATTCTGAAAGCAGCTATTGTGAAAGGAGCTGTGAAAATCAGAAGACCACCAGTGAAGGTTGAACAAGGGAGACATCATGCACAGGGAAGGAGAAAACCAGAGGTGTGAGGAATTTTGATTCCATCAGCCACTGATAGTAACTGAACGAAATAGCACCTATTAATTACTTAATACTCCTGGGATCTTTCGGATTTCTGTTGTAATCAATAATCAGTGTTCAAGCCCTGAAAGTTTCCAAAATACTCAGGAAAGTTCAATCATTGGGTGACCAACTGGATACAAGTCAGCCTTGTAAATAGAACAGACATAATTAGTGAGAAGCTGCTTTTCATTCACAGACAGGCTGTCTTGTGCTTGGTGTTGCTCGGCTCACTTTGCCAATGGGGAAGCCTTTCTCCACCTGTAGAACATTTTGTTGCCATCTGCCAAAGACTGAGGAGGTATGGTGGTGATGAAGAGAGAGGCTGCAAAGGGATTGAGTGAAGAAAGAGGGCTTCAAAAGAAGTGGAAGGAAAAAGAGACTGACTAGTACACGAGGAGGAACCTGCAAGGTAGGAGAGAGGGAAGTTGCAAACCGGTGGAAGATTGTAGTGGTTGGGAGAATCTTCTACCAGTTGTGAATGCATGGGGAGATGAGGGAGACAGGTGTGGGAGTGTGTAGGAAGGCTGCATGGGGCTTTAAAGGGAGGCCGTAAAGGAGGAAGAACAGTTTCAAACTTACCAACAAAGGAATACGCACCTAACTAGGAGCAAGGAAATCTTGCAAATGTATGAGGAACCTGTTGGGGGTAAATCGCCACAAGTTACCTTTAATTCGGCTAATTATTAAGAAATCTCTCAATCAAAAAAAATCAAGTACTGAAACAATGATTTAAACTTTATTAAGACTGTCAAATAAGCAAGCATAAATCTGCGACCCAACTTAACTATTATCTATGAACCTCTTGCTTTAAGACTGCATATGTGTAGTACCTAATCTATGGGAAAACGTATGGGTTGCTATTGTAATGAACACTGTGGTGTGAATCGTACCATATTTTGGCTGTGTCAATAGTGTCAAGTTTCATGGAGTGTTTCTCTCATGAGTCCCAGTGAAATCTTTCTCTGTATCATTCTGAACTCATCTCATTAACAACCAACCATGCCGTTATGGTCTTGATAGATGGAGTGGTGCAGTGGAGAAAGAGTCAAGATGGGTGGTGGTTTGCCTAGGAGTGAATCATGACCTGACTGCCCCAAGTTGCTGACAGACCATTCTATTCTTTTGGATGATGTTGGATGCTGCCTTGACTTATCACGCTGAGGCCCCAAACTGAAGGCTGTCTCCCTTGACTTGACAAAGGACTCTTGACAATCATGACCAGCTTTCTGGTTTTATGTCTGCACTAAACAGTAATGCAAGACAGAAGGAATGTGAGCTTGGTAGCTTTCGCTTTGGGGGCAAAGTGCGAAAAGGCAAGGTAGGGATTCTATGAGCATCTAGGTTGATTGAAAGTGAGTGAATGAGCAGGTGAACAGCCCTGAGATGCAGCCACGTCCAGCTCTTGAGCTGAGTGCCTGTCCCTGGGCATAAAGTGTCTTTGCAGCTACATTTCAGTGCTAGTGGCCAGTGTGCCTTGAAGTGCAGCTTTAAAGTGCAGAAGCATCCTGTAAGTGGATTGGGAATGTAACATGGGGCTCCTGAGAGCCTGGCAGGTGTCAGATGCCAGTGTTTTTGAACACAGGATGCATGTGTCTTGTGCCCTGAAGTGTACCCTGAGGTGTTATTTCTGGGTGTTCAAGATGACGGCCAGACAAATGAGTTGAAGTTGTCAGGTATCCATTCTGAATCATGATTTTTGGTTCATGAGGTTGATAGCAAGCAATGAGCCCTGTTAATAGACATCTTGCATTTCCTAGTGAGAATCTTGTCTTCATGTCAAGAACTCTATTTGAAAATGTAAAAAATTGGCCCCAACATTGAGATAGGCCTTGTTAGATTTTTCAGATTTCCCACCATAACCCATATCGTTCAGGCTCCACATGGCCCTGTGTCAATTACTAAAAATTATACTGAGATTGGGACCCGAGATGTAGTTAAAAGGGTAGTAGTGGGCCAGCTAAATCTTTCAACTTTGTACGTATGCCATGTGATCTGTGACCTCATCAGTTTGTGCAAGGTTTCTTTAGGATGATGGCCCTTTGCATGTAGGATTACACATTGTTATTTTGATTTTAAAAAATGCAGCTAATTTATCATTATCTTATGCCAATAAATTGCGTGGTGTCTAAGGAATTAATCCTTTCCTTGTGTGTTGTGTACTTAAGTTCAGTGCAGGGCTTAATTATTATTGGGTACATTGATTTCATCTCCTTCTGAGTGAGTCCAAATTCCACGTCAACACAATTTCAAAAGGTATTGTTACTAATTGTCTGCATTACAAAATAAATGGGTTAGTGAGAGTGAAAAATGAACAATTGAAAATCCTTGAGAAAGTTTCAAGACACTCTTACAAAAATATATTGTACCCTGCAACAAAAGTATAACTGGGAGTGGTAACATAGTGCTAATGTTACTAGTCTAATAATCTACAGACCTGGACTGATGCACTGGAGACATGAGTTGAGATTTCCCCTTTGCAATTAGATAAATTTAAATTCTATGAATAAATGTGTAATAAAAAGCTAGTCTCTGGTGGTAATTCTGAAAAAGCAATTTGTCACGAAAATCAATTTGGTTCACTATTGTCCTTCACTGAAGAAAATCTGCTGTCCTAACCTAGTCTGGCCATCATGTAACGCCAGACCCCTAAGAATGTGATTAATTTATTTTCATAAACTCAGTTCAACATCAACATTTCTAAACCACTCCCTGGGCTTGCAGACTCAAAGAACAGTGGCAAGTCTGAGGATTGGGAATGGTTTAGAAACCAACAAAAGGATATCAAAAAGTTGATAAAAAGGATAGGCAAAAAATAAAAGTAAATTAGCCAAAAATATAAGATGATTGTGATATCTTTAAGTTTATAAAAAGGAAGAGGGTTGCCAAAGTAAAAACTTGTCACTTAGAAGCAGATACAGCCTAAAATATCATGGGGGATAAGGAACTGGCAAGGACTTTGAACACATATTTTGACACTATTCACAGTAGAAAACACAGATTGCAAATCATGAATAGGGAGGAAAAGGAGTGAAGGGGCTAAAAAGAGTGAAGAAATGAAAGTAATTAATATTGGCAAAGAAAATGTTTTTGGGGCAACTTGAGTCTAAAACTTGATAAATCCCAGGACCTGATGCCCTCACCCAGGTTCCTGAAAGGGATAGGATTTTTCGGTTTGGTAGCTTTGGTTTTCAAGGATAGCAGGAACTGCAGATGCTGGAGAATCTGAGATAACAAGGTGTAGAGCTGGATGAACACAGCAGGCCAAGCAGCATCATAGGAGCAGGAAAGCTGACGTTTTGGAACCTTCTTTGGATTTCAGAATGGTCCTATCATGTTGCAAGTTGGCAAATGTATTTACTGCTTTTCAGGAAAGCCAAGAGAGAGAGAACCTGCTGTGTAATTGGGAAAATATTAGAATCCACTGGAAGGTGGATCGAGGGAGGCTTTAACCATGCGCTTAGAGAAGACCATAGTATCATTAGAACAAGTTCACATTATTTTAGAAAACAGAAATCCTATTTAACAAATTTATTAGTCTTTTGAGAATGCAACTAGTAGGGTATATAAAGGGGAACCCATGGAGGTACTGTACAGACATTTCCAAAAGGCATTCAACAAAGTATCTAAAAAGGCTATTAGGATAGATAAGGTCTCGTGGAATTTGGGGATAGTATATAAGGATTGATTAATGGACAGAAATTTGCAAGTTGGAAGGCTATTTACAATCTATATTTGTGATTTGGAGCTGGAGAGTAATGTTACTAAATTTTCAAGGTTTGGCCTTTGTTGTATGGAGATTTATAAGAAGAAATGAAAAGTGTTGTTACAATTGTGTAGGGAGGTCATATTTGAAATATGCCTCTCCATATTTAAGGAAGGATAGATTTGCATTGAAGGTGGTTCAGTGAAGATTCACTAAAATGGTCCCTATGTTTAGAGGTTTAGAACCTTATGATGAAACGCTGAGTAACCTTAAGCTCTGGAGTTTAGAAGAATAAAAAGTGATGTCATTTAAATTTATACTATCAAATGCCTTTAAAATAATGTAGGCACTGAGAAATTGTTTCACTAGTCAGGGAATCTGAAACACAAGGCAGAGTCTCAGGATAAGGGAGCAAACGTTTAGGACTGAGATGAGTAGAAACTTGTTCACTCAGGATTGAGAATCTTTGGATTCTTCACCCCACAGTGTTGTGGATGCTCCAGCAGAGAATACATTTAAGGCTTTGATAGACAAATGTTTCTTCTGTCAGGGAATCAAGGGATATGGGGACTGTGCAGGAAAGTGGATGTTGAAATCCAAGTGCAGCTAGACTTTACTGAACATGGAATAAAGCTCAATGAGCCTCATGATCTACTTCTGCTCCTATTTGTGTTCCTGTTTTCAATACATTAACTGCTACACTATTATATCAGTAGTCTCCCTCTCCCTTGGCAGCATAGCTGCTCTTTCTTTGCCCTGCCACAAACTACTTCTCCCTCAGCTAGTTACCAATCATTCAGCTCTCTCTCTGTCTCCCATTGGTCTAATCTCCTGTCCACTAGTTCCTGTTCACTACCACAGAAAGTAGTCAACGCTAGGACATTTTGTGATTTCAAGAAGAGATAGATATAATACTTAGGGCTAAAGAGATCAAAGGACATGAGGAAAAATGAGAATAGGCTTTTGAGTTGGACAATCAGCCATGATCATAATGCATGGTGGAGCAGGTTCAAAGGGCCAAGTGGCATAATCCTGCTCCTGTTTTCTATGTTTTATCATATTTCCCTGCTCAATCCATCTTTCTTTTTCCAACACCAGTATCCAACAACTAGTCTCGAAACATCAGCTTTCCTGCTCCTCTGATGCTGCTTGGCCTGCTGTGTTCATCCAGCTCTACACCTTTTATCTCTTTATCCAACAACCTGTTCTGTTTTTGATTTCCTCAAGGTTGTTTCTGGTTCTCTGTGCCAGCCTGGGATAGGCTGACAGATGGATGACATTATATATGTGATGTTGCTGACAACATCACATAACTGGATTATTGGGTAACTGCTGCAGTACAAAATACAATATATGAAGTTATCAGCCCATGAGAGTTATACCTGTTTCTGAAAGATTCCTAGGTAATTAGAAATGGCAGTCACCCTATCTTTAGCTCAATTGCATTTGGTACTCTGATTTTACACTTGCTAACACAATTTTTAAAAAAATCTTGATTGAGTATATTTCTCCTACAAAGCATTGATTTACAAACTCATGTTAGAGCTAATTCATATTTTGTATATGACTCACCACAGTTACTATCCCCTATCTTTCCAAAAAAAAAGCATACTTGGTGACGTAGTACATTTCATTTTCAAGACAAAATCATCTGTCAAGACTTATCGGACATAATCATAGTGCAGTGTAATTACAATAATGTACTTAATCCCATTAGATTTTCGTATTGGGTTGAAAATTCACCTGCTCCAGTTGTTTTTCAGTGCAAAGGTTTGTGTTGATTTGTGATTGAACAATGTCCAGGCTTTGCTGTTTCAGACAGTACATAAATTTCATACAGCATCCTCATTGACTTGTTACAATGTTTAGCCAAGTAGGCCTATGCTGCTAGCTGACTGAATGCTCAACCACTAGCCTAGTAGAGTATGAGGCTAGCATGTGTTCCAGCTAGCCTGCAGTTCTCAAAGACAACCTGCACCTCTCAAAGGGAAACACGGGCAACAGAAACAAAGCTGCTGCAGATTGCCAGTGGTACAATTGTCTATAAGTGGAAACAAAGCCAAGGACCAACAGGAAAATGAAGACTCCAAGATTCACAGATGCAGTGTTGGAGGCATCACACATGGAGCTTGATGGGAGGAGAGACCATGAGACTTGGGAGAAGAAGTAAGCCATTCAGTTCACCAAATCTGCTCTGCCATTCAATCAGATCATGGCTGATCTTTCCTGCCTTTTCCTTTATAACCTTTGATTTCCATACTATGTAAAAATCTGTCTTTCCTGGCCTTGAATATACTTAATGACTTAGCCCCAACAGCTCTTTGCAATGAAGAATTTCATAGATTCAGTACCCTCTGAGTGAAGAAATTCTTCCTCATCTTTGTTAATGTGCGACCACTTAGTCTGATATTCTGCCCTTTAGTCTCAGAATCTCCCACAAGGGAAAACAACCTCTCCACATCTACCCTATCAAATCTCCTAAGAGCCTTGTGTATTTCAATAAGTGTGCCTTTCGTTCTTCTAAATTCAAATCTGTACAATCCCAACCTACTCACCTCCTCTCATAAGGTAGCCTGGTTGGTATCCGCCTGATTGACCTTCTCTGTACTGTCTCCAATGGCAGTATTTCTTTCCTTAGATAAGGGTCCCAAACTGTTCACAATATTCCAGCTGCAGTATGACTCCTGCCTTGTATAGTTTTAGCAAAGCCTGTCTGCTCTATTCTCTTTGAAATAAAGACCAACATCCATTTGCCTTCCTTTATTACAAAATGAATACTACCTCTTTTGTGATTCGTGCACAAGGACTCCTGAATTCCTCTGTGGTGTAGCTTTTTGTAGTCTTTCTCCATTTAACTAATATTCAACTCCTCTCTTCATCTTGCAAAAATGCATAACTTCACATTTTCCCACATTATATTCTATATAAGGTTTTGGAGTAGATATGTAGCTTGGGTTGTGGATGTTGTGGTTGGCCGGCTCGCTGAGCTGGTTCGTTGTTCAGCAGACGTTTCATTACCCTGCTGGGTAACATCATCAGTGCAGCCTCTGATGAAGTGCCATTGTTTTCCCACCTGTTATTTAAACTCTGGTGTCCATTGAGCTGGATTACCTCCCTTCTGGTTTTCCTTCATAGTGGAGTGTATATGGGGTTGAGCTCTGTGTGTTTGTTGATGGCTTTCTTCGTGGAGTGCCAGGCTTCTAGGTATTCCCATGGCTGTCTCTGCCTTGCTTGTCCCAGGATCTTGGTGTTATCCCAGTTGAATTGGTGGTTCTCCTTATCCGTGTGAATAAAGATGAGTGGGTATTGAACATAGAACATAGAACATAGAACAGTACAGCGCAGAACAGGCCCTTCGGCCCTCTATGTTGCGCCGACCTGTGAACTAATCTAAGCCCATCCCCCTACACTATCCCATCATCATCCATATGCTTATTGGTCGTGTCTTTTTGTAGCCAATTGGTATTCGTGTACCCTTGTTGTTAATTTCCTTCCTGTTTGTCCAATATAGTGTTTGTCACAGTCTCTGCAGGGAATCTTTATAGATGATATTGGTCCTGTCCATAGTGGGAAGTGGGTCTTTGGTTTGGGTGAGCAGTTATCATAGGGTTGATGTGGGTTTGTGTGCCACTCTGATGCTCAGCGGTCGTAGCAGTCTTGTGGTTAGTTCCGATGTGTTCCTGATGTAAGGTAGCATGATGAGTGTGTTGGGGCGTGTAGTATCTTCCTGGTATTGTTCGTGTAGGCATCTTCTGACCCAGCTTTTTTTGGATATTCATTATCCTTGAAAGCCTGGAAGAGGTATTCTTCTTCTTTTTGGTGTAATTCTGTGCTGCTGCAGTGTCCAGTCTTTGCATTTTCAGACAGTGCATAAATTTCATACAGCATCCTCATTGAGTTGTTGCAATGTTCAGCCAAGTAGGACTATGCTGCTAGCTGACTGAATGCTGAACCACCAGCCTAGAAGAGTGTGAGGCCAGCAAATAGTGTTCGTACGCAGCTTCGTTTGTGTGTGTCAGGATGGTTACTGTTGAAGTTCAGTATCTGGTCAGTGTGTGTGGCTTTTCTGTGTACTTTCATTTGGAGTTCGCCATTTGTCTTGCACTCTACCATGACGCCCAGGAATGGGAGCTGTTTGTTCTTCTCTTCCTCTGTGGTGGATTTGATTGCGGTGAGGGTGTTGTTTATTAGTTTGTATGTCTCCTCTAGTTTGGTCTGTTTAATGATGACAAAGGTATCGTCCACATAGCGTATCCATAGTTTAGGTTGGATTAGTGGAAAGGGCAGTTCTTTCCAGTCTTTGCATCACTGTCTCGGCTATAAATCCGGAGATGGGTGTCCCGTTGATCTGTTCATACGTTTGGCTGTTGAAAGTGAAGTGGTGGTGAGGCATAGGTCAAGTAGCTTCAGCATGTTGTCGGTGGAGATAGTTTCACTGGGGTCTTGTTCTTGTTCTAGTAGTGTTGTCATTGTCTCCCTCGCTAGTGGTATGCCTTTTGATATGAATAGGGCAGTGACATCAAACAACATCATGATCTCCTCGTCATCTATCCTTATGTCTTTAATGGAATTGAATAATTCTTGGGCTGAGTGGATTAAGTGGGGTGACTTGTTGACCAGGTGCCTTGGTCTCCTTTGTAGTTCCTTGGCTAATCTGTGTGATAGCGCGCCTGGTAGGGAGACTATGGGTCTAAGGAATACTTCTGGTTTCTGTACTTCTGGGAGGCCGTAGAATCGGAGTGTGTTGGTTCCTTCGGGTTTCATTCTTAAGAAGTCTGTTTTGTTGATCTGTCTGGTCTGTTTGAGTCTTTTTAGCGTGTAGAGGATTTGTGGTGTCAGGTCAGTCTGTACTGGCAGGTATGTGTTCTCATTGGCTAGCAGTGCCTGTGCCTTGGAGATGTAGTCCCTTTTATTTAGTATTACTGTCATGTACCCTTGGTCTGCGGGTAGTATTTTGATGTTCTTGTCCTTTTTCAGTCCTTCTAGGGCTTGCCTTTCCAACATGTGAAGGTGTTGAGTTCTCTCCTTCTGGTCAGTGTCGGGATTACTGTCTGTCTTATGGGTTTGTTGTGTTTCTTCATTGTTGTTGGTTCTCAGTGTGGCTAGGAATTCTGTTTTGTTGGCATCTTTCTAGTTATAGTTAAGTCCTCACGTGAGAACAGCTTTTTCTGTGTCTGTCAGTTTCCTGTCAGAGAGGTTTCTTATCCAGGTGCCTGCTCTGGTGCTGTTGTTTTTGTGGGTAAGTATGGCTAGCTTGTCCTGAAGGGTCTGTCTTTTCTTGGCCCTTGTGGTCTGTTGGCTGATGTTGATGGCTTGTTCCATGTCCGTTGTCCAGTCCTGATTGGTAGCTTCCAGGAATAAAGTCTTTTTTTTTTTGGCATGTAATTTCTCTGTTGTATCTGTGGAGCCGGTGCGTGCATCGTTTTATCATTACCTTTACCGTTTTGCGGGCTTGTGGGTTGTCGATGAGGAGTTTGTATCTCGCACTGTGTGGTAATACCTGGTTCCTGAGGCATCCATGTGGGAAGTAGAGTTGCTCGTGGGTTGCGTTCTCTCGTTTGGAGTAGTTCTCCCATTTTTGTGCCAGTTTGAGCATGTTACAGCTGTAGGTCTCTAAGGTTTTGGGGTAGATATGTAGCTCGGGTTGTGGGTGTTGTGGTTGGTTGGCTCGCCGAGCTGGTTCGTTGTTCTGCAGACGTTTCATTACCCTGCTGGGTAACATCATCCATGCAGCCTCTGATGAAGCGCCGTTGTGTTTCCCTGCCTGCCAATATATTCCATCTGCCAAGTTTTTGCGGACTCATCTAACCTGTCCATATCCCTCTGCAGACGCTTTGTGTCATTGTCATTAATTCCCCTCCAACCTATTTTTGTGCCATACACAAACTTAGCTGTGGTGCATTCACTTTCCTTTTCAAAGTCATTAATATAAATTGCAAATAGTTGTGGCCCCAGCACTGATCCCTAAAGCACTCCACCAGTTACATGTTACCATCCTGAAAATGTTCCCCTTATCCAACTCTGCCATCTGTTAGTTAGTCAGTCCTCTATCCATGTTAATATACCACCTCTAACACTATATGGGCTTTGATCTAATTAAGTAGTCTAATGTGTAGCACCTTATTAAACGCTTTCTCAAAATCTAGATTTATTACAGCTATTGCTTCCTCTTTATCTATCCTGCTTGTTACCACCTCAACGAATTCTGGTAAATCTGTCAGGCATGCTTTCCCCTTCGTGAAACCATTGCTGACTGTGCTTGATATGTTATGTATTTCTAAATCCTTTGTTATTAAATCCTTTATAATAATAGATTTTAACACTTGCCCAATAATAGATGTTAAGCTAAGGTTCTTGAGTAGATTTGTAGCTCGGGTTGTGGATGCTGTGGTTGGTTAGTTACTAACAAACCAGCTTGGCAAGTGAACCACAGGTGTTAAGCTAACTAACCAGCCTGTTGTTATCTGTTTTTTCTTGTCTCCTTCACTTTTAAAATAAAGATATTACATTAGCAGTTTTACAATTCTTTGGGCCTTATCCAGAAGCTAAGGATTCTTGGAAATGTCCTTTCTGCCACCGTAATACTGTCCTTGACTAACCATGCCACACCTCCCCCTCTTTTTTACCACCTTCCCTGATCTTACTGAAACATCTAAACCCCAGAACCTGCAACAACCATTCCTGTCCCTGCTCTATCCATGTCTCCGAAATGGCCACAACATCGAAGTCCCAGGTACCAGCCTATGCTGCAAGTTCACCCACCTTATTCAGGATGCTCCTGGCGTTGAAGTAGACACACTTCAAACCACCTTCCAGCCTGTCGGTAAACTCCTGCAACCTTGAAACCTTATTCATGACCTCACTACTCTCAACCTCCTGTTCACTGGAGCTACAATTCTGGTTCCCACCCCCCTGCTGAATTAGTTTAAACCGTCCCAAAGAGCATGAGCAAATTTCCCCCCCCAGAATATTGGTACCCCTCTGGTTCAGGTGTAAACCATCCCAATTGTAGAGGTCCCACTTACCCCAGAATGAGCCCCAAATATCCAGGTATCTGAACCCTCCTTCCTGCACCATCCCTGTAGCCACGTGTTCAACTGCTCTTTCTCCCTATTCCTCGCCTCCCTAGCACGTGACACGGATAACAAACCAGAGATAACAACTCTGCTTGTTCTAGCTCTAAACTTCCACCCTAGCTCCTTGAATTTCTGCCTTACATCCCCATCCCTTTTCCTACCTATGTTGTTGGTGCCTATGTGGACCGCAACTTGGGGCTGCTCCCCGTCCCCCTTAAGGATCCTGAAAACACGATCCAAGACATTACGGACCCTGGCACCAATGATTGACTTGCCTGGATGAGTGCAAGTCCAACAACATTGAAGAAGCTTGATATCATGCAGGTGAAATCAACTTGTGTGATTGGCACCCCATCTACATTCACTCCTCCACCAATGAAGAACAGTAGCTCAAGTGTGTACCATTTACAAGATGCCATGAAGAAATTCACCAAGATTCCATGATATGCAGCAAATCTGAAAAATCCTGTAACTTGTGATGGAACTGACAGTATGAAACATGGCCTCATTTGTGCTTGTTAACACCAGAATATCCCCTTTACTCAACCATTAGAGATTGATAATGGTATTCAGGATAACATTCTGAGACAACTGCCTCTTTTCATTCAAGCATGATCTTTGGAATTGGGACCCAGAAAGAATACATCAAGCAGGCGCACTAGGCGTAATGAAAAGATTTGGATTTAGATTTATTTATGTATTGTCACTTGTACCGATGTACAGTGAAAAGTGTAAAATGTCACCACGTTCTGGTGCCATCATGGATCACAGGATAAATTACCAAATAAATTGTACATGTAAAATATTGAAAAAATAACATTAAATTGAAATTACTAAAACAGAAACAGCTTCAAAAGTTTATCTTTCCCTCCCTGAAGCCAATTAAATTGCAAAAATCTGATATTACGGTATATGGCACTGTGGTCAAATGATCACGAGACAACATTGGACATTCTAAAGTGGCAAACGATTGGGAAAGAGTGATCTGGGTGTCCTTGTACACCAGTCACTGAAAGTAAGCAGGCAGGTGCAGCCAATAGTCAAAAAGGCAACTGGTATGTTGGGCTTCACAGAGAATTCGAGTAAAGGAGCAGGAATGTCTTGCTGCAGTTGCAGAGGGCCTTGATGGCACCACAGCTGGAGTTTTATATGTAGTTTTAGTCTCCTTATCTGAAGAAAGATGCTTTGACCATGGAGGGAGTGCAACAAAAGTTTGCCAGGCTGATTTTCTGAAAATGGCAGGAAAGACCTGTGAAGAAGACTGGATCAGTTTGGACTATATTCACTTGAGTTTAAAAGAATGATGAGGGATCTCATAGAAACCTATAAAGTTCTCACAGGACTACATAGGATAAATGTAGGAAGGATGTTCCCAATGACCAGTGAGTCCAGCAGCAGAGCTCACAGTCTAAGGACATGGGGCACGTCATTGAGGCCTGAGATGAGGAGAGATCGTTTCACCCAGAGAATAATGAGCCTGTGCAATTCTCTTCCACAGAAAGTGGTTGAGGCCAAAACATTGAATATTTTCACAAAGGAGTTAGATACAGTTCTTAGAGCGAAAATGATCAAAAGGGATGGGGAGAAAGCAGGATCAGGATACTGATGATCGGCAATGATCATATTGATTGGTGGAGCGGGTTGAAGGGCCGAATAGCCAATTCCTGCTTCCATTTTCTGTTTATCTGCTTCTTGGACAGTATCTTCCAAACCCAAGACCATTAATGTATAAAAGGACAGGCAACAGATACCAGGGAACACCACCACCAGCCAGTTACTCTCCAAGTTTCACATCACCCTGAAATATATTGCTGTTCCTTTAAAATCCTAGAACTCCCTCCCTAACAGCATTATGGCTGTACCTACACTAAATACACCACAGTGGTTTAAGAGGGCAGCTCATTGCCCTTGAGAAAATGGCAATTAGAATTCGGTAGTAAATTCTGGCCAGCGAGCACTACCCACATCTGCTGAATGAACTTAAAAAATAAGATTGAAACCAAACTGAAAATCTTAACTCTACTTAAAACTTATATCATCAAACAAAGCAACTTATTTGCAAACTTATTGTTTTGATTCCATAAATCTGGGAATTAGAGTAAATTGACAGGCCAAAAACATGTAACACTCAAAACAGACACAAATCCTCCCACGGCCGACGTAACTCCGCCCACAGCCGACGCCGACAACGCTCCGCCCACTGTCTCCACAGCCAGCAGCTCCAGAGGAGACAGCAACACTGAGCCCTGCCGAGTCTTCACCATCCCCCCAGACCTCCCCCTTACTGAGGACGAACGGTCAGTCCTCAGTAAAGGGCTCACGTTTGTCCTCCTCCACCCACGTATCAACGAATACCGCTCACGCTTGGATATTGAGCAGTTTTTCCGCCGCCTCCGCCTCCACGCTTACTTCTCCAACCGCGAATCTAACCCTCCCTCCACTGACCCCTTCTCCCGCCTCCAAACAAGCCCTCCTCCTGGACACCACCCCAAGGCCTCCTACCCTCCCTCGACCTCTTCATCTCCAACTGCTGTCGAGACATCAATCGCCTCAACCTCTCTACCCCTCTCAAACACTCCAACCTCTCCCCCGCAGAACGTGCAGCCCTCCGCTCCCTCCGCTCCAATCCCAACCTCACCATAAAACCCGCGGACAAGGGAGGAGCAGTCGTAGTATGACGCACTGACCTCTACATTGCTGAGGCCAGGCGCCAACTCTCTGACACCTCCTCCTACCGCCCCTTGGACCATGACCCCACCCCCGAGCACCAAACCATCATCTCCCAAACCATCCACAACCTCATCACCTCAGGTGACCTCCCACCCACCGCCTCCAACCTCATCGTTCCCCAACCCCGCACCGCCCGCTTCTATCTCCTTCCCAAAATCCACAAACCTGATTGCCCTGGTCGACCCATTGTCTCCGCCTGCTCCTGCCCCACCGAACTCATCTCCACCTGCCTGGACTCCATTTTCACCTCCTTGGTCCAGGAACTCCCTACCTACGTCCGTGACACCACCTACACCCTCCACCTCCTCCAGAACTTCCAATTCCCCGGTCCCCAACACCTCATTTTTACTATGGACGTCCAGTCCCTATACACCTGTATTCCCCATGCAGATGGCCTAAAGGCCCTCGCTTCTTCCTGTCCCGCAGAACTGACCAATCCCCCTCCACCGACACCCTCATCCGCTTAGCCGAACTCGTCCTCACCCTCAACAACTTCTCTTTCAATTCCCCCCACTTCCTACAGACAAAGGGGGTGGCCATGGGTACCCGCATGGGCCCAAGCTATGCCTGCCTCTTTGTAGGTTATGTGGAACAATCCCTCTTCCGTACCTACACTGGTCCTAAACCCCACCTCTTCGTCCGTTACATTGATGACTGCATCGGCGCCGCCTCGTGCTCCCACGAGGAGCTCGAACAGTTCATCCACTTCACCAACACCTTCCACCCCAACCTGAAGTTCACCTGGACCATCTCCAACACTTCTCTCTCCTTCCTGGACCTCTCTGTCTTCGTCTCGGGTAACCACCTAGAAACCGATGTCCATTTCAAGCCCACTGACTCCCACAGCTACCTGGAATACACCTCCTCCCACCCACCTTGCTGCAAAAGTGCCATCCCCTATTCCCAATTCCTTTGCCTCCGCCGCATCTGCTCCCTGGATGAGACATTCCACTCCCGTACATCTCAAATGTCCTCATTCTTCAAGGACCGCAACTTCCACCACCACAGTGGTCGAGAATGCCCTCCACTGTGTCTCCCGCATTTCCCGTAACACATCCCTCACGCCCCGTCCCTGCAATAATAACCAAAAAAGAATCCCCCTCGTCCTCACGTACCACCCCACCAACCTCCGGATCCAACGCATCATCCTCCGACACTTCCGCCATCTGCAATCAGACCCCACCACCAAAGACATTTTTCCCTCCCCACCCTTATCTGCCTTCCGGAGGGACCACTCCCTCTGCGACTCCCTTGTCCGCTCCACACTCCCCTCCAGCCCCACCACACCCGGCACTTTTCCCTGCAACCGCAGGAAGTGCTGCACCTGCCCCCACACCTCCGTCCTCACCCCAATCCCAGGCCCCAAGAAGACTTTCCACATCAGGCAGATGTTCACCTGCACATCTGCCAATGTGGTATACTGCATCCGCTGTACCCGTTGTGGCTTCCTCTACATCGGGGAAACCAAGCGGAGGCTTGGTTTCCGCTTTGCGAACTGAGCGCAGGTGTTCTGCAACAAACAACTGCCCCTCCCAGTCGCGAACCATTTCAACTCCCCCTCCCATTCCTCAGACGACATGTCCATCCTGGGCCTCCTGCGATGCCACCCGAAGGCTGCAGGAACAGCAAATCATATTCGGCCTGGGAACCCTGCAGCCCAATGGTATCAATGTGGATTTCACAAGCTTCAAAATCTCCCCTCCCCCAACCGCATCCCAAAACCAGCCCAGCTAATCTCCACCTCCCTAACCTGTTTTTCCTCTCACCTATCCCTTCCTCCCTCCTCAAGCCCCACCCCCATCTCCTATCTACTAACCTTATCCCGCCCCCTTGACCTGTCCGTCCTCCCTGGACTGACCTATCTCCTCCCTACCCCCCTACCTACACTCACCTTTACTGGCTCCATCTCCGCCTCTTCGACTTGTCTGCCTCCTCTCCACCTATCCTCTCCTCTATCCATCCTCTATCCGCCTCCCCCTCTCTTCCTATTTATTTCAGAACCCTCTTCCCCTCCCCCATTTCTGATGAAGGGTCTAGGCCCGAAACGTCAAGTTTTCCTGCTCCTGTGATGCTGCTTGACCTGCTGTGTTCATCCAGCCCCACGCTTGTTATAACAAAGTGTGGAGCTGGAGGAACACAGCAGGCCAGGCAGCATCAGAGGGGCAGGAAAGTTGATGGGTGGGGACCCTTCTGAAATGGGGAGGGGGAAGGGACCTCAGAAATAAATAGAGAGAAGAGGGCTCGGGGTGGGATGGTGATAGGTGAGTGCAGGTAGGGAATGGTGGGGGCTTGGTCAGTAAGGTAGAAGGAGCGGATAGGTAGGAGACAAGATGGACAAGTTGTGTCAGGTCAAGGAGGCATGGATGAGAGGGAGGGTTGGTCATGGGATGAGTCCAGGGGGGAGGTCAAGAAATTTTAAAACTGGTAAAATCCATGTTTAGACTGTTGGGCTAACATTTCAAAACATTTATTTTGTAACAATTACTACCTGTATTAAATGGTAGCAATCCCAAATTGAATATTAATCTCCCTCACGTACAATCTGATTTGTGTTCCATAAAGCATGCATAATACTTCCAGGAGGAAAATTACTTCTGGTTCTGGTTCGGGTTGCAGTTCTATATTTTGTCCACTAGATGAAGCTAAAAAATAATTATTACTAATGAAATGTATACAGAGCTGAAACAATTTTTTTTTGTGTGGCTCATCGGTGAGTGCTGAGAGTGTTATTTGTTTTTAATTTATGCCCCACTATCATATTTGTGTATTAATAAACCAGGTATAGCATGGAGCAGATCAAAGCACAGCTGCTGACACACTGCTGCAGCAAACTTTCTTCAGATCATTCCCTGTACACATTGAGTGAGTGCAGAATTAAACATTTTCTACTATGTGCCAAAATTGCGTCTTAATTCCAATCTCAAAACACCCTGTATCATAGCAGTACAACATTTCTATTTCCCACATTTTTCATCCTTGTGGTCCCAGAGCAAGATTGCCAATTTAGTGTTAAATTATGGGTAATTTTGTGTTGTGCATTTGCGTGCACTAGAAACTGAATTGAAAATGTTCCAAACTCCTTTCTCTTGGGACCCTTGGTTTGCATAGAGGAAGTTTTCATTTCATTGTTCTAGGTTGGACTCAAAAACAGATTCCAAAGTTGATAGTCTTGAATTATGAGCTGCTGCATCACTCAACCCTTTCCTTTCAGGAGTTGTCGACAGTCATTTGCTGGCCCTTAACAAAAGATTGTTTCGCATTTTTTTTACTCTGGAAAGGATTATATCCCTGACTGAGATTCCACAAGGTTTGTGACCTTAGTGGAGTTCTGTGAATATTGCTACTAAATTTTGTACTCATGACTTCCAAGACTTAAGATGGATGGTATGTCTGAGGAAGTTGAAAATACTTCAAGGTTACGTTTTGGTGTCACAAATGAAATATGCTTCAGGATGGTTTTAAAATAGACAGAATTTCTTCAGGGTAGGGAATGACTTTCAACAGCAACTTATTGAGAGAAGCAGTAAATTGTCAATAATCAAAGATATACTTTAAAAGCAGTAAAAAGAAAAAAAAATTGTCAGTTTTAAACTTACGAATGATTTTATAGAAGGCAACCTGACAAAATGAACTTCAATTACAATTCATATGAGAAACCACACTGGAATCAGGAAGCTTGTGTTCAAGATCCAGAATAGTTCTGAACTATGTAAGCTAATGCATCATTTACCTTTGTATTGTATTAATCACTTAGAATCATGTAATTATCTCTTAGCCCTTGTGTTTCAGTGAATGCAGACTGATGATGGGGAGTCCTGTGTGCACAGTTTGCCTTATGATGGTGGATTATAGCATTAAAGATAAATGGTAGTGGGTTTGAGAACCAGAAGGAAGACGGGAAATAAGGTCAAGACACAGACCTTCTAGGATCAGCAAATCTGAAAAATTATGTGACCTGTGATGGAGTTGCAAGATGCAGAGAAACAGGGTCTTGTGTGTTTGTTGACACCAATAAAATTCCTCTACTCCACCGTTAATGGTGATAGTGATGTTACAAGCAACATTCTAAGACAGCTGCCTCTTTTCATTCAAGCATGACCTTGGAATTAGGGCCTGGAGAGAATATTTCCAGCAGGTGCTTTGAACAGGACACTGATGTAATTTAAAAATCAATTGAATTGTCCAAATCCGGTATGGCTCTGTGGACAAATGACCATGAGCTCAAAATTGGACGTTCTAAATTGTCCTACAACCAGAGATATTGGGCCTGACATAAATCAGTCAAACTAAAATTAAATAGCAGCCAGCAGCTATCAACTACAAAGTGAAAACCAAGGTCATTGTGGTCATGAAGGTTCACCTTCTTTGTGAAAAAGTTTCCCCTCAAGTCCCTTTTAAATCTTTCCCCTGTCTCCTTAAACCTATGCCGTCTAGTTTTGAACTCCCCTTCCTAGGGAAAACACCTTTTCTATTCACCTTATTTATGCCTCTCATGATTTTAAAAACCTCTATAAGGTTACCTTTCAACCTCCTACCCTCCAGGGGAGAAAACCCAAATCTATCCGGCCTCTTTTTATAACTCAAACCCTCCAGTCCCCATAACATTCTTGTAAATCTTTTCTGCACCCTTTCCAGTTTAATAATATCCTTCCTATAGCAGGGTGACCAGAATTGTTCACGGTATTCCAAAAGTGGCCTCACCAGTGTCCTGCACAGCTGCAACATGACATCCTATTTCCTATTTTCAATGCTCTGACCCAATGAAGGCAAACATGCCAAATGCCATAAGGCATTCTACTACTAACTGCTTGATTTATTAGATATTTCTAATCATTTGTTCCAGACATGTTGTGACTCACCTCTAGAGCAAATGGGACTTGAATCTGGGCCCTCTGACCCAAGGATAAGGACACTACTTTTGCACCAGAAGAGGCCTACTAATTGACTTCTACAACATGGGAGCAATTAAATCACAAATTTTTTTTTATAATATTCATGGTTAAACCACTTCAGAGATTTCAAAGGGAACGGATACAAAAAAGGGAGGATTTAGCTGAAACTCTAAAAAGCACTCATCTGACTATGGCTGGAATACCGTGAACATATTTCAGGCATCTCTTTAAAGGAAAGTATACTGGCATTGGAGACTGTACAGAAAGGTTCACTAGGATTGATACCAGGTTATGAGGGACTGTTTTATGACCGGTTGAGGAGGTTGGGCCTTCACTTATTGAAATTTAGAAGAATGAAGGGTAAATTACAGAAACATATAAAATTTATGAAGGAAATAGATAAGGTAGAGGCAGGGAGGTTGTTTCCACTGGCGGGTGAAACTAGAACCAGGGGACATAGCCTTGAAATAAGGAGGAACAGATGTAGGATTGAGCTGAGGAGAAACCTTTATCCCAAAGAATTGTGAATCTCTGGAATTCCCTACCCAGTAAAGCAGTTGAGGTTACCTCATTGAATATTTTTAAGGCATAAACATATTTTTGAATAGTAAGGAGTTGAGGGTTATGGTGAGCAGGCAGGTAGATGGAGCTGAGTCCATGAGAAAGATCAGCCATGATCTTATTGAATGGCAGAGCAGGCTCGGGGTGGGGGGAGGCAGGATGGCCATTTCCTGTTCCTGTTTCTTATGTTCACTACTGTGTCTGGAAGCTCTTGTTGGGATATCTCTTGGTTGGCTTCCCCCTCTCAGAAGTTCTTTGTTTCGATGGTGCTCTTGGTTTGGTTTCCAGATTCAGCTTTTCTGTTTGGCCTCTGATGCCACTTTCAAGGAACTGTGTACCTTAACCCCTAGGTCTAGATTATATGTATGGTAGGATTACTGAAACCTTGTCCCCCTCCCCTCCCACATCATCCAAGATATGCACCATTGCATATAAGAGCACGTTCTGCCAAATTATCAATTCAGTGTAAGAGGATGCAGCTCCGTGCCTTTGAGAACTTGAAATGTGTTGGAATTGTTAACAATAGTTGGCATTTTAAAGGACACTGGTGTTCATTTCTGCCTCACAGAGGTTATGTAGGGTTCTAGTTTGCAATCAGTTATCTTCCAATTTTCAAGTGGTTCAAATCACCCCAGATCGCTGGTTCTGGACAGTGGACATGTTTAGGGAATGTAAAATGAAGAAGACAGTTGACAGGTGTTTGACAACAAAAGAATTGCTGCATTTATTTAAATACAAAAAATACAAGAAATACAGGTAAATGCAATAGACAAGGAAATTAACACAATCAATTACACAGAGGACAGTAATACTATTCAATACACTATTAGCTAGATTAAACACTGTTGAACCTAAAGACAACAGTTTTAATTAAGAATCTTTAATCAGGCCTCCTACCCTTTGGGTCCCAATGCACTGTCACCACTCCCCTTCCTCTCCCTGCCATCTAGGTTGAAACTTTGGGGTCTTGGGAGTTTCAGCACACCACTGAGGAGAACATGGTTTTAAAGTGTGCCCAGTTGCTGAGGTTCTTGCCTTTGAGTTTTCTTGGTTTGGAACAGGTCTGTGTCTAGAAGCTCTTGTTGGGATAGCTCTTGCTTGGCTTCCCTCCTCTCAGACGTTCTTTGTTCCAATGGTGCTTTTGGTTTGGCTTCCAGATTTAGTTTCGTTTCTTGGTTGCGAAGCTGCTTCTTGGGAAAGCTGTTTGCACAGAAGCTTGTTGTTGAGAAAAAAGACTGTCTCTCAGGTGAGAACAGGGCTGGCAGTTATACAGACTGTGTGCTCTGCTATCTCCCCTCAAATCTGTGTTGTCCATTGTGTTTCTGGTGTTCCTTCTGAAGTCAATTAGTTTCCTGATCTTTAAGAGTATGAGTGAATGGATTTTGATTGAAGTTTGAATGCCCGGTAAGTATGTAGGCCCCGTGCTGTCTGTACTGGGAACCCAAGGTGCAAAAGTTAGTTTTTTGATTGATTTGAGGTATAAATTGGAACTCCAGGCTGAATAATGGGTCCAGATAGCCACTTCAGTTCTGTGAGTTGTATTTGTGTATTTTCCACAAAACTCATTTCAGCTTCCATTTACCTTTTAAAAGTTTTGAAAAATCCAGTGTTTTAGATATTAGAAAATATCCAGGGTTTCTTCCAATGTTTTAGATACTGGGGATTTTTGTTTCATCCTACAGTTACTAGATTAATTTGATGAATTTGAGAGTCAAATTCATCTCACAATTCCTTAAAGGGCTGGACATCACCCACAAATGGAGCCTGTCCCCACAAACAAAAAACATGGAGCAAAAACAAAGTTGCTGGAAAAGCTCAGCAGGTCTGGCAGCATCTGTGAAGGAAAAAACAGAGTTAATGTTTCAGGTCTGGTGACCCTTCCTCAGAACTTGGGAAGGTTCTGAGGAAAGGTCACCGGACCTGAAATGTTATGAGAGATAAAAGGTACTGCAGATGCTGGAGAATCCGAGATAACA
>JAHRHZ010000095.1:1427793-1447507 GCA_024137785.1 Ginglymostoma cirratum | reverse complement strand
CAAGATCTGTACCAAAACACACAGTAATCGGAGTTCTCTAGGAATATGCTGCACTCTGATATTCCCTAAATTTTTAGCCAGATGTCTGGTTAATGGAAAGAACCAGAGATCTTTGGAAGCCTGTTATTGGTCACACACTATGGAATGGAGTTCAAATACTATTGTAAGCTTTAATAGCCTTTAACATCTTAAAGCGCTGAGATGTTGTTAGTATCTGTTCGACATTTTGTCCTTCTTACACTTTGTGTCTCTGAGTCTTTCCTCATCGGGAATTCTTCTGTGGTCTAGCTACATTTGTTGACTTGTGGCTGTATTGATTAGTTTATTCCTACTGTGAACCTGCTGTCTTGTTTAATTTGTAATGCTAATTCTGGTAGTACTGCAGGAAGAAGCAGGGCATATTGGTTTGAAATCAACAACATAATATTATTGTTGTGAGAAGACCAATGAGGAGAACTAACAATTTCCAAAGGGCTGCCAAAGCCTTGGCCTGACCAGTATGCAGATAGCTGGCAGAATCATCAACAATGGCAGTGCAGAGTACCTGATTGCAGCATAAGAAAGAAAAATCTCATCAGTCAGGGATAAGATATCCCCAATGTGGGTACATACGCATCACTTCTTCATATTCTCCATCAAGTAGCTTCCTCTTTGGTTATCTTCCCATTCTTGCTTTCACAATCCCCATTAACATAGTTGCATCTTCTATGATGCATTTCTTAACCCATTTTATTATCTTGCACTCTGTACAGCAAAACCATCACTGGGACAAGCCATTCTGAGCTTACCATATCCACAATGCTTCACAATGGTCTTTTTTTTAATATCTTAATGGAGTCTACCTTCCCTAATAAATTGGCTAGATGTCATGCACATTTTATCAGTTTGTCTATCTCTGATTCATTATTTCTCGTAGAAGTCATTATACAATATCCCACAAACTGTTGGATCATATCATACAACATATACCTTCAACTATTCATAACAAGCAAAGTACTGACTATACCCAACCAGTCAGCATTTGCAAAACTCAGACAGTGTCCAGCAATGGATATGATACTGCAATCAGACAGTATTTGTTAAGTAGTATGTGCAAGAATTACACTGACAGCCAGTTTAGGATTGTCAGTTGGATTGAACTGTGGCACACTTGTGTGTACTTTAAGCTGTATATGCTAATGTAAATGAGTTTGCTGACCTGAAAGGTACAATCATAAATACCAACTGCATATGTTCACATCCATTTTATTTCAAACTGCTCTGGTGCATACACACATGCAATATAAAGCTGATATTTAAAAATAAAAAAAACTCTATTTTGCTTAATGGTTTTTTTCTTCTGATATATTTTTTCTTCTTATTTTAGACTCTTAGTTGTTTTTAAGGTTGTTAACATTATGCTTTGATTTAAATCAGAGATTTCACTGCTACTGCACATGCCTCTGGGTGTCAGCAAACATGGCCTCTCAGCAGACAGAAAGAACATGTACCAATACTGTGCCTGTTTCAACTCAACAAAATAGGTGACATCCATTTTCTGGTTCATTGGTCAAGGTGTTCCCCTGAGAAATCAGAATCTAGCTGTCTGGTTTAAAATTTAAACTAAGCTTTGCAAGTAATTATCTGCAACATAACCTGTTGCAATGTCCATGGCAATGCCTCTACCAATCCTAAAGATGGTTGGTGCCAATCCACTTGCCAACCAATCAGTACTTTTCTCTTAAAAAGGATAAATGTTGTTTTCCTTGTACTTTTGGTCTTTCTTTCTTGCAAATTCTCCTAAGGAGTGCAAGACAAAAAGCTGTAAAAATGTGTCTTTTCTCAGCAATACTCAGGCAGAGTACCAACAAATGACTACAGATCACTAGAAACAGTGACATTTGGGAAAGCAGAGTGATCACAAAATTAAGTATATTGTTAATAGAGCAAAAGTTGGGTTTTGGCCTAAATATGAATTCAACGTAGATGGGGGAGAAGGTGCTGCTTTTTATTCTGTTCCCCTCAGTTGCCAGTAAATTCCTTTCTTTTAAGCCTTCAATTTATTCCTGTTAACAGAGTGTTGATGAAGGTGGCTATAGACATGGTCGATGCATTGATAATTATCTTCCAAAATTCCATAAGTTCTGGAATGATTCTTGCAGATTTGAAGCTTACAAATATCAGGCCACGACTTAAGGAAGGAACAAATGGAAGACCAGGAACTACAAATGCTTCACCCTTGCATCAGTTATATTGAAAGTGCTATAGTCTATCCTAAAGGAAAAATTATCTGATTGGGCATGGTAAACAGATTTGTGAATAAAAAGTCATGTTTGACAAACATATTCAAGTTTTGTTTGCATGTTATTAACAAAATTTATAAAGGGAAGTCAATGGATATAGTGTATCTAGGTCTTCAGAAAGCTCTTGCTAAGATCTCAGGATGTTGATTAGCAATATTAAAGCACATAGCGTAGGAGGTAATTCACGGGCATAGAGTAAAAATGTCAAACAGACAGAACACAAAGTGATAAATTAGTCATTCGCTTTGGTGGTGGAGTCAACAGTAATCAGCACTTGTGTCCCAGCTGTACACAATATGTATCAATGATTTGGACATGGGGACCAAATGCAACATTTCCAAATTTGCAGATGAATACAAAGCTAAGCAGAAAATGGAATGAGCTACTAGAGAGAGCCATGGAGACAGGTACAATTACAACATTTAAAAGGCACCAGGATCAGTATATGAATAGGATGGGTTTAGAGGGATATGGGCCAAATACTGGCAAATGGGACTAGGTCAGACTGAGATGTCTAGTCAGCGCGGATGAGTTGGACCATAGGGTCTCTTTCCATACTGTATGACTCTATAGGTTTGTGGTGTGTGGAAAATGTGATATGTTTCCAGGAGGATTTGGACATCCTTATTCATTGGACAAGAACATGACCGAGGGAACGTAATGCAGTAAAATGTGAAGTTATCGAATTTGGCAAGAACAGATGAGCAAAGTGTTTCTTAAAGGGTGAGATGTTGGAAAGCATAGGTATACGAAGGGTTTGATTAGTTCAGTGGCTGGACATCAAGTTTGCAATGCAGAGTGATGCCAACAGATATGGTTTAATTTCCATACCAGCTGAGGTCACCACGAAGGACTCTCCTTCTCAGTCTTTTCCATTGCCTGAGGTCTGGTGACCCTTAGCAGTTTAACCTACCAGTCAACTCTCTACGAGACCGCAAGGCTGCTTTGGACAACCGTAGTGACCTTACCTTTATAAAGGGACCTTGTCAACAAGTCACTGAAGGCCAACATGTAGGGGCAACAAATTATTAGGCTAATGGAATGTTAGCGTTTATTACAAGAGGATTTGAATACAGAAGTAATGAAGTCTTGCTTCAATTGTATAGGAGCTTGATTAGACATCAACGGGTGTAGTGTTTACAGTTTTGGTGTCTTGGCCTCAGGAAAGATATTATTGCCATGGAGAGAAAAATGGAAGATTCATTAGGCTTGTTCAGCAATGATGAGACTGTCCTGTGAAAAGAGATTGGAAAAACTGGGCCTGTAATTTCCAGCATTTGAAAGGGTAAGAAGTGATTGCTTGAAACTCTCAAAATACTTTAAGGGACATATAAGGTATGTGCAAGTAAGATTTTTCCCTGGTTGGGTAGTCTGGTACCAGATAGTACAGTTTAAAAATAAGGATATTGGCACTTAGGACCAAGAAAAGAATTCTTTTTACTCAAAGGGTAGTGAATCTTTGGAATTCTCTATCCAAGTGGGCTGTTGAAGCTCAGTCTTTAAGTACAAAGTAGACGTCGATACATTTTTGATTGTCAATGGCGTAAACTGTTCCCTTAATTGCTAGTTGCATAAAGATGCTTGTTTTTACCCACTCATAGATAAAGACACCCAGACTGTTTGGATACCTGAATTTAGTAAACTCTCATCATTTACGAAATACTCTGTATTTCTGCTTTTCTACCAAAGTGAATAACTTCACTCTTAGTTACGTTTTTGTTCCATCTGCCACGTTCTATACGATTCACTTAGCTTGTCCAAGTCATCTTGAAGGCTCTTTGCATCCCAGTTTGATCAACAAATTTGAAGATACTGTATTACAATTGGTCCCCACATCCAAATCCAAACACAAAGTAACTACCATTTCACTGTTCTCAACTACAAATAAGCCTGTCATACCTGTAAACCATCTGCATTTGTACTAGCTAATCTTTGTCCTTTTTAATATATTTTCAAATCTTTTTCAGTCTACCCTTTGTTCCTCACTAGCTTTATTCATATGATCTTTTTCTTTGGTTGTTAGTTTCTTTGTCCTTTTTTGCTGTGTCTTAAATTAGTCTCAATTCTTAGGCTTACAACTGTTTCTGGCATTGTTATAAGGCACTTTCATTGATCTAATATGATTTTAACGTCTGTTTATCCTGGTTGATTCACCATTCCCTTTGAGTATTTGTGTCTTATAGGAATGTATGTCAGTTGTAGATCTTGTAATATTTCTTGAAATACTAGCCATTGCCTGTCTGTCATCATCAGATGTTTTTGTGTATATCCCTAAACAACTTTGGCCAACTTGTACCTCTTTTTTTTTTATTGTTTTCTTTGCTTAGATTTAAGGCACTAGTTTCAGAATGAACTGTATCACATTCAAATGTCTCCTTGAAGAGTTTTAAAAATTCACTCCCTACATCAATAAAGATACACGTGGGAAACCAAAAGTTTCAAAAGTCAGACGCGCAACTAAAACAGCTGATGGTTATGAGCCTTCTACAACTGCTCACCCCAAAGGAAGCCCTTTTTCCATCCCCATGAACTCAACAATGACAGCAAGGGGGTTGACAGGGTGGGGGAGGGGGTGCATGGAATGGTGAAAGAAAGGCTCATAACAAAGGAGAGAATGGACAGCTGAGCACACAAATGGATCCCTTCCTCAGGCAAGAAAGGAAGGTATAATGATACTTAATGCTATGCATTTCCATTGCAATGAGGTAGGATACCTTTGCACCAACTGTTGGAAGCAGAATGGTAAACAAATTGTAAGTTAAATATGTCACTCAGAACCAATTAGAATGGGAAATGTGGCTGAGGATTGTCGGAGGTTTTTTTCACGCTGCTAAAATGGGTTAGGTTACTGGACATTTTAAAGTTTTGTCTCCAAGGGAGAATTATCCCCTTATTTCTTCACTGAACCCAATAAATAAATTTACAGTTTGAGACACTCTGGGACAGTTCAGTCTTGGTGGTGGCTGATGATATAATATGTTTCTTTGATAAAAGAAAAGGTATTTTCAGAGTGTATTCATTAGATTATGGATCTGCTGCCTTGTATTAACCTAAGTCATGAAACAATTTAAATAAACAAAGTTATTAATGTAGAAGTTGTTCCTAGCCTACTCATTGACTGTGTAAATTTAATATTGGACAATAATTTAGCCAGTGTAGATCATAACATGATGACTGGGTTATAGCAATTGCTGGTTCATGCTGATCTTGCCAAACTCCCCTCAATTACTGTGTCTAAACACAAAAAGAGTTTTATAGGTTGCTGTGACTCTGAAGGGAAGAATGCACTGGAAGTAAGGCCCCATTTTCCATGAGCTGTCGCACATGTATAAATGACAAGTTGAATCACTAGGACAGTTAATATGTCTGTCTTTGACAACTTATAAGATGAAACAAGCTCACATCAGCTTTCAGGAATAACAAGAAAACAAACATTTATTTATAATAAATAAGTTATCTTTGAAAAAATTGGAAAAATGAATTATTAACTATTGATGTGCAGACATAAAACTAATATCCCCTTTAAATCTAAACACTGACACATCCATTCAAAAATAGGGCAGAAAGATGCTGTTCTGCAGAAATATCATGGGTGCAAAACATAGGCATGTGGAACAAGTTCTGTGGATTAAGTGTTCAGACCATTTTGATGGACTGAGGTGGATTTCTCATGATTGTTTTGGATTTTGGTGATGAGATTATGTTGTCAGTAACCACAGATGATCCTCATTTTGGTAGCTGGTCAGTTTTACCTACATCTTTACTCGTAAGAAATTCTTCTTCTCGGAGCCTGGAAGTGTTTATTTCCATTGATAAAAGGGGAGAGAAAGTGATGGGGAGAAGCCTCTTGGCTTCCAGGTTTTCCACACATTTGAGTGCAACTTCCCTCTCTTAGCTTTATGACACTGGATCTTGAAAAATCCAAAGTGTAGTGATTGTAATGAGATTAGCCAGCTGGAACTCATAGAATATGAGTTCCTTGAGTGGAGCTTTTAACCTGGCTCAGTCAGAAACCCCTGGCTGACATAAAAAATTTGAGAGTCAGAGAAACTGACATTCTGGTGCCTCACTCTGTATGAAGCAGTACTATAATCAAAGAATTGTGCATGTGTAAATAAAGGGTGACTCGGTGACGGGATATTGGCGTCTGAGGAATTATTTCACAAAGGCTATTCCTAGCTGGTGCCTGATTGTCTCTCAGAAGGATTATTTCCAGCTTCCGCAACAGTTGGATCACCATACTGTTCCTCTTGTTCCAAAAAAATATAACTGGTACCTTCTTTGAAACACAGCAGTGTTCAAACTCCCATCTTCTAGTTTATATTTCAAGTAAAATATATGTAGTCCTTCCAAGAGAACCACCTTTTTAATAAAAAAGATGTGTTTGCTAATGAAAAGTAGGACTGTGACAATACTTCAGCATCAGTCACAGGAAGTAAAACATGTGCGTGAGGACCAAAAACATGAAAGTAATGAACTTACGAAAACAAATTTAACCAAGACAGATCCTCAAATTCCATAAGACCATAAGACCATAAGACATAGGGGTGGAAGTAAGGCCATTCGGCCCATCGAGTCCACTCTGCCATTTAATCATGGCTGATGGGCATTTCAACTCCACTTACCCACGCTTTCCCAGTAGCCCTTGATTCCTTGCGAGATCAAGAATTTATCAATCTCTGCCTTGAAGACATTCAACGTCCCGGCCTCCACTGCGCTCCGTGGCAATGAATTCCACAGGCCCACCACTCTCTGGCTGAAGAAGTGTCTCCTCATTTGCGTTCTAAATTGACCCCCTCTAATTCTAAGGCTGTGCCCACGGGTCCTGGTATCCCCACCTAACGGAAACAAATTCCCAGCGTCCACCCTTTCTAAGCCATGCATTATCTTGTAAGTTTCTATTAGATCTCCCCTCAACCTTCTAAACTCTAATGAATACAATCCCAGGATCTTCAGCCGTTCATCGTATGTTAGGCCTACCATTCCAGGGATCATCCGTGTGAATCTCCGCTGGACACGCTCCACTGCCAGTATGTCCTTCCTGAGGTGTGGGGCCCAAAATTGGACACAGTATTCTAAATGGGGCCTAACTAGAGCTTTATAAAGTCTCAGAAGCACATCGCTGCTTTTATATTCCAACCCTCTTGTGATAAATGACAACATTGCATTCGCTTTCTTAATCACGGACTCAACCTGCAAGTTAACCTTTAGAGAATCCTGTACTAGCACTCCCAGATCCCTTTGTACTTCAGCTTTGACTTTTCTCACCGTTCAGAAAATAGTCCATGCCTGTATTCTTTTCTTCCAAAGTGCAAGACCTCGCATTTGCTCACGTTGAATTTCATCAGCCATTTCCTGGACCACTCCTAAACTGTCAAAATCATTCTGCAGCCTCCCCACCTCCTCCGTACTACCTGCCTATCCACCCAACTTCGTATCGTCGGCAAACTTCACCAGAATGCCCCCAGTCCCTTCATCCAGATCATTAATATATAAAGTGAACAGCTGCGGCCCCAACACTGAACCCTGCGGGACACCACTTGTCACCGGTTGCCATTCCGAAAAAGAGCCTCTTATCCCACTTTCTGCCTTCTGTCAGACAGCCAATCCTCAATCCATGCCAGTGACTCACCTCTAACACCGTGGGCCCTCACCTTACTCAGCAGCCTCCCGTGAGGCACCTTATCAAAGGCCTTTTGGAAGTCTAGATAGATAACATCCACTGGGTTTCCCTGGTCTAACCTACTTGTTACCTCTTCAAAGAATCCTAACAGGTTTGTCAGACACGACCTCCCCTTACTAAATCCATGCTGATTTGTTCTAATCCGACCCTGCACTTCCAAGAATTTAGAAATCTCATCCTTAACAATAGATCTAGAATTTTACCAACAACCGAGGTTAGGCTAATCGGCCTATAATTTTCCATCTTTTGTCTTGATCCTTTCTTAAACAAGGGCGTTACAACAGCGATTTTCCAATCATCTGGGACTTCCCCTGACTCCAGTGACTTTTGAAAGATCACAACCAACGCCTCCGCTATTTCCTCAGCCACCTCCCTCAGAACTCTAGGATGTAGCCCATCGGGGCCAGGAGATTTATCAATTTTTAGACCTTTTAGCTTTTCTAGCATTTTCTCTTTTGTAATGCCTACCATACTGAACTCTGCCCCCGACTCTCCTTAATTGTTGGGATATTACTCATGTCTTCCACTGTGAAGACTGACGCAAAATACTTATTAAGTTCTTCAGCTATTTCCTTATCTCCCATCACTAGCCTTCCAGCATCAATTTGGAGCGGCCCAATGTCTACTTTTGCCTCTCGTTTGTTTCTTATGTATTGAAAGAAACTTTTACTATCATTTCTAATATTACTGGCTAGCCTACCTTCATGTTTGATCCTCTCCTTCCTTATTTCTCTCTTTGTTATCCTCTGTTTGTTCTTGTACCCTTCCCAATCTTCTGATTTCTCAGTGCTCTTGGCCGCTATATAGGCTGTCTCTTTTTCTTTAATACATTTCTTGACTTCCTTTGTCAGCCATGGCTGTCTAATCCTCCCCCGGATAATTTTTCTTTTCTTTGGGATGAACCTGTGTATTGTGTCCTCAATTACACCCAGAAACTCCTGCCATTGTTGCTGTACTGTCTTCCCCGCTAGGCTCTGCTTCCAGTTGATGAATATCAGCTGTCAAAAGTCTCTGAAGACAGAAAAACGCCTGATCAGGAAAAGGAATTGTTGATGAATAATAATAATTAGTTGAGTGCCGAATTAAAAACCAATACTTGTGAACTTCTAGTACTTTGGTAGTACAGAACTTGAGGATTTTATCAAAGCATCTCATCATGATATCGTTAATTTGGGGATGTTAGAATATAAATTATATTGATTCAAAATTATATTGGCACAATTTAAAAATATTTTTCTAGTTATCTTCACATTTTTGTTTAAGTATTATTTACAATAAACTACTTTATGATGAAAGAAACTTGGCTGAATTATTTCAATTACTAAGCCAAATACAGTCTAATACCTATGTGATAAGTAGCATCATCACTATGTAAATCTTAAATTTTTTATGACCAAGGAATTAATACATGCCTATTTAAATGGCAAGAGATTGCAGAACTTGATGGTACAGATAAATCTGTGCTACCTGGTACATCAATCATGTAATGTTGGTGTGCAGGTACAGGAAGACAAATAGTATTTTGTCATTTATTGTAAGGAACAATGAAGTATAAGAAGGATGCACATACAATCTGATCGGCATTGCAAAAACATGGCTGCAGGATGATGTAGATTTGGACTTGAATATTGAAGATTATAGGATATTTAGAAAGGATGTGAAGCCAGATGAAATTGTCAATCAATGATAGAATTAGCACAACAAACAGAGTTCAGGAAATTCATCGGAGTTCAGGAAATCTGAAATTAGAAGCAATATGGGTAACTGAGAAAGGTAAAAGTAAGAAGTCAATGATAGAAGTAGTGTAAATGCTCCCAACATAATGGTAGGTTAGAATATAATGGGAACTTGTCGGAAAGGTTCAGTGATAATCATGAGAAATTTTATTTTACATATGGGCTGGAAAGATTGAATGGGTAAAAGTAGTCTAGAAGAGGAGTTTATAGATTTTTTTTTTTTTTTGGATAGCTTTTTCAAATGGCTCACACTGGAGCTAACTAAAAAGAGACTATCCTGGAACTGGTATTGTACAAATGGGTAGAATTATTTAATGATTTCCTCGTGAAGGTATCCACTAGATCAGAGCAATCATAATATTATTTAATTTACATTCAGTTTCAGGGAGAAAGAGATATGTGTCCAAGACTCATAATTCAAATTCAAATAATAGGAATAATGAGGGCATGAAAGCACAGCTAGTTAAAGTAAACTGGAAAATTAGGTTAATGGAGAGGTCATAGGGTTACAGTGGCAGACATTTACGGGGATGTTTCAGAACACACAGAATAGATATTTTACAATGAGATACAAAAATTCCAAGAGGATTAACTAAAAAAAATTAAAGTTGCTGTCCATCTTAAAAGAAAAAAGCTTGTAATTGTGCAAATGTGAGTGACCGATCAGACAATATGTAAAAAAGCAAAGAATAATTAAAACATTGAAAACGGGAAATAAATATAGTATTAAAAAAACTAACTAGAATACAAAAAGTTTAGAAAGTGTTTTTATGGATATTTAAAAAGAACAGTTATAATGTGAGTGTTAATCTGATGGAAAGTGAATCAGGAGAATTAATGATGTTAAGAAGTTGGTAGAGAAAGTGAACAGGTATTTCACATCAATCTTCAGTGGAAAGGACATAAACATCCCAGAAATAGCTGTAAATGAGGAAATGGGAGGAGCTCAATGCAATTACAATCACTAGAGAAGTGATACCATGCAAATTGTTACAGCTGCGTACTGACAAGTTCCTGGATCCTAATGGACTTCATCCTAGGGTCTTAAAAGAATAGTCTCATGAGATAGCTTACGCATTGGTTCTAATTATGTAAACCTCCCTAGATTCGGGGAACATTCAATTTGATTAGAAAATAGTGAATATAATTTCTCTATTCAAAACAGGAGAGAGACAGAAAGCAGGAAACTGGGAGCTAGTTAACTTAAGGTCTCTTATAAGAACAATGATAAAGATATTATTAAAGGCTTTATTGGAGGAATTTAGAAAAACTCAAGGTAATCAGGCAGAGTCAACATTGTTTTTTTAGTAGGAAAAGTATGTTTAACCAAGTTATTCGAGTTCTTTGAAGTAATAACCAGTGCTATGTGTTATAGACCAGACCAGAGCCCCTCAAAATATAGTAGGGTTGTTTGGACCCTCACTTTTTCTTATTTTAAGGGGAAATGTCAGGTGCTGTGTTCCAAATGCAGTTTGATTAGTCAAACTACTCAACATCAAGCAAACCACAATTTTTATTCAAACACAATAGTTAAAATACAACAAAAGAAAGAAGAACTTGGAATAACTTAACTCGTTTGGAAAACTTAACAGAATAAATATAGTAACTATTCCTAATTAACTGTTCCACTGTAGTAACATTCCATAAACATACCCTTGAGAAAAGGCAAATTCAGAAAACAGCTTTTGTCTCACACGTAACCTAGGAAGAGACCCCCAGCTTTTGATTGTAATAAAAAGAGGGGAAGAAAGTTTTCCACTTCTTCAAGACCCCAATAGCAACTGCTGCTGTAAACTAAAAATTGCTAGTTCTGTAGGTGGGAGCTTGATCATACCCATTCAGGCTGCTTCTGTTGTTCCAGCTTTTAAAAGAACACACTCAAGGCTCTGCAAGTTATTTATCTTCTCATAGACTGCTTGTCACCTGTCCTCCAAACTCTCTGTCTAAAAGAACCAGTACAAAATGCACCTCTTAAAGTCACAACATTGTCACATATGGGTAAAGGTGAACAGGTAGATGCACTGTACTGAGATTTCCAGAAAGCATTTGATAATGTGCCACGTCAAAGGTTATTCCAGAAACTGAAATCTCAAGGTGCCAAGGGTAAAATATTGACATGGATAGCAGATAGGCAGGCCACAGAAAGCAGGGTATGCATAAATAGGTATTTCTTCTGGTTGGCAAGATGCAACGAATTGTGTGGCACAGGAATCAACATTTTAAAACATATTGCTACAAAGCAGAGGTTGACCCCCCTCTGATAACCAAAACCAAAACACCCAGAAAGGTGTGCCTTGCCCTGTAATCTGTTAAAAGAGCCCCCAATCTGTTACCAAGGAGTGGTTAAATAAAATAGATCTTTGACTCTCCCTTTATAATTGACAAATAACAATTTATTTGTCTAACTCTAACAGTGAACAAATTAACAAAACTATTAGCAAAACAAATAAACCCCTTCAATCACTAACTATTTCCAAATAAAACAAGATTATAATGGTATGTTGTTCCAATAAATACAAGTCCCACTTACATAAACCAAAATTTAAAAAAATTGAATTCAGTCTCACAAAATTACAGCCAGGTAATGTCTTTTGGATTGTTCTGTGTCACCTTCATTGATCTTCTGTCAGGAATATTATCTAAGAGTACTGCCGTACCTTTATTTAGATGATGCTTTCTCTAAGGGCTGAGAGAGCTGATCTCTTATCAGATGGCACTTGGTTCTGTGCCGATTTTGCAACTGTCCCCAATTTTTATATCCTTGATGACAATCAATTTCTTACAATAGGATTGGTCTTATGTTGTCAAAACCATCAGATTTAAATTTAATTGGTTTTTGGTATCTAAGGGCCTGGTTTAAATTAATTGGCTAAATTTAAAAACCTGTTGTCTTGGTAAAAATCCTGCTTTGCCTGCAAACTGTACAGCTTTTTAATACAAATGTTTCAATTCGGGGACTCTGTACACCTGCAAACTCACAAGCTGCTGTTGCTCACAGACATCCATTTTACATCTCTAAGCATAGAAAAAGCACATTATTTTTTAAAGAGACCACATACTGCTTTCCCCCTTAGTGTTTTACAAACACCAAATTCTAACAACCTGCCTTCTAATGCACAAGTACTCTTCCCAACTTCACAACATTAAAAATTACTTGAATGAAGGTGTCAAAGGTATGGTTAACAAAGTTACTGATGATACAAGAATGGACAGTAACATAATCTGTAATGAGGACATGGGAGGCTCCAAAGGGAAATTTGGAGTTTAATGTGGAAAAGTATGAATTTGTCCATCTTTGCAGGAAGAATAAGAATGAAAGCATGTTGAGAGAAAGCAGAGTCTGAGATGCAGAGGAATCTGGGTATCCTCATGCATACATTTCAAGATTATTATGTAGGTAGAGGTACTAATTAGGAGACCAATTGGAATGTTATTATTATTTATTGTGAAAGGAATTTAAGGCAAAAGTAAGGAAGTTATACTTCAGTTTTACATAATATTGATAAGACAGTATCAGAAGTATTGTGTGCAATAGTGCTCTCTTTATTTCCAAAGGATGTAACTGTGTTGGGAGCAGTGCAGAAAAGATTAATGAGATTAAAATGCTGGAATGGGCAAGTTGTCTAATGAAGAAAGGTCGGATAGACTAGGCTTATCCACTGGAGTTTAGAAGGTTAATAGGTGATTTGGTTGAAAGGATGGTTTTGTTTTATGGGAGAATCTCAAACTTGGTGCCACCATTTAAAAATAATGGACCGGATTTTTCGAGGAGTTTGATTATTTGTTTACTAGTCTAACTTTTCCTGGGTAACTCTTTAATTTCATTGGAATCCTGCAAATTCTCCAATTTAAATGGAGACGTTTGTAGATCTTTTTCTTGGGAATCCCATCAGAGCGTGTTACAATGGGGATTTCACAGTACCCCCACATGCATCTCCCATCCACACTAGAATAACAACTGTCAGGTGATTGGAAAATCTGGATGAATGTGACACCAATGTAGGACAGAGAGGAAGAGAAATGTTTTCTGTCAGAGGGCTGTGAGTCATTGGATATCCCATCCTCAAGAGGTAGTGGAATTGAATCTTTGGGTATCTTTTAAGGCAGAGGTGAATGGAATCTCACGAAGACAGGGCTGAATGGTTATCTGTGGTTAGCAGGAATATGGAGTGAAGTTATAATCAGATCAGCCATGATCTTATTAAATGGCAGACCAGGCTCGAGGAGACAAATGTCGTATCTAGGTCCTAAATCATATGCTAGTGCAAAAGTAAGGATTAATTTTTTACTGCAATCAATCAAGGCATTGGAGTACAATGAACAGTTTTGTCTCTTTATTTGAAAAAAATGTAATTGCTTCACAGAAAGTTCACTTGATTCATCCTGGGATGAAGGGTGTATCTTATAAATAAATGTTGAACAGCTTAGGTCTACATCCATTGGAGTTTGAGTAATTCACCTCCTGACTCCTCAAAACTTACCCACTATCTACAAGGCTCAAGTCAAGGGTGAGATTGAATGGTCCCCACTTGCTTGTATGAGTGCAGCTCCAACAATGCTCAATAAGTTTCATAACACTCAGGACAAAGAAACGTACTTGATTTGCATCACATCTACAAGCACATACTCCCTCCACCACCAATGCCCAGACTGGCAGCAGTGTGTACCATTTACAAGGTGCATTGTAGAAATTTACCAAGGCTCCTTAAGACAGCACCTTTTAAGCATTACCATCTAGGAGGACAAAGGCAGAAAATATGTGGCAACGTCATCACCTGCAAGTTCCTCTCCAACCCACTCACCATCCTGACTTGGAAAAATATTGCCATTCCTTCAGTATTATTGAGTCAAAATCCAAGAACTCCCTGTTGAACAGCATTGTGGAAATACCTTTACCAAATGGACTGCAGCAGTTCAAGAAGACAGCTTACCATTATCATCTGAAGGACAATTAGGGATGGAAAATAAAGGCTGGCCTACTAGAGAAACCATCATCTCGTGAATGAACAAAAAAGAACACTTAGAGATAAGGAGCCGGTAAACACAGGGATAGTGCATGTATAGACACCAAGAGCCTGAGACTTTCCAGGCTGGGATCTCAATGTGCAGATAGCATTATTAGTTTAAAGAACAAAATTCAACAGAAGTCTTGAAGATGGAGGTCTGCAACTGGTTGGAGGATAAGAATTGTGGTAAAATGGTTGATCATGCACAACAGGTAGTAACAGGATGAAGATAGAAGTAAAAAATAGACCTGTTAATTTTAGTGGCTGAACCTTGTTTTGCTATGGCTATGATCTAAGGTTACCAGATTTAATGCTGAAGACAGAAAGTTGTGAAGTGTCTACAGAAAATGTGAGTTGCTATTTTTTAAGCTTACATTTGATTTTAACTGTTTAGAAGACCAAGATTAGAACCTAATTGGAATGGGGAACTAAAGTGACAAACAACCTTAAACTCAGGTTACACTTTCAGACTAATTCAGTACGTGCAATAAAACAATCACCTCAATCTTCATTTGTCTCCCCTGATGTGGCTGGATTGTTGGCTGAGGGATATCCAAAAATGGACATGTGGATTGTGTTGTGTGATTCATCTGTGCTTGTTTATTCTGATGAAAACAGCATGTAAAAGTCATACTGCTATTAATTGACATGATTGTAATATGCAATCAATGCTGAACATGCTGATGAGTGACTGAATGATGGAGTGGTACATGTTAATAGTTTAATATTGTACAGGCTATGGGCATTAATTGATCTGATTGAGCCGAAAGATTCCAAAGGAACTTATCAGGGTGGATAGTAAGAAGATATTTTCACTTGTCAGGGAATCCAGAACTGGGGAACATAGTGCAAAAGTAGAGGGTATCCTTTTTTTAATTCATTCAAGGGATGAGAACGTCACTGGCTAGGCCAACATTTATTGCCCTTCCCAATTGACCAGAGGACAGTTAAGAGTCAAGCACATTGCTGTGAGTCTGGAGTCACAGGTAGGACAGACCAGGCAAAGGAAGACAGGGTTAGTGAAAACAGATCTCTTGTTTTGGATCCAGAGAGTGTCAGTATCAAGGTCTAACCTTATCATGGTGTTTGCTTCCCTCCAAATGCTCACAGACCTTTGTGGGAGTCACAGGGTCTGAATGGACTGAATTTAGAATTCCACAGACCATTGTGGGTCATTCTGTGGAGAGCAAATATATGGGACTCTGAAGTTAAATCTCGTGAGTAAGGTGTTGTCCCTCTCTTGGCGCAGGTCTGTCATTGATCCTCTTGGGCAGCAGGACAATCTTTTTTCTTCTTAAGAACTGGTGTCCAGACTCCCTCCTGAGCACAAACTGTATCTTTCTCAGCATTCTTTGGCATCATGCAAGCCAGTAGACTTCAGCAGTGAAGCTTCAACTACTGAAGTACTAGACCAGGCAAAGGCACTTGCAGGCATGGAGCATCCAGGCACCTCCTTTATATAGCACTGGATACATTTTGGAGATGTCACCTATTCCAGCCTGGCAGAACACTGGCATGAAAAAGTTCTGACCCTGGTGATCTTTACAGCCACTGACATTGCTGTCCTCTTCCTTCGAAGATGCAGGTCTGCCTTCAAGAGTAGCAGATTTCCGTGGGCAAAACAGAGTCATCATACATCTGTTCTTGGCTTAGGCTCAGGTAATAGAATTACTTCCTGCAGACCTTGATTGCCTGCTGAGAGCCTTCTCCCTATCCTCCTTGCTTTTTAGATTTAGATTTAGCGTTTGTTGTCACGTGTGCTCAAGTACAGGGTACTTGAAAGACCTACAGAGTACAGTAAAAATTCTACAATGTTGCCACATATGGTGCCATCCTAGGTACAAAATTTCAATTAATGAAGTAGAAAAATAAAGAAATAAGTTTAACACTGCCGTCTTAGTATAAAAGTAGAAAAATATAGAAAAAGTTACAGTCCTTTTTTAAGCTATGGGCCTGCTCCTAGCTGGGCTTTCCCAAGAGGGCTTGCTTTCCCCTGTGCTGAGCATGCTTTCACCCACACAGGACTAAGACCTGCCTGTGCTCCCCAGCCACCTTCACCACCGACTGCCATTGCTGACCTCTAAAGGGCCTGCCAGGTTTTGTTGCCACCTGCAAAGTCTTGGCCTTGAATGCTGCTTTGCCTCTCGCTGCTGCTGCCACCATCCTTCGTGACCAACCGCCACTGCCGCCATCTTTTGCTGCCTTAGCCTCATCGCTGACCACCGTTGCCGCCATCCTTCACTGCCAGCCACCACCTCGCTACTGCTGCCATATGGGCTCGCACTGGGTACCAGGTGCTGCCAAGCTCCATTGCCGTCTCACGGCAGAGTCCTGCTCTTGGATCACTTCAGACATGGCTGAAGCAGCGATGTGGCTAACTGTTGTCGCTGCCACTGCCTTCACTACTGAGCTCTATCCAGAAGGCAAGTGGAGAAAGAACAAAAGAAACTAAAGAACTAAAAGAAAGTAAGAAAAAAAGTGAGAAAAGCAGAAAGAAATGTGAATGGAATGGATGAGGTCCAGTGAGGAGCCCTACTCCGCTGCCATCTAAGTAAAGAGGTTTTTAAGTGGATTTTCCTGTTCTATGTCACCTCTTATTCTCCTTGTCATTTTTCAGACCAAAACGGATAAAAATGTTAGCATTCATAATGGGGACCTTATGGTCTGAGCAGAAAACTTTAGATAAAAACCAAGCTCTAAGGCAGAGCATTTAGCAAGACATGTTGCGGTTTGCTGCTGCTGCATAATCTTGCCAATTTTATCAGATATGTCATAACTAGCTGAGGAGCAGCAGTAAGTATAAGGAGGAAGACAAAGGGAGGAGTCAGCCCGTTTCTGTTTAGGTTTTTCATGAAGAGTTCATCCATCTATGATACCAGTTTCCACAATCTTGATTTATGTTCATGGTTTCACATTTTTGTTCATTCTGAGACCAGCAGCATCCAGCTTGAATACGAACAAGCTGACCTTACATGCCACCAGGCTAGTCTATCAAAGACACAAAAACAGAAATTGCTGCAGAAACTCAGCATGTCTGGCAGCATCTTTGGACAGAAAGCAGAGTTAACATTCTGAGTCTGGTTTCTGATGAAGTTGAAACTTTAACTCTGCTTTCTTCTCACAGATGCTGCCAGACCTGCTGAGTTTCTCCAGCAAATTCTGTTTTTTGTTTCAGATCTCCAGCATCCATAGTTCTATGTTTTAGTTTAGCCCATCAAAGTGCTCATTTGTGTCTTCTGTGCCAGAATCTGTGTGTAATCTAGCCTTGGTGACCACTAGTGTGCACATTTTGCATTGCTCTGGCTGCTGGCCACTCATTCTGCTTGTCAGTGTGTACATATTTCAACTCTGTAATATCTTAAGTCACATGCAGTGTCACTATCTGAGTTGGTGGCTGAGAGTGTAAAACTGACTTCATCATCATTATCATTAGGGAGTTCCACCACTTGCTGGCCAGATAACTGTTGTTGGGTATCTGAAATAAAAAAAGTTCCAGGTCAAATAGCATCATCACCCAGCATCAGTGATTGACTGGACCAGTGTCTCGCAATATCTTAGATAACAAGGTGTAGAGCTGGATAAACACAGCAGGCCAAGCAGTATCAGAGGAGCAGGAAGGCTGACGTTTCGGGCTTAGACCCTTCTTCAGAAAATGGTTCAGCATACTGGTGAGTCACAGCTCATGTTTAGATTGAAAAGACTAAATTAATGAGTTAAAATAGGCAAATCCTTCAGCCTATCTTGAGCTGAAAGCCGCAGCTGCATAGAAAAGAAATTTCAATCTGAAAGACTGTTCTAAGATTAAAAGATCCTAAGTCGAGAAAGGAAAAGAACAAAAGTAAACCTCTTTGGGTGTTAAGAACTACCTTGGTCTGATTCTAAGAGAACTGAATGAATGTTTAAAGGACAATACTAAGTGTATTTTTGGTTGAACTAAAAGAAAATGGGAATTGTTGTGTTTTGTGGTTTCAAGCACAAGTTGACTACAAAATTAACATTTAGTCAATAGTGTCTTTTTAGTCTTGTTACACTAAAAGTCTTAAACATGAAATCTTATTGAGTTATCCTTTCACCAACTAACCAGAAGTTTTTTTTCAAAAAATTAGGTCGTCACTGGTATAAATATGCCACTATTATACCAATTACCCATTCATTTGATCAGAATGTGTGTATAGCTTAGAGCTTTTGGAAAGATAAATCTGATTGGGTTAGTACTTTATGACTCAGTGGTTAGCTGCACGGTTTGCTGTCAGGTTGTGTCTGCAGCAACAGTTCAGTCAATAGAAGTTAATTGGAAAACTACTGTTCTCAAACAAGCAAGCTACTTTTTTCATCTTGCTTATACCACTGGTCAAATGAGGAGCAACTCTCCGACCACTTCCACCACCCCTTTAAAGTCCTGTTCAGAATCCCTACAGTGAAAGCAGCTCATTTTCTCCCACACATACAGGTTGACAGAGGAATCAGAAAGCATCTGCTTTTAGGAGGAGCCGGAACTCAAACCTGCAGCACTGATGTTCGCTAAGGTGACCTTTAAACTGACATCGCAGTTGCTGTTTGGAGACAGTGAAATACATCTTCCATAATACACACAATGAATTTATCTTATTTTATTAATTGGGCAGAAGGGGTGAAAATCCTTTAGACCAAGTACTTCTAATGTTATTGTTCTCTTAAATTTTTATTAAAGTTTGAGATAACATATCCGCTTTGTTTTGGGGGAACACGCCTTCAAACAAAATTACTGGGCACAATAGGACAAAAACATCTAGACTGTGATGTGGTCACAAGGTAATTCAAACAGTCAGCGTGGAAGGAGTTGGCTGCTTGCACCTCCAAAGCAGAGAAACAACATGCAATGGCAACCTTAAAACCAGAAAATACTGGAAACATTCTGGTCAGGCAACATCCATGGAGAGAGAGAAAAAGTTAATATTTCAGATGGGTAGCTTTTCATCAGAACAATTCGAATGAAAAGTTTTGATTTGAAACATTAATTCTGTTTGT
>JAHRHZ010000095.1:1294592-1427393 GCA_024137785.1 Ginglymostoma cirratum | reverse complement strand
TTCCTGCTCCTCTGATGCTGCTTGGCCTGCTGTGTTCATCTAGCTCTACACCTTGTTATCTCAGTTTTTGGAGTATGGCCCCTTCATCAGGATTTCACCTGACGACCAATTGCATCACATCTGGAACACTTGCCAACACATCTGTCTTTAAAATAAGAAAAAGCTAGGGTCTAGACTAACTTCTTAAAATATTGAGGGGTTCTGGTCTGGTCCATAACAATGTTCTTACTCAAAACATCGCAAAGTCACATTCATGGGGAACTACAGCCTTTATATCAACTGCTACTTTTATCAGTCAGACATATATTTAAGGCTAATTGTTTGTGTCTTTCCCAGTAAGATTAGGTAGGGCTGTCTCTCCCTTCATAGCTGACCTACCTGGCAATAGATCTATGTGAACTTGTCAAGTTGTAATTACACATTTCCACCAGTAGCTGTACTATTGCACCTCAGTTTCACATCTCCCATAATTTCAGGTATTGGCCTGGAGAAGTGGCGGGATCTTTGGTGGGTTGGGGACCCTATTGTTTCTACAATTCTAACATGGCACTCTAACTGAGCCAAGCTTCAGCATCCAGCTCCTGGATGTCCTGACTACAGCAGGCAACTAGAATGCATCAGAGAAAAGATCTGTAATTAAAAGAATCCTGACGTGGATCAGAATGGCTCAACTAAACTCAGCTTCCTGCAGCTTTGGCACCCATTGGAATACAGAAAAAACACAGAAATTCTGTCCTTGCATTTTGTTTTCTTAATTTATACATTGCACTTTGAATAAGGAAGAATAACTTTTATGTCAGAAATGATATCTTGGAGTTTGGTTGTAGAAATAATATGCAGTTTTAATGGAGAGGTCTGGAGGTCCCACTGTGGGATCTGAAAGGTTGTTGTATTTTGAGGTTTATCAATGATGGCTGGAAGAGTCCAGTGTCTCAAACCAAGCAGGCATAAATGTAAGTAGCCAAGCAAGTCAACATTGCACTCCTCCAACCTGTAGTCATATCCCTATCTAAAACATTAATATTCACATTCAACTCATCCTGTTGCTTTCTGTAGTTTCATGTTACACAAGCACCCTGCACAAATGTTATTCTATACTTTCCTCCACACAAACCATTTTTGGCATAAATAACCCTGTTCTGATTTCTTGATTATGCAAGAGAAGTCAACATACAACTTCAGGGGAGAAGGAGATAAGGTGATAGGGAGAAAGCGTTTGGGTGAGCCCCAGTGACAACCACCTTGATATACACTGGCAAAGCTTGCTTGTGTGTTCTGTTGGTTAAGGATGATTGTTCCAGATGACAGTACATGTCAGCAGTGATCTATTGTAAAACTTTGAGCCTCCTGAAATGCTGTGCTCAGACTTGTCAAAAGAGCTGATGCTCTGTCTATGTTGGTATAGTTGGATCCTTGGAACTAGATCTCAGTATCCATTCCTCTCTGCCCTATGGAGTGGCATGTGAAACCAGCAGGAGAATCTAGTCCTGATGTTGCTGCTGATGCTAGTGCTACTGGTATTGATACTGGGATATAAGATAGAGTTGCAAAAGCTGAAGCCACGTAATGGTAAAAACTGGTAGCAAGGAAGTACAGCTCAAGGTAAATGAACTATAATGCAGGTGGATTGACCACCAAGAAGTAGTCAATTACCTGTTATACTGAAGGTTCATGCTATATTAAAAATCTGGCTGGTTAAAAACTAATGGCCTAACTGAAGATGTTGAAATAACCAGTGGAAGTAAAAGAAACCGAGATACGATAGAAGGAATATCCTGGATTGCTTCCTGACTCTGTTATAACTAGGTGTCAGGGACACAGCATTAGACAGGAAGAATTTTGTTTATTCAAAAGGGAGGTGATATGGAAATTCACTTATCTGATTTTAATTTCAAATAATTAAATAAAAAGGAGGCAGGTAAAGAGAATGAAGCTGACATGCTTAGCCCATCTTCTTTAATCCAAACTGCAACTGATGGATCCTGAATTGAGAGAACTGTATTAAACAACATCCTCAGAAACTGAACCAGAACCAGTATCAGTATGTTATTAGAAATTCAACCAAATTTATTCACTATGATCTTCCCCTTCCAAGCCATGCTGCCCATCCTTGATTAATCCTTGACGGAGAATATTCAACATGGTGCTCAGTTACGAGTGGTGTACCACAAGGATCTGTCTGGGTCCTCTTCTATTTGTGATTTTTGTAAATGATTTGGATGTAGGAGTGGAAGGATGGATTAGTAAGTTTGCAGATGATACAAAGGTGGGTCGAGTTGTGGACAGTGCGGAGGGTTGTTCTAGGTTACAAAGGGACATTGATAGGATGCAGAGCTGGGCTGAGAAGTGTCAGATGGAGTTTAACCCTGAAAAGTGTGAGGTGATACACTTTGGAAGGACAAACTTGAAAGCAAAACACAGGGTTAACGGAAAGATTCTTGGCAGTGTGGAGGAGCAGAGGGATCTCGGAGTTCATGTCCACAGTTCCCTGAAAGCTGCCACCCAGGTGGATAGAGTTGTTAAGAAGGCATGTTGTGTGTTAGCTTTCATTAATAGAGGGATTGAGTTCAAGAGGCGTGAAGTTATGCTCCAGCTATACAAAAGCCTGGTTCGGCCACATCTGGAGTATTGTGTCCAGTTCTGGTTGCCTCATTACAGGAAAGATGTCGAAGCGTTGGAAAAGGTAGAGAAGAGATTTACCAGGATGTTGCCTGGAATGGAGGGAAGGTCATACGAGGAAAGGTTAAGAGAGCTAGGGCTTTTGTCTTTAGAACGAAGAAGGATGAGAGGTGTACAAAATGATCAGAGGTATAGATAGAGTAGACAGCCAGAGACTTTTTCCTAGGCTGGAGGTAGCTATAACGAGGGGGGCATAGTTTTAAAGTGAGTGGAGGTAGATGTAGGGGAGATGTCAGAGATAGGTTCTTTACTCAGAGAGTGGTAGGGGCGTGGAATGCCTTGCCGGAGAAGGTAGTGGAGTTGGCGTCATTCGGGGCATTTAAGCGCCTATTAGATAGGCATATGGATGATAATATAAGGTAGGGGTGGAGGTTAGATAGACCTTTGTTTTAGGGTAAAAGTTCGGCACAACATCTTGGGCCGAAGGGCCTGTACTGTGCTGTACTGTTCCATGTTCCATGTTCCATGTTCCCCGTATGGAGATTGATTCTGTCCCTCAGAAATTTTTCATCCAATCGATAGCTGTATGTTAAAATAAATATTGAAGATATGAAGGCCACTTCAAATACCAGCTGATGAGAAGTAGGGACTGGTCCATCAGGTGGTACTTCAATCTGAATATTGGAATAAAGTATTACAAGTGGCTCACAAACTTCCACAGCAGGTCACTTAATAACTAGGATGTGTCAGCAGCATTTTCTGAAGGTGTCTTTATCTTTTTTCCTTGAAGACGTGTGATCCAGTCTACTTTTATAGTTCACGGAATATTAGTATCATTGGTAAGGTAGCATTTACTGTGCAATCCTAATTACATCTAAGTAGGTGGTTATGAACTTGCTTTTTGAACTGCTGTAGTCCTTGCGCTATAGAGGCACCCACAGTGCTTTTACAAATGGAGTTCAATGATTTTAACCCAGTAACAGTGAAAAAACAGCAATGTAGTTCTAAGTCAGAATGGCATGTGGACTAGGGGTATCTCAAACATAAGTTGCATTCTCATGCATCTGCTGCCCTTGTCCTTCTAGAAGGTAGAGGTCCTGGTTTGGAAGACACTGTTGGAAGGGCCTTGGTGAGTTACTGCAGTGCATTTTGTAGATGGTACACATTGCTGCCACTGTGCATTGGTAGGGAAGGGTGTGAATGTTGAAGGTTGATGGATGGGTACCAGTCAAGTGGTCAGCTTTGTCCTGGATGATGTCAAGTTAGTTGAGTCTAATTGGAGTGTGCTCACCTAGGCAAGTGGAGATTATTTCATGACACTCCTGACTTTATGCCATACAGAGTTTTGAGAGACAATGGGAGAAATATGAATAACTGGCTGCAAAATTCTGTTCCACTTCTGTAGCCATAATATTCGTATGGCTAGCCTGGTTCAGTTTCTGGTCATAGGTAACACAGACGATGTTGATAATAATGGATTCAGCGATGGTAATGGCATTGAGTATCAAGGGACAATGATTAGATTCCCTTTTGTTCGTGATGGCAATTGTCTTTCACTTGTATGGCATAAATGTTACTTGCCATTTATCAACCCACATTTGAATGTTGTCCAAGTGTTCATGCTGCATGTAGAAGTCATGAATGTTGCTAAACATTGTGCAACCACCAGTGATGAATGGAAATTCTTTGATGACACAGTTCATTGATGGTTGGGCCTAGGATACTACCCTGGTGAATTCCTGCAGAGATGTCCTGCAGGATATAAGTGACCTCCAACAATCACAACCATCTTCCTTTGTACTAGATGCAATTCCAAATAGCAAATCATTTCTCCCTGATTCCCATTGACTCCAGTTTTGTAAAGGCTTCTTTATGCCATACTCTGTCAAATGTGGCCTTGAGGTCAGGGTGGTCACTCTCACTTCACCTCTAGAATTCAGATATTTTGTATGGGTTTGGACCAAGGCTGTAATGAGGCCAGTAGCTGAGTGACCCTGGTGACACTAACCTAAGCAGGTTATGTCTGACCAAGTGCTGCTTGATAGCATTATTAATGACCCCTTCCATCACTTTGCTGTTGATCAAAAGAAGACTAATAGAGTAGTAATTGGCTGGGTGAGATTTATTCTAACTTTTGTGCGCAGTATAATGCACAGGCATTTTGTTGCATTGTCAGGTGGATGCCAATGGTATAGCTGTACTGGGACATCGTGGCTTCGGGTGTGGTAGATTCTAGAGCATAAATTTCCAGTGCCATTACCAGAACATTGTCAGGGCCTGTAGCCTTTACAATATTCAGTTTCTATAACGATTTCCTGATATGTGGATGAATTGAATTGGTTCAGTTAAGATGTTGGGGATCTCAGGATGCAACTGAGATAAATCATCCACCCAGCACCCCTTGGTGAAGCTGGATGCAAGTCTTTTAGCCTCTTTTTTTCATATTGATGTACTGAGCACCTCGATGTTGATGCAGGGGATGTTTGTGAAGCCCCCAAACTCCTGTTGTTTAATTATCCACTACCATTCATGACTGGATACAGCAGGACTGCAAAGTTTAGATCTGATTAGTTGGTTGTGGGATCACTTACCCCTGTCTAATGGTTGCTGCTTACACTGTTTGAGGTGCAAGTATTCCTGAAAACCTCATTTTCAGGTATGCCCAGTGCTGTATCTCCTTTATTCTTCATTGAAACAGGATTGATCTCCCAGTATAATGATAGTGTGGAATGGTACACAGGATGACTATGTTAGAGTTTGTGTTGGAGTACAATTCTGCTCTGCCCATAGCACATTTTTTCCCTGTAGGGTTCCCTAACCACAGACCCAGTCTAGCACTTATGTAGTTTTGAACTCGGACAGAATAGAGATTAGTGGTGCTACCAAGCATTCCTGATGATGGACATTGATGTCCCCACCCATGGTACATTTGTGTATTTGCCACCCTCAGTGCTTCCTCTAAATGTGTTCAACGTAGAAGAGTACTGATTCATCAGGTGATTATTAGCTGGTATTTGTTAATCAATAGGAGGTTTCCTTGATCATACTTGAAGTGGTGCCATGAGACCTCATGGTGTCTGCAGTCAGTTTTGAGGACCCCCAGAGCAAATCCTTTCTGAATGTATACCACTGAGACACCCCCCTTCTTGTTTGTCTATCCTGGGACAAGACGTTTTCAGAATGGTGATGGTGGTAGGTGAACTTAATTATACCCAAGAATCATATCTTACTATGTCAAGCTGTTGCCTGACCAATTTGTGGGATAGCTCCTCACAATCCCTCAGATGTTGAAAAGGAGAACTTTGCAGCAGCGATGGCCTTGTTTGCCATTTTATTTCTGGTATCTACGTTGATGCTGGGCAGTCCACCTGGATTCATTCCTTTTTTTAACTTGTACTAGTTTGATACAGCTGAGTGCCTTGCTAGGAATCAATCACTTTGCTGTAGATCTGTAGATTTAGGCCAGACCAGGCAAAGATGACAAATTTCCTTCCCTTAAAGGATATTAGTGACTCAGATTGGTTCTTAAGACAAATCAATGTAGTTACAAGGTCACTGGTAGACTAGCTTTTATTTTAATTTATTTTTAATTGAATTCAAATTTTACTATTTTCCATAGTGGGATTCAAATCGATGTCCCCAGAATATGAGCCTGGTGTTGTAGCTTATCGGCCAGTAAAATTATCACTATTCCACCATGTCACTTGGGCTCTAAAGCAGACAAAAACATGTATTGCTTTAAACTTGATTTCCACATTGATGTTACTAGCATTAAAAATGGAAGAACATAGTTGACATTCATTTTTGAGTTCAAAGCTTGGCACTGGGTTGTCTTAAAGTTTTGTTTATATGCATATAAATGAGGCCCTTAGAAGTCTTGAGGTGAATAATTCAGAGAAATGGGGTAGAAGAATGGGGTAGAAACTGTTGTTGCTACTAACAGGAGTCCAGTAGCATACAAAGACAGTCTGATCTTCTGGACCATTCCAAGGGTGTAGATTTCTATCAGAAAGCTGGTTTTTCAGAGAAAAAAGGCCTGTAACAGTAACATGAAGTTAACAGTCTCTAGCATAGTCAAAGCAGCAGGAAAAAGACTTGAGATTCTTGATGTCCATAATAAAAATGTCCTTGGAAACAAAAGAAGGAGGGGAGCTAAATAACCCTTGTTAAGAAACAAGGAAACTGTTAACACAGCTCATTTGAATGCCTCTGGAAAACATTAATTAAAACAAGAAGTGACCAACAAGAAGACAGTAGCAGCCATGTCAATTGAAATGGAACTTGAAAAAAATAGAGAGTAATTCTTTACTTGAGTTTGAATATCTGTAAGGTTGCTGTTACGGGTAGAACGGTTGAATCTATATTGTTGCTGTTTCTAATAAGACAATTTCAACCAGTTTTTCTGTAGACCTTAATTTCACAATAAACTTGGATGTTATCTTGTTAAAGTTCATTAGCAGCCTTCTGTGGATATGTTCAGTGACTATTCGCCATGGTAAATACGTAGCAAAAATAAAACTTAGGAACTAACTTTGTCTTCTGACTTATTCAGTATTACTATCAGCTGAGATCATAACCTTGTCAAGCATTGGGAGCTCAGGAGAAGTCCTATGAACTCAACCTTCTCACATTGTCTTGGTAGGAACTCTTCACTTTCAATGTTCACAGGTTTCCCAGCCTTTCAGGTTCACTGAAGAAATACTCCCCATTTTACTCTTGTTTAGTTGGCCCTGGTAATTTGCTGGTAGCTGAAAAAATAAATGCATTGAATTTTACTGCCAGATATTTGGCTAAAATAGTTAATTACTTATTAGGATTTGACAATTCCCATAGGCATCAGCTCGAAGGGAGATGGCATACTCACCTTCAGACCCAAGGGGGTGAAACCTAAAAGTGGAACTTAAATGTTACCTTTGGGAGATGTAACTCTGTCCAATGCTGCATCCCCCCTTTCTCGTGCCCATTAAAATGTACTCTTTAGTCCTTACTGCAGAGATATTCCAAGTCCCTAGTTTATTATAACTTTTGTTTGTTAACTAGAAATAATAAAATCCAAATATATCAAATCAAGGACAAAAACACAAAATTGAGGACTATGTTCTAATATGTGTCCAGGCTAAAGAATCCTCTGTTCTTCAATCCTTCCAATGTCAGCTAGAAACTATAGTGAGCCTTGAATTCCCATCTGCTACTCCATAGGAGACAGACTATCATTAACAGTATCACTTCAGGGAAGTAATATTATTGATATCCATATCTGCGCTCTGGCATCACTATTCATTGAATGCTGATCAATTTTCACTGGATTCAAAAGACTCAAACAAAGCTTTATAATTATTGACTGTGGATATGCTGTACAAATGAAAATAGAGACCATGACAAAAGTTGGGGTTGTGAACACATTGCAGTGAGTGTATTTCCATTGCGAATCTACCATGTCAAGTTCCAAACTACAAAGTGGACCTTACACAAAGCATCCATGAAACTGGTTATTCTCACTATCCAGCATAGGACTAAAAAGATTAGTTCTGATTTTAAGCATGTTCCTTTTCAGAGTAACAATTCAGTTGGATTCGACATCTTAGGCCGTGCTAGACAATGCATCTTTTATTAACAGTAATAATTACATTTCTGATACAAGTCCACAAAATACATAATTGCACTTCTTGGCACTTGGCATACCTTTCTAAGAGTTGGCAGTAAATAGCCTATACTGGGTATTCTGTAGAATTGGAAGATTGTGCATCATCCTTATCGGGCTTAAATCTGAATACAATCAAGCTGCAGCCAAATACTTTAATCAATTTTGGAGGATTGACATGACCTTCAAGATGAAAAAGTATCCTGTCAATCTGAGAGACAAAGGGCAGCTAAACCTCCGCCTGAGGAAAGAGCTTGGAGACTTTGAAGTAAAGTCTCCGAGTCAGTGATGTAATAGCATGAACATGTAATCTCACAATTTTTGCTTTATTGTCAGAGGTATTTCTACAAGTCGTGAAAAGCATCCCAAAAATACAAACAGAATTAAACTCCCAGTGCAAATGCTGACATCTCCCAGGGGTATAATTTTCTGTTTAACACGCCATAAAATAACACAGAAACAGTTTTATTGTAGCTCATCCCTTTAGTTTAAATTATTTTATGTGAATTAAACTTGTATGTGTTACAGTTAACAAAAACACACTAAACTATCTATAATAGGTTCTTTGGGAAAATTGTTAGCATCAAGGCAATCTTTCAGAAGTCAGTTATCAAATAGGCCTGATGTTCTCACCATGAGGTATACATTGAATTTCCTCTGTATTTTTCAATTCCTAATTATTTTTTTGAATCTGGTCTGTCAGAAGCATCAGAACTGGTGGTTATAATCCTGACTGACAGATTGGGATAAAGTTCCAACAGAGTTGCAATTTTAAGGTACTACCACGGATTAGAAAGTGAAGTCTCTGAAAATAAACCGGGAAGCTTGAATGCTTGAACAACCGGAATTATATTTGTCTCATGGGTTTGGAAATTTTGTCCCGAGTTCTACAAGGCTCAAAAGTACTCCAGGCAGTGAACCTATAACAATTCTTAAAGCATGAATGAGAAACTGTGCCTGCTAGTAAATATTAACAGAGTTGCTCTACCTGGTCCAAAAAGACTGGCAGGGACAGTCATAGAGGTCTACAACACATTAAAAGACTCTTTGGCCCATTATGTCTGCACTGGTCAAAAACAATGACCTAACTATTCTAATTCCACATTCCAATATTTGGCCAATAGCCTAGTATGCCTTGGCATTGCAAGTGTACATCTAAATCCTTCTTAAATATTATAAAGGTTTCTGCCTCTACCACCCTCATAGGCAGTGATTTCCAGATTTGTACTACTCAATGGGTGAAAAAAAATCTTTTCTCATATTCCCTCTGAACCTCCTGCCCCTTCCTTTCCATCTACAACCCTGGTCATTGATCCTCTCACCAAAGGGTAAAGTCTTTTTCCGTCAACCCTACCTATAATTTTATACATCTTCACACATGGGAAAAAAGCCCTACATGGACAATTGCCCAACTTCCACCATTTCAGCTTCATTCATCAGCCAACTATTCTCACCATGCTGAAGTGTATTTATGCAACAGGTATTCTAGACACCCAAAGACACAACTAAAGTCTGCTGTCTGTTCCACACATTTCATATTTTTATTTCAGATCTTCAGCAGTTGGTTTTTTTTTTTAATGGTGATATTCTTTCATACAAGCATCCTTTGCAATTAGAGGACAGTTTAAGCTAGCTAAATAAATTAGTTTAATGGTGCATATCATTTTTCATGGAGTTGAGAACATTGTTACATTGAGTTTAACTTGGAAAATTATTTCAAACTGTTCTCTAACACAATTGTGCACTTCACACCAGATTAGCAGACTTTAAAGGTTTTGTCTGTTAAGTTGCTTGAAAATTATTAAAGACTTTATATGGGATTTAATTACTGACATTGGCTCATTTTTATTAGCAGAATCTTTCTACCAAGAATCAATAATGGTTCTGTATACCTATGATAGAAAAATTTAAAGTTAAGGATGCTCAAGAAGCTGGAATCGCAGAGAGTATTGGTCTTGAGAAGATTTCGAAGATAGGACAGTTTGAGGCCATGAAGGAATTTGAAAACAGTATAAGAAATTTAAAATGCACGCATGCTTCTGTAGGAGCCAGTTGAAGTCAGCAAACAAGTGATGACTGAGTAAAGTTGGTATGAGAAAGGACAAGGGGCACAGAGTTTGAATAGCATTAAGTTTGCAGACTATAAAGCATGAAAGGCTGGTTCAGAGTGTATTGGAAAGGTCAAAAGTTAACACAGGCATGGATCAGGGTTTCAGCTGCAAATGAACTGAGGCTGGGGCAAAATTGGGTGAGATTACAGAGACAGAAATATGCAATCTTAGTTATGAGACAAAAAGACTGCAGATGCTGGAATCAAAGATAGACGAACAGGAGGCTGAAAGAACACAGCAAGCCAGGCAGCATCTGGAGGAAAGGAGCAGTCAACGTTTTGGGAAGTATCCTTCTTCAGGAAGTCCTGAAGAAGGATAATATCCAAAATGTTGATCTCCTTTCCTACAGATGCTGCCTGGCTTGCTGTGTTCTTCCAGTCTCCTGTTTGTCAGTCTTAGTTATGAAGTGGATACATGGTCGGAAGTTAATCTTGGAAAATTGCCAGAAAGAGGGATGGAGTTGATGATTCAGTAGAACTTATGGTGTCTGTAAAGCGAAGGGTTTTGTTTGCCCAGTGTTTAGTTACAAGCGATTTCTTCTCATTCACTACTGGATGTAAGATGAGGAATGTGACAATTAAGACACAGCAAAAAGATCAAGAGAGACAGTGGTGAATAAATTTGGGTGTCATTAGCATAAATGTAGAAACACTGTACTTTCAGATTACTTCATTGATGGTGAGCATACCAATGAGAAATAGAAGGAAACCAAGGACATTGCAGTAATTCTATGGCTACTATTGAATAGATGAGCATTACGCCCTACGTGGATAATTGTAACCAGGTAGAGAAGACGTCTTTTAATGCCTCATTTGAAAAATAGCACCTCCAGTAGTGCAGCACTCCCTCATTGCTGTAATAAAATGACAACATTTATTGTGTTTAAACGTTAGAGTAGAACTTGAACCCACAATCATCAATCTCAAAGCAAAGAGAATTACCATTAAACCAAGACTGAAACATAACAATGGAAAGTCATAAATCACAGGGAAAGCATATTCTGAATAGATACTGGGATAAAATTGGATGCCCTGAAACTGGATGAAGGAATGGGATATATGAGCAACGCTTGCCCATTTGTTCTAACACAAACACCTTGATTTATATGAATAGAGCATGCAAGCATTGCTAAATGCACTTGGAGTAACTGAGTATCTGAGCATTTGAGGCCGGCAAGAATTCAAACTGGTTTGCACGACTTAAAGCTGGCCTGACTCTCCTGACACAAGGTGAATTTTGATGGAAGCAGACACTTGAAGACATTCTCAGATATGTTTAGCCTCCATGATTCAAAAGTGATGACAATAATTTCTACGTTTACATCTTTTATTTGGTATTATGACTTGAACAAAATATAAAATAGTTACATGTACTTGGGAGGACTTGAAAATAACGCCTGAAGCAAAGTAATAGCTTAAACCAAATGGACAGATCGAAGGCAGCAAATGTGTGGTGCTGTTAACCACTTTATTCCTTTATGTTTCACTATTTCCCAGTGTAACAAAGACAACAATTGAATGAAACATAGGGAGATATTTTTTTTCGTCTCATCAGCAGGAAGGTAAGCAGATAAAGAAAGTGAGTGGCATGGACCATTGCTTAGAATATTTGGCAGCTATACTGTGGGTCTCGAGAAAGGAAGGGTGGTTCATTAGCATCGTTAACCTTGCTATTTGGGTGGCTGTTTTCCTTTAAGCATATTCATGCTGGAATAAAATAACTGTCATTGAAAATCATTGTTTTCCCTGAGCCCTGAAGTGGAAATTACCTCAGCAGTAAAGTGGATAATTGAGATAGAATTGAACTTTCAGAGGAAAAGAAACCAAAACATTTGCAATAATTTCCTCTGTTAGGATATGGCAATTTATGGAGATTCCAAATCTATTAAGTAAACAAGTAGACATTAATCAGCCAATAGCAGTTTTATAGCGATGAAAGGAATTCTATTTACTGTTATGTAGCCTGTGCATCTAAGATGGAGCACATGTTACATCTGTTGCTTGTAAGTTTGTGGAACAACATCCACCATACACAAAATATATAATGCCTTCTGAAACAGAACTCTGCTTGAGGGAGCTATATTACTGGACCTATTCCAGGAAAACAGAGACATAGGCCAGTAAAACCTTGGCATCAAGGACTATCATTGTTTCAAGAAGTGATTTTTTATGATGCCATTTTCAATAATAGCATGATGTTTTGGCTCCAGATTCTTTAAAGCATTAACTGCATGTTTACCTTAAAAACAGCGTGACTTAACTGTGTTTTCTTTTACTTATCTCCATATCTGAATGCAAATTGTGTGGAGAATTGTTAAAATGTGCTCGACTCCAATGCATACGAACCTGCCTATTCTTCTGGGATTAGGTAAATTATACTTCACAGCCATGTACTGAACACACGCCAATAGGATTACTGTACTCCCGCTAGGTGGAACCCATTGCAAACTTGCCAATACCTGCAAAATTCCCTGGGATCCACATTTGCTACTTCTCCAACTCTTCCTTATCCTCGTCCAAGTAGGACATAGATAATGGATTCTAACTGATAAGATCACATGCAATGTGAGACGATGTGAAGAATTCTCAGTTATCTTTAAACTTTTGTCAACAGGTCCTGTCCTTGTTTAAAATTTTTCACCTCACTGTCAGTGTCTATTCAGTGCATAATACCCAAGTTTGTGCTTGTCTCAAGTGTTGAGGACTTGATTGTAACCAGCGAATCAGAATGGCCAGTTTATATGTACTCCAAATGTATTGTCTGCACCCAGTATTAGCAGGAGAACAGATGTACAGACTACAGTGACATAGCATCTGTTCTTATAAATTAAATTTTCATACTAATGCCTGTTTAAAGGATGCACCTACCTGAACTGGAACTAGAACTGTCTTTGAAGGGAATACAAGGTAGACAGCAAACGCATGGAGGATCCCATACTTTTATTTTGTTTCCATTATATTTCATAATGTGCTAGGCAGAATTGTTGCATTCCCAAGAGGATGAATACACTGCAAACAAACACCCACTAGTCCCAGGAAAATGTCCAAGATGAAAATATGAAGTCCTAAGAGATTCAAGCAGATTTACTTTTTATAAAATCCACTTTCTACCCGTTTTTGTTGATTCACTTTTCATGTAACATATTAGACAACATTGCAATGTTTGGTTTTAATTTTGGATTTCTAGATTCTGCATGTTTTTCTTCTGCAAAATTTCTTGTTTATTTTTTAGTGGATAATTTGATCACCACCAATCATGTTTTTTTCTTAAAGTACTATTTTGGGAACTAATCAAGAATCAAGTCCAAATTCACCATCAAATAAAACCTATGCCCTGTCAAACATAATCCCAGTTCAAGACTGAAGAGGCTTCTTTCTTCCTCTACCAAGCACTGATGGAACTTTCAAATTGACTTGTCAGCATGCTCAGCTGGAACATATTTTCAAGTGTAATAATCTTCCGTCAGCATCTTAGCCTCCACCAAACTGCATATGGGGTTGGAATTTGCTCAATGAAGCTGACATATCATCAATTTAAGGTATGCTTGGAGAAAAAAGGGTGATTTTATCCCTATTCAGCAGGAACTGGGTAAATGGGCAGTTAAAAATCAAATTACAATGTGGACTCCTGGCAAGATCCCTATTACCACGAAGAAACTTATACTGCCAGTCAGCAAATCAATTGGCTGAGCCCATGTTGGAAGTAACAGTTGAGTGTTTAAAGGGATAGAAGATCATTGAAGACAAGGGGCAAAAATATTTCTCAAATCCCAGTTGCGAACAATGCCCAAGATAGTAGACACATGTGGTTAAACTGGGCAAAACAAAGGTTTCTATAAAGCCTTTCACTCCATCAAACTTTGTATTAATTATTGCCTTTAGACCATTAAACAGGCAGTCCAAATATATGGCGATGGCAAGGGAATAAAATGAAAATTAGCCAGAATTCTGGGCATTACCTCTTGATCTAGCATTTAAATGGGGTTGGAATGGGATAGGAACGTAACAGCCAGAAACTGGCAAAGCAAGTATAGTAAAGAAAATCATGTCAAGGCTAAAAGTTGCTACTGATTGGTTTTAGTTCTAGATGCTTATCTTTTTCTTCTTTCTTTTAAAGTTCTAGTTTTTGTATCTTAGATGATTATCTTAAACTCAGGTTTTGTACTTAAGATGGTGCCAGAGAATAGTGACTTTGTATACTTTTCACTTTACTCCTATACTTGAGTACTCATGATAATAAAACCTAAATCTAATTCTAGTTCTAATACAATTAAACCCAATTTGGAACATAAAAGAGGAAAATACCACAAACAAGATCAGAAACTGCTGGAAAAACTCTGCACATCTAGCAGCATCTGTGAGGAGAAGGCAGTAGTTGTGGTTCTAGTAGAAGTACTAGTACAAGTAGAAATAGTTCTGAAGAATGGTCACTGGACCCAAAATGTTAACTCTGCTTTTTCTCTACAGGTCCTGCCAGACATGCTGAGTTTTTCCAGCAAGTTCTGATTTTGTTTCTTATTTCCAGCATCCACAGTTCTTTTGTTTTTGTTTGTTTAGAAAAATACTACCTTTTTTACATTATCTAACGGTAATAATTACTGTATAAAACGCATTTATGTCAACAGATGCCATAACGGAATGCTGACTTACAACATAGCAAAATGATTGGAAGAGACATAAATAAAACATCTTTATTGCAAAAGCTGCTGACACAAAGAACAAAACTGAAACTAATATTTCTGAGTCTCTAATCTTAAGTGAGAAAAGATTCCTCAGGCTCAAAATTCCACTTGGCCACTTGCCTTGAGGCTGCTTGCTGGGCTAGGACTTTCATTTCTAGCGGCCCATTTTGGTGCTTACACCATTGTAAATTTCTTGATTAGTTTGCATGTGTAGTTGTGAATGTCAGCAGACTGTGCCTTGCAAATTATGAAAGAAGCTCACTTACATCTCCTTTGCTTTTTGCTGAGTAGAATTACTGTTTAACAAAAGGATTAATGTGGTCAGTTTAGGAATGAAAGTTGAGATATGGGCTTTAGGAAACTGAGACTAGCTGACAATTTCATCAACAAATCTGAGTAGCAAATAATGCAATCATCACTTTCTCTTTTCCCACATATGGATATGAAAAACTATTCATCCTTTAAAATGATAACATCACAAGTCATACATCACATTGGTTTGTAGTTAAGGACTTCATTATGTCTGTTTCTTCTGTTTCATCTAACCATAATTAATTGTATGTGAAGTCTTAAAACCCTTTCCTTTGTAGAATGGAACTAGTTTGCTGATTCTACTTAGGAGACTTCCCTCATTTTCATATGCTGAACCAAACTAAATAAACAGTGTAAATTCACTCTCAGTGCCTGTGGAATACATAAGACAGGAGACAGCATTCCAGATACTATGTTATGACCCTCGAAGATTAGCTGGTAGACTGACATTACACTTTGCTCACGGAAGATGATCAAATGGATGGGACAGTGAAAGCTGTAAATGAGTAGACTAGACAAATGTGAAACAGAGAGACTTACTAAGTCTTCACTGTTGTTTTGTCCTTAAAAGTATTGTGCTAACCAATTCTCAGTTTATGTCCATCTTCCTGCAGCAATAACCACTTGCATTTGTATAATACCTTTAAAGTGTAAACTGTTCCAATTGGTTTCACACAAATGTAATCAGAACAAAGGGACACTTTAGGTGGTTGACCAAAAACTTGGTTTAAGATGCAGAAAAGACTTACAAGGATGTTACTGGGGTTGGAGAAGCTGAATAGGCTGGGGCTTTCTTTCCCTGGAGCATCGGAGGCTGAGCTGTGACATTTTAGAGGTTTATAAAAGGGGCATGGATAGGGTGAATAAACAAGGTCTTTTTCCTAGGGTGGGGTAGTACAAAACTAGAAAGCATAGGTTTAAGCTGAGAGAGGAAAGATTTTAAAAGGATTTTTTTCACGCAGAGGGTGCAGTGTGTATGATCGAGCTGCCAGATGAAGTGCTGGAGGTGGGTATATTTACAACATTTAAACATCTGGATGGGTACATGAATAGGAAGGATTTAGAAGGATATGGGCCTAATGCTGGCAAATGGGACTACATCAGATTGGGACATCTGATTGACATGGATGAGTTGGTGCTAAGGGTCTGTTTCCATGCTATGTGACTCTATTTAAGTTTCATGGATGGCCTTGAAGAAGGAAAAAGAAGTGAAGCAATTTAGGGAAGAAACTTGAGAATCAGCAGTGACCAGCTAAAAATGTAACTATCAATGATGGCGTGATAGTGTGATTTTTATTTTTTTAATTACCCAATGCAAATCCCCAAATCAAGTGGCTCAGTGGCTTAGCTGGGTTAGCTAATTTAAATGCGAGGTCACAGGGATAGAGTGGTAGGCTGAGTCTTGGTTGGATACTCTTCGGAGGGTCAGTGTAAACTGGATGGGCTGTATGGCCTTTTACTTTAGAGAGTCTAATGATTTCAAGTCAAAATCTCCTCCGTTTACAAGGTGATTATTCTGCCACTTGTCTGTAGGAAGGACATTCCTCACTAATGTTTGACATTTCATGTGTCCCCACAAACATATGTACTGAAGGTTTGTACTGAGGCCCCAACAGTGAAGGATGGCTGCACAGAGGGCTTTGCTTCCACTAAAACTGTTTGGCTAGGGAGACACTCTTTGTGGTGGTTCAAAGCTTGCTATTCCAAAAATGGAGCATGTCAAATGGATTAATAACTTCCTGTGTTTCCTACTTATTGATCCAAAAATAATCCTTTGGTATATCTTGCACAGGCAGGTTGCTGCATATGAGGCACCAAGATTGATGGTGTGCAGGAGGTGGATTGAGCAGGTCGTCACAGAATCGTAAGTGAGACGTAATAGGGGTGGTTTTTGGGGGTTTTTGTGAGTTGGCAGATGTATGGTGGAGTGATGGCTAAGAGGATAGGAAACCAGGGGATGAGCATTTAGCGGAAGATTCTAGTTATGAAATGTAATATTGCATTCAACTTACTGTCAACAAGAAGCATGTGTGATGTGACAGTTACCAGACAGTTGCATTGTATTCTGCTGTGGTGTGAGATAGGTGAGTGCTGAGGCCTGGAATATTGCAGTAATAGTCTCCTATGTTGATTCAGCAAATTTGGTGAAGAACAAAGTCCTGTCTGGAGTCACTTCCAAGTAGGTTGGGTTAGGATCATACCTTAGTCTTTCATCATCTGTACTACAATGGAAGGAAGGAATACAAGACCTGAAGCTGGAGAAATACAAGTTCTGAGGAGGGGATCCTACATGGTGTGTCAAGGATACCTGTTATGCAAGGTCACAATTGGATCATGCAAAATTCTATGGTTGCTGTCTCCTCAAAACTTTTGTATGTCATGTAATTATGTAATAAAAGTTTGCTGTTCATCCGCATGAGGAGAGGCCCATCTCTACACATCAATTGGTATAAATCTCACAACATTGTTATTACAATAAAACTGCAAAAGGAGCAACAACTATCACGAGCACAAACATTTAAAACAAAATAAGGTGACCAGCAGAAGCCTTGCTCCAATAATGAAGTGGTAAACCAGTTAAGCAAATAAGTAAAAGCAAAGTATTGCAGATGCTGGAACTCTGACAAATCTAAGAACAGGCCGGCCCTAGATGCTGGTGAAATGACAGTGATCTAGATACCAAAACGCAAACAGAAAGATTCTGGGATGTTTACGTTAACTGACAAGGCAAATGCAAGCAGCAGGGGAAGATAGCTCTTTGAGGAATTATTGACCAGGATAGTCAGCTCTAGAGAATCAAAAGCAACCATACACATGAAGTTCAACACAGGACCTTCAGTCACTGCTTTTTGAGACAACCTTACATAGCTGAGAGGGGGTACCCTACAACTATCATCTTTTCAACTATTTGGGCCAGGAAAATTGAACTTGTGGTAAATAAGAGCTTCAGGCAAAATTACAACACATAGTCAAATTGTGGAAATGCTGTCTGTTCTCTAGACCAAGCCATACTCGCTACTCAGCAGGAGAGAATGTAAAGCTCTTGACCTCATCTTTAAGTTAATTGCTATAATCAGTTAGGCACAAAATAGTCTGTTTCTTTACAGGCCTAGAGAAGCTTGATACTGTATATTTAATTGTATGCAAAACAGGTCTGTTTGGTCACACCCAGGAAGGTCATATATCCACTTAGGATCATGGTAAAAAAAGAAATGAGACGATGCTCAAGAAAGCCATTAAAATGTCACACAGCCAACCACATGCTGGTCAGCTATGTTGCGAGTCCCTAAACCAAATGGATCCTTTAAAATTTCTGTCAATTTAACACACTTGGACAAGGCAGTTCAACATGAGAAACATCCTGTGGTGAGAGCCTGCTAATCTCACAAACAGCACATTATTCATCAAGATAAATGCTGAAAGCGGCTGCTGTCAACAACCAGTAGAGGAGGACTCCAAATAGTTGATATTACAGCTTTAACCACTTGCTCTTTGGTATTAGATCCCTGAGGCTTTTTCAGAAGAATCTCCAAGATTTTAAAAGGCATTAATATCTATTGTAAGTCACATGGATAACATTCTCATTCAAAAGTCCATTAAAAGTCGACACTGTACTGGCAGAGAGCACAAACAGGCTTGAGTAAGCTACCGGATGCTGGGTTGACAAATGTGAGGTTTCAACCAATGATTAAATTCTTCTGACATGTGGTTCAGGCAACAAGAGTAATGACACCATCAGGACTTTTCCATCACCCAATTTCAGGGAACTCCAACCATCCATGGGAATGGAAAACAAGGGAGGGAAATTCTTGCATTACTTAGCACAATTTAGTGAACTTCTCAGACAATTCTTGAAGCAAGACCAGGTATTGTGCCTAAATGAATATGAACAGTGTTCATTCAAATAAATAAAAGCCAAAAGAACTGTGGATGCTGTAAATCCGAAACAAAAACAGAAGTTGCTGGAAAAGCTCAACAGGTCTGGCAGCCATCTGTGAAGGCAAAAACAGAGTTAACGTTTTGGGTCCGGTGACCGTTCCTGAGGAAGGGCAGATGCTGCCAAATAAAAATAAATGCTGACTTGTTGAATGTACTTGCACATTATGACACAGCTGTTCCAACTATAGCAATGGCAAGTATGTCATGCACAGATAACAGTGTGGACATTTCTGAAGAAGGGTCCCGACCCGAAACGTCAACTTTCCTGCTCTTCTGATGCTGCCTGGCCTGCTGTCTTCCTCCAGCTCCATACCTAGTTGTCTCTGACTCCAGCATCTGCAGTTCTTACTATCTCTGGATAGAGATACTATCAAATCTGGATACAGTCTTGTTTGAGATCATAGAATCTCTACAGTGTGAAAGTAGGCCATTCGGCCCATCACATCCGCACTACCCCCTCTGAAGAGCATCCCATGTAGACCCATTTTATCCCTGTAATCCTGCATTTCCCATGGCTAATCCACCTAGCCTGCACATCCTTAGATTCTACAGGTAATTTAGCATGGCAAATCCACCTAACAGCACGTCTTTGGACTGTGGTAGGAAACTGGAGCACCTGGAGAAAACCCATGCAGTCATGGGGAGAATGTGCAAACTCCACACGGTCATCCAGCTGGAATCAAACCCAGGACCCTGGCACTGAGGCAGCAGTGCAAACCGTTGAGTCACCATGTTGTCCACTGAGATCCAAGATGATGTGATCAAGCAACCAATTCACTATATTTCCAGAGCTTTATAGACATGAAACAAGGTATGTCATTATTGAGTAACAAATACCTGCAGTGATTTGGGCATGTGAGAAATTCTAATCATTTCCTCGCTTGACATGACAATTTGATCATAGTATTAGTCAGAGTGACCACCCCACAGATCTTGTGGAGATGAATTCCCAACTTCATATTAGGTTGGTATGTGGCATGATCACTGTGCTAATTGGGATTGATTTTCAACAAATCTGGTAACTCAAAACTAAATGTGCATGAAGTGTTGTAGCCCAGCAGAATTGTATTCAACCATAATCTTTAACCTCATTCTCTAGCATAACACAAGAATGTTGTCACAGGATATCTAAACATAACACACATGAGGTGCCTAGATTCCATTTACTTGAAGATCTCTGGCATGTTAAAGGATGAAAAGGAATATACATGAGTATTTTCCCAACAACCTCAACCTGCAGTGGTATATTGAACACTGCAGTCACGTCAATAGTATCCATGACCTTCTGGTACGCACTGACGTGGTTTATGGTTACTCGCTTTCTATCAGGACATCCTCAAGAAGATCCACTGGGTCATCTGGATATTTCCAAGTATTGGGGCAGGGCACAGCAGTTGGAATGGCCCGAAATTTCTCATTCCCCTTAAAACATGGTCTCTGACTGCATTACCTGCGCTACATTTAGGCAGGAGTAGAAAGAACATCCTCTAATCTTTCTCCAATGAGACCTTCATAAAGGCTTTATTCCTGTTGAATACAAGTACAGCTCGGCTGACCCACCTCAGAGGCTGTGATAACCACTCTGAAAACTGTTTTTCCATGAATGGAATTCCATATGTAGCCATCTCCAAAAATAGGTCTCCAGCTGGCGTTGCCTATTTCCAACCCTTTGCAGCCTCAGATGGTTACCAACAGAATGAGGAATCCTTTAACCAATGGTGCATTGGAGACAGTGATATGGACTGTGAGGAGCCTTGTGCAAAACAATGATTTTCAACTCGCTCTCTCTTTCTACTGTTCCAAAACAACTTTGCCTGATGCCAACTGTTGATGGAATGAAGACAGTGAACCCAACTTTTCTCTATTTCCCAGGCTCTAATACTAAATATTACACTGAACAATTAAGACTGAAGTACGAATGTTGCAGGATGGACCATGCTCCCCATTTGACCAGTAACACTGTGTTCATGACCCACACATACGAGAAACTGGATCCCAGGTGTAGATCTGGGATCAGCAATATATGGGAACAGTATTGGTGAAGCTACAGAAGCAGAGACCATTCCTTCTCTGTCCACCAAATAGTGTTTTTCAAAGGAACAGAAGTGATTTTATTTTGTTAAAGGACAATCCAATAGCTGGAAGAATTCTGTACTCAGACTCTCAGGAAGTTGCTGTGGTGATTGAGCTGGAAAATGACTGTGACAAGGCTGAAAATCCTCAGGGTCGTAATGTGCTGCTCCTCCACACCCTGCAAGAGAACAAATACATGTTTCAGGAAATTAGAGAAACATGCCTTTCTCTGTGAAATTCCATCTCCCCCATACGTAGCAAATGAACCACTGCCATCCCGTTCTTCTTCAAGATGAGCTGAGAAGAGTATCTGACAGTGACCTCGCATTGGGGGAATGGGGTGAGGAAAATGTAAATGGACAAATACAGTCATAGAGTCATACAGCATGGAAACAGACCCTTTGGTCCAACTCGTCTGCGCTGACCAGACATCCCATTCTGACCTAGTCCCATTTGCGAACATTTACTCCATATCCGTTTAAATCCTTCAATCTTTCCCCGCTCACCTTAAACCTATGCTGTCTAATTTTGGACTCCTCCATCCTAGAAAAAAGACATTGACTATACACCCTATCCATGACCCTCCTAAGCCTCTCTCAGGTCACCCCTCAGAATGTTAAGACAAATGGTAATGATTAAATTACAATGATTTAAAGAAAAGAATGAATGTATTGGGGGTTGTGGTGGGGTAATGTGGTATGGTAGAGATATCTCATTCTCCTAATGAATGGTATTCATCAGTGATGCTTGTTGAGGTAGGGACACACTTAGAACTAAGGCCAAACTTACAAATATAAATACTTTCTCTGACCTGCTTATGTATGTAGTGTGAACAGCTAACAAAAAGGTTGTTGTTCACCATTATAAAGACACTCATTTCTCTACATCCTTGGTATTATCTGTTAACAGAAGCAAGTTAGAAGGGTAGGTAGTTACGATGCTGTGAATGAACTTAAATATAGGATAAAAAATTAAAACTGGTGGAGGGCAAATGTAGGACAGCAAATACAAAAATAGTTTCTGAGTGGGGACTTGAACAGTAGCTAACTATCAACATAAAAGTGCATTTTCAGATTTCTAAAGTTTCCTCAAGCAAAGCTCCAGTATACCTTTTGCCTTATTGTTTTCTCACCATTCATAGAGTGGTTATTACCCTTTAATGGCAAAGTTTATGCTTTGCTTTGCAAAAGTCATGAGTTCCTTGGTAATCTTTCTGAAGGATCTCAATAATAACAAAGATTTTAGGAAAAGCATAATGGCAGCTTCCGGCAAATCTAGCAATGACATAGAAAATGCTTGGTGTCCGGTTATATTATAAGTTTATTATTCAACGTTTTTTAAAAGATGTTTAAGTGTTCATTGCAGAAGTTCGCAAACACTGAGCCAAACCACCTGATCTGATTTTTGTTCAGATATTTTGGGCATATCTTCAATGGCAGGTCCTTCAGAATTCTGCAATTGCAGGAATCCAGGCAGAGTAGTAAGGAGAAAATTTGCAGAAACCATACTATGCTTTATTAAGGCAGGCTCTAGGACCTGATGGAATATCCCAGGATACAGAAGGATGCAAGGGAGAAGATCACTGAGACCCTAACAGAGATCTTTGTGTTCTCTTTAGCCATAGGCAAGGTTCCAGGAAACTGGAGAGTAGCCATTATTCAGGTCAAAGGAATGGCCATGTGTACCTGCATGGACTCCTGTTATGCCTGCCGCTTTGGGGGAATGTGGAACATTCCTTGTTCCAGTTCTACTCTGGCCCCCATCTACAACTCCTTCTCTGGTATATCAGTGACATCGTCAGTGCTGTCTCCCTCTCTTGTCTGGAATTGGAGAAGTTAATCCATTTCACTTCTAATTTCCATTCCACTGTCACTTTCACCTGGTACATCTCTGACTCCTCCCTTCCCTTCCTTGACATCTCTGTTTCATTTCTGGGGATAGGCTGGCCAACAGTATCCACTACAAACCCACTGACTCCAACAGTTACCTTGACTGTACATCCTCACACACTACTTCCTGTAAAGACTCTATTCCATCCTCTATCACATTTGTTCTGATGATGCCAGTTTCAATAAGGGGGCCTCCAAATGTTGACCTTCTTCCTCAACCAAGGATTCCCCACCATTGTGGTTGACAGAGCCTTCTACCGGGTCTGACCAATCTCCTTCAGTTCGGCCGTCACCCCCTGTCTTGCTTCCCATGACAGCAATAGGGACCACTTGTCCTTCTTACTTACCATCCCACCAGCATCCACATCCAGAGAATCATTAGCTGCCATTTCCGCCACCTCCAGCAGGATGCCACCACCAGGCACATATTCCCCTCCAATCCCTTGTCAGCGTTTTGTGACAACTCTTCCATCCGAGACACCATGGTCCACTCCTTCATCACTTGCAACATGTCCCCACGCTCTCAGGGCACCTTCCTCTGCAATAGCGGAAGGAGTGACTCCTGGCCATTTAGTTACTCCCTCCTCACTATCCAAGGCCCCAGACACAGCTTCCAGGTGAAGCAGCACTTTACCTACACTTCACTTAATCTAGCCTACTGTATCCGCTGCTCACGATGGTTGTCTAATCTACCCTGGGGAAACGAAGCGCAGACAGGTTGACCACTTTGCAGAACACCGATGTTCTGTTTGCAAAAAAGATACTGAGCTTCCAGTTACTTGCCAGTTCAATGCACAAATGTGTTCTCTGGCCATTATCTCTGTCTCAGGCTTGCTACAGTGCTCTAGTAAAGCGCAAGCTGGAAAAACAGCACCTCACTTTTCCACTCGGGAACTCTGCAACCTTCTGGACTTAATATTAACAATTTTATGGCTTGAACACCGTTCCCGCATGCCCACGCACATTGTCATTACATGCATTGTATTGCATACAACCCATTGTCAGCCACTAATTGTCCCCATTGGCAGTTTTCTGCTCCCCTATGCTGACCTTTGCCCACCCTTTTGTCAGTTGAACTGTTTTCTCTCTCTTTGGGCCTATCATTCATCTCTCCCCTCCCCCCACCCTATCTTTTGTATGAAAATGATCTTTTTGTATGAAAAGATTTGTGAACAGGCAGAGAATAGAGTGATATGACCATGTGCAGACAGATTGAATTAGTTTAGAATAGCATCATCGTCAGTATAGATATAGTGGGCAGAAGGGCTTGTTCCTGTGCTGTACTGTTCTGTGTTCTTACAATGCATATTACAGTAAGAAAACACAATGAGATAGTATGGCAGATGGGTCAGTGGGTGACTGAGGGGGGTAGTGTGGTAGGTAGGTGTTTGAGGGGACAGGTCACCCCTCATGTAGTTAGGTCAGAAGGCATTGAAGTATTTGTGGTCCAATGGGATTGTTGGAGTTACTTTGTATTGTTACCCCAGATGTTTCTTAACCGTCAATATTTTCTGAGTCACTATCCAGCTAACTGAGGCAGAATCCTCAATCTCCATTTCTAATTGGAATTGGGAAACTTTGAGTTCTGGGCATTTGAACTTCCCATTGGAAATATAACCTTTGCAACAAATTCCCACGTAATCAGTATATTGGGTCTTCAGAGGAGCCCTGGCCTACAACTTAGGTTGTTAATCTATTATCTAAGTAAATGTGATGGTTCCTGCATCTGCCTCCCTAGTAGGCTGTTAATTCCAGAACCTACCACCTTCTGGCAGCAATACTTTTGCAATACATTTTTATCCCATAAAGTTAGCTTGGATTTAGTTGAAGGTCTCAAGAATTAAAGGCCTTGTTCTAAAGCAGAGCTCTAAACAAATGTTCAATAAATCAAATCCTATTTACTAGATCTGATCAATGTTGTTCACTGAAAGCTCAAATTGGCAGCTGTACAGATCCTTTATAAAGGTAACCATGTGAAGATTTCTCCAAAATATGAATAAAGACCAAATTCTTTGAATAAAGCTCTAAAGTGTCAAATCTTTTGTGGGTGTTTTACTTGGCAATTTCAGAAACGGAATCCATATCAGGATTTTTGACCAGGTTAAGCCAACTGGCAGAGGCGTGTGACTTGAGTTTAATGGTTAATGAGATGCTGAGAGACCGTTTGGGATGTGGAATTGATGATGTAACCATGCAAAAGTGCCGAAGCCCAACTGGACTTCAAACAGGCACTACAACTGGCTTTATCATTGGAAAAAACAGCCAGTACATACATAATCCATAACTAATCAGGGTGTCGTGCAGGACCACTGAATAAGCCGCACTGTCTAAATTCCACGGACTGAGAACAATTTAACATGGTTTAACAAGGTGTTGGTGAAGGGAGTAGCAGAAATTTGATTGTGATCCAGATCGCGATACAAAATACACCAAAACTAGATAAAAAATTTGTTGAATTCTCCAAACTCTAGCATTAGCCACCATCACCTTTCCTGTGAAAGAATAAAGGAAAGAAAGCATGGCTCCACTTTTCATGTCACCAATGATACCACACTCTACATTTCTGCCATTGCTACCACTTGGTTGTGTTTAATTAGGACTTTACTCAGGCATCCATTTTCTAATCGAAAAATGTTGAGCCAATCTAGGTGAATCTTTCTCAACCAATTTCATCCCATCGAACTTGGGCCCGAGATTTTTACTGCAATCAGTGGTAACTTAACCAGCTGCTTCTCATAAGAGACTGGAACCAAAGTTGTACCCTTAACTTGTAAAGGTTCCCTAGTATAGTTTCTCAGTCTAGCCAAGGTCTTGCACAAACATAAGGATTGAAGTCCAGAGCAAATTTTATTAAAGAGTGTTCTGCAATCACTGAAACGAGTTTTGATCTCCAATAAAACAGGTGACCATTTAACCAGACATTTATTTTGATTCGTTTTCAGCACTTTAACTGTTCCAAACTAGATGTAGGTGAACTTTCCAGGGTGTGCCGTCTCCTGGATACCAGTCTATGAGTTCCCTTATTCAATTTAGGTCGAGAGACTCTTTTGCCTTCTTGAGTCCAGATGTTAGCAACAACTAAAATGGCTTGCTGGCCCGGATCTTGAAGAAATTTTTAGCCATTTGGTCAAGGCTTGGCTTTGTTTTGAGGTTTTGTTGTGGGCTGACTTAGAGTCCCTCTGTTCAGGACATGTCCTGAGTGAGGCTGTGCAATTGCCTTCACTCAAGTGGTGTCCCCTACCAGTTGATCTGGTAAGAGTGTCCACTTCCATTGAATACCCTGAAACTCATATGCTCCCCTCACTGCATTTTCCAATGATAAAGCCAGTTGTAGTGCCTGTTTGAAGACCAGTTGGGCTTCAGCAAAATCCATCCATGACCTCACCTTCTGGGATCCTGGCAAATGAGTTGTCCGATCATCTTGGCCGAGTTAAAGCCCATTCATGTAAATCTGTAGCTTTATCACCTACAGATTCAAATTTATACTGCCTTTTAAAGTAAATGCTATGACTATATCTGATCTGGTTATTGTAAATGTCGGATAATTGATGGTGCTTCAACCTCAGATGTTGCTGTAGCTGAACAAGTGATGGTTCTTGCTTCCCTGAAAGCAGAAAATCAAAAGCAGATGATTGGAGTGAGGCGAGATGGTTGGTTGGAAAGCAGGAGGTCCAAGGTCAGAATCTGCTTTTAACAATTATCAGGAAAATGATTGAAGATTCTACTCTCAATCATCAGACAACATAAGAAGGTATTGTTGACAGTTCTGTCAAGCAACACCTCAAAAATAACTCACATATTAACATCAAGTTTTGTCTCTGCCAGCCTCAATCCACAGAAGAGCTGAATTCTATAAGTAGGATAAGAGTGAATGCCCTTGACATCAAGGCAGCATTTAACTAAATATGGCATGAAAACAAAATTTGAAGTCAATAGGAGATTGATGTAGTTGGTACAGCCAACCAACCCAGTCCCAGGCAATTGCTACAGAGGTTATCCCATACCATATACCGTCTTCATCTACTTCAAGACTTTACCTCCATTGCAACGTCAGAAATGGGAATGTCCCTTGATGATTATATAGTGTTCAGTTTCATTTGTAATTCCTCAGATAATATAGCTGTCTTTGGCAGCGTGCAACAAGACCTGAACAATAATGATCCTTTCTGAGATGTGGTGCCCAAAACTGATTTAGTCTAATCAAGATTGTACACAACTGAAATAGAAGTTCTATGCCTTGGCATTCCATTTCCCCTGTAGATAAAGAACATTCCATTAGTCTCTCTAATTACCTTTTTTTCATGTCCACCAGCTTTTATGATTCATATGACCCTTACCTCCAGCAGCACAGTCTCCCATACTATCCCATTCAATTTAGTACAATCCGAAAACTTTAATATGCCATTCCACATTCCCTCATCCAAGTCTTGATCAACTATGTTGAAAAGTTGGGGTCCGATATACTTCCTTGGGGAACAAGTGTTGTATCCTATTGGAATGTGCAATACTTATCCTTCCTTTGGGCAACAGTATTAAAGTGGGGAATTAATTTGAGTGTGTGGGTCTTAGAGCAGAGAAACAACTCAAGGGTGTGGGGACCAAAATTTTAAAGGGTTACACCTCAACCGAATATGATTTCCTGGATTGCCACCAGAAACACCACCTAGCAGACAAACAGAGTTCACAGCAAATCTCACAGAGACCTATGGGAATAGCTGTTAATTGAAGGTGACTGGGGTACTCTGGAGGTATCTGAAGGGAGGAGTTGAAGACAATCAGTGCAAGATCTTCAACCTTGATTTTTGGAGTGGGGTAAAGTCCAGGGCACGGAAGGCCGAACATTTTCTTCTGAAGCCTGGATTGCACATTTGAACCTAAGAACTCTGAGCAGGAGTAGGTAATTCAGCCCCTTGAGCCTGTTCCACCATTTAGCATGATCATGGCTGACCTCATCACTATCCTCAACCCTACTTTCCTGCCTGTTTCCCATAACCCTTTAAACTCATTACTAATTAAAAATCTATATATATCTTTCTTTAATTTATTCAGTGCCCTCGTATCCACCATAAAGCTGGGGTAGTGAGTTCCACAGATTCATGACCCTTTGAGAAAAGTAATGTCTCTTTATCTGCTTTAAACCTGCCACACCTTATCTTAAAACTATGAACTCACTCTAGATTGTGCCACAAGGGGAAGCATCAATTTCAAGTCTACTTTGTCAATGTCCTTTAGCTTACCTACCTCACCGAGATCTCCTCTGATCCTTCTAAACTCCAGCGAACATAGGCCTGAACTGCTCAATGCCTCCTCATAAAATGTCTTCCATCTCTGTGATTAATCCATTGAATCTTCCCTCAACAACCTCCAATGTAATTACATCCTTCTTCAAGTAAGGCAAACAAAACTGTATGTGGTACTCCAGATGTGATGTCAATGCCTTGTACAAATGCAACCATTCTTTCCAGCTTTTATACTCCATTTCTTTTGCAATTAATGTAAAAATTCCATTTTCCCTCCTTATTAATTGCTGTAGCTGCATACTAGTTTTCTGTGACTCGTGAATAACACCTCAATCCTTCTGCACTGAAGCATTTTGAAGTTTCTCTCCATGTAGAAAATAAGTTGCTTTTCCATTCCTGTGGCAAAACTGGATAATTTCACACTTACTTGCGTTAAACTCCATCTGCCTAATTTTAGCCAATTCACCTCATCTATCCACATCTATTTGCAAATTTCTTATTCCTTCAATGCAACTTGCTTTCCCATCTATTTTAGTGTCACATAGTACATTCTATCCCTGTAATATAGATTGTAAATAGTTAGGGCCTGAGTCATAAAATCATAGAGTCATACAGCACAGAAACAGACTTTTCGGTCCACCAGTCCATGTCGACCATCATCCCAAACTAAACCAGTCCTACCTACCTGTGCTTGGCCTATATCCCTCCAAAAACATCTTATTCATGTACTTATCTAAATGTCTTTTAAACATTGTATTGTACCTGCATCCACCACTAGTTCATTCCACAAACGATTCTGTGTAAAATTTTCCCTCACCTCTTTTTTAAATCTTTCTCCCCTTACTTTAAAAATATATCCTGCAGTCTTGAAATCTCCCACCCTAGGGAAAACACAACTGCCATTCACCCTCTCTGTATCCCTCATGATTTTATAAACCTCTGTGAGGTCACTCTCAACCTCCTATGCTCTAGTGAGAAAAGATCCAGCCTATCCAGCCTATGCTTATAACTCAAACCCTCCATTCCTGGCAACATGCTGGTAAATCTCTTCCGAACCTTATCTGGCTGAATCATATCCTTCCAATAACAGAATGACCAGAACTGGACACCGTACTCCAGATGCAGCATCACCAACATTTGTACAACCTCAAGATGACATCTCAACTCCTGTACTCAAAGGTCTGAGCGATGAAGGCAAGTTGCTAAATGCCTTCCTTCTTAACCACCTTATCTATATGTGACACAAACTTAAAAGAGTTATGTAGCTGAACCCATAGGTCTTTCTGTTCTACATGGCTACCCAAGCCCCTACTTTTAATTGTATAAGTCCTACCCTTGTTTGTTTTACCAAAATGCAATACCTCGCATCTAACTAAATTAAACTCCATCTGCCATTCTTCAGCCCATTGACTCAATTGATCAGGATCTCTTTGTAATCTTCGATAATCTTCTTCACTGTCCACTATACTACCATTTTTGGTGTCATTCGCAAACTTATTAACCATGCCTTCTATATTCTCATCTCAATCATTCATATAAATTATAAACAAAAGTGGACATTACACCGATCCCTGTGGAACATCAATGGTCACAGACCTCCAGTCCAAAAACACAATCCTCCACCTTCATTCTCTGTCTCCTGCCAGTAAGCCAATTTTGTACCCAATTGGCAAGCTCACCCTGAATCCTATGCGATCTAAGTTGACGAAATGATCTACCATGTGTAATTTTGTCAAAGGACCAAAACCATGTTACACCCCACTAGTTACAGTTTGCCAAGAAGAAAAATGTACCATTTAACATCACTCTCTGCTTTCTGTTGGTTAGCCAATCCTCTATCCAAGCTAATATATGTGTAATCTTTCCTTGTGCATTACTCTTTTATCTTATCAAATGCCCTCTGGAAATGCAGATATACTACTTCTACTGGACCGTCATTATCTACTTTTCTTGTTACATCTTCAAAGAACTCTAGAAAATTAGTCAAACATGATTTACCCTTCAAAAAACCATGCTGACTCTGATGGATTGTGTTTTGACTTTCCCAATGCCCCATACTACTTCCATGCTTCCAACAATTTTACAACAACAGATGTTAAACTAACTGGACCATAGTTTTCTAATTTCAACCTCTCTCACTTTTTGAGTAAGGGTGTTACATTAGCATTTTTCCAAACCACTCAAACCTATTCAGGATCCAGGGAATTTTAGAATATTATAACCAGTGGATCTATTTTCTCTGCTGCATTTAAGACCCAAGGATGTAAGTCATTAGGACCTGGGGACTTGTCTGATTTTAATCCCAATAGTTTGCTCAGTACTTTTATCCCTAGTAATGGTGGTTGTTTCAAGCTCTTTCTTTTCAATAATATCTGTATTACCTGTTAGTATTGGGATGGAATTAATGTTCCTCACAATGAAAACTGAGACAAAATATTGATTAGTGCCTCTGCCATTTCTCTGCTCCCCAGTCTTGTCCTCTAAGGGATTAACATTTTGCTTTAGCTATTATCTTCCTTTTGGAATAGAACAGAATCCCTACAGTGTGGAAACAGGCCCTTTAGCCCAACAAGTCCACGCTGAACCTCAGACCATCCCACCCAGAATCATCCCCCTACAACCCACTTAATCTACACATCCCTGGACACTACAGGCAATTTAGCATGGCCAATCCACCTAACCTACACATCTTTGGACTGTGGGAGGAAACCCACGCAGACACAGGGAGAACGTGCAAACTCCACACAGACAGTTACCCAAGGGTGGAATTGAACCCGGGTCCCTAGCACTGTGATGTAGCAGTGCTAACCACTGTGCCACCGTGCCACCCTACTTACTTATAGAATCTTTTGCTGTCAGTTTTCATATTTTGCATTTGTCTTCTTTCATAATTAACCTTTTCTCTTTTCATTACTTCTTTTGAAACACTTTACTGGTCATTAAATCTCCAAATCCTCCAGCTAGCCACTGACCTTTGAAATATGGCATGTCTTAGATTTTGGCCATAATGTTATCTTTATTTTCCTTTCTATATGTCCCTTGAGGCTACCCTTGCCAATTTAATCAATCCAGTTTAAATTCATGTTAAAGACACCCATATTTGTTGTACCTTTCTTATAAGATCCCAGAATTTCCGTGCTTATACTGTCTTATCTTGTTCTCGAATTACTGTTAATGGATCTATAGATTACCCCCACGAGGGACTTCTTTCCCTTGCTATTTCTTATTTCTGCCCAGACTCAATCTATGTCTTGATCACCAGTTCCCAAATCATTTCTCACTACAGCATTGATCTCTTCCTTTGCTAACAAAACCACACTACCTCCTTTTCCTTTCTGTCTATGCTTTTAACTCAGTACCTTTGAATATTCAACGCCCCAGGCCATGGTCTCCCTGTAACCAATTTCAATAATAAGTATCAATTCATACCTATTTATCTCTATTTTCTCTGTTAACCCGTTAATTTTATTCTGAGTGCTATGACCATTCACATTTTGAACAATTATAAATTTTCCCTACTCCTGTACAATTCACTGCAAATATGAGGTTCACTTCCTAGCCTGAAAGGAAATCTAAAATTAAATTTTTAAAAATTTAACTGCTGCATCAAGTATATTACTTAATTTACTTGGGAAAATTAATTGATATGTGACACTGGTTAGGAACAGATGAATATCAATTTGGTGCTGTTATTTTCATCAGCAATAAGTATCATACATCATGGCAGCAGGGTCATTTGAAGATTACAAAGATCAAAAGTTCAGATCACAAAGTGAAAAGTTATTTTCTTACAGGTCTTGTCAATCTTTTCAATGATGACATGCTGTTGTCTGTGAGGTTACTGTCATTCTTCAATTTTTCAGATGGTGCTAGAATTTTAAAAGAACAAACACAGAGAGAGATTACTAGTGTAACAGAGTGATGGATAAGCTCTACCTGCAGGCTCTGGATGTTTTACTCCCCATCTGCTGCCCTGCTCCTTGAGGTTTTTAGCCACTCTGTGACTTAACCAGTGACTGATCTCGGGCAGAATTTTCTTAACTAAAAAGATTCTTGGAAGTACTCGCGCATTTTGCCCCTCACTGCTTTAAAAAGCCACATTGTATTGCACAGGTCAACAATACATAACATTTTCAAGTTACAAAGCTCTCTTTTTTAAGTTACAGTGGTCCAACTTCTATTTCATGTTATTGTTCCAAAAAAAGTGGTTTCGTGCAATAGATGAGAGTATCCTTCAGATAGAAAACCGTTATTTCCTTTACGCACATGCAAAGAAAATAATGCGAAACCATTTATTACACTCTGTCCCATTCATAACATTCATTCAAATTGAAAACTGAAGGATCCTATCAATAACTGAAGAGGAAAGTACAAGACAGAATCAAGAAATGAACAGCTGATTTTACTAAGGAGATCACTACAAGCTGTATTTTGTTTTCAAGGGACGTGAGCATTGCTGGCAAGAATAACACTTCCAAAAAATTGATTATTTGGCCATTTGAGAGGACAGTGAAAAGTCAACCACATTGTTGCCAGTCACTTAACAGCTAGACTGAGTAAGAATTGCAGATTTCCTTCCTTAAAAGGACATTACTGAATGAGATGGGTTTTTACAACAATCAACAATGATTGCCTTCAGACTAATTTATAATTCCTTTTTTAAATTGTATTCAAATCTGGTCCAGTGACACATCAGCCAGGGATCCTGAATTACTGGCTCGGTGATACATTAGTTAGGGGGCCTAAGATTACTGGTCCAGTGAAACATTAGCTAGGGGCTGTGGACTACTGGTCCAGAGACACATTAGCCAGGGGGCCTAGATTACTTTCTCTCCACAGATGCTACCAGACCTGCTGAGTTTTTTTTTCCAGTAATTTCTGTTTCTGATTTTCAGCATTCGTAAGTTTTTGGTTTTTTGACCTCGATTGCTGGTTCAGTGACATTGCCATGATGTCATCACCTCCCCTTAACAGTAACAGACATCAAGGCAAGGACTTACTCTGATAGCATGGCCAACATTGTTTGGGTGTCAGCAGAAACAATGGAAAAAATCTGACAGCACAGTCCACTGCTACCTTACTCTCATCTTAATTGTTCTCCAGCTAGAACCACCACTGTCTGCCTCTTTCTCACTGGTTGCATGCAAATGCGAAGCAGGACCTTGGTTCTTGATCAATTTCCCTCCTACCTATCCCTTGAACAGCAGGTCCCAGAAATCGGCTGGAATAATCTGGCAGTGAGCTCCAAGGTTCCAAGTTGAAGGAGGTCAGTACTGGAGGTCAGTACTCTTTGCTGATGCCTACAGAAACTTTAGCTAAATTCTTTTCATGGTCTTTTGTCCCTTCAGATAACCTCAAGCTTGTTTGTGTATTATAGTTATGGTTTGTGTTTCAGCATCATCAGGATTTTCTTCAGTTCCACAGGCAAGTTCTTTTTGTGTGATAAGAATCTAGAAACCAGAGTCTGCCCTTTATATCAAATGACATGTGTCTCAAGTAATAATTCAGGATCGCAACAACATGGGAGGCAAAATTTTCACAATGGGGATAAATAGGGGAATCTAACTTAAACTCTTGTTTAATATCTTCCATCTTAACTCCAGGATAAAATTACATGAAGGCACTCCTGACAGCAGTGAAAATGTAACTAATTTTAAAGAAAGTACCCTAAAGAGACCATATAGATTTCTTTTCATAAGCTGTATGATATTCTGCCTTAAAGTACTTGATGTCCAATTGTTTGGTTTTGTTTCAAAAATGTTCCAATCATTTTCTGATAAATTTTTGCCAAGGACGCTTAATATTTTAATCCAGATGTTCTGTCTGTGCTAGAAAATAAGTAACAAAATTTTCACTTCTGAAATTGTGAACAAACATGTATACATCATCTGAAACATTTACAACATTGAAAATGAAACAAAACTAGATACTTCAACTCTGGTTGTTCAGCATAAATGTTCAATTACTGATGTAAGAAAATATTATAAAAGTGAAAGGAACTAAGCAGAGAATGTGGATGACATCGATAATATTTGCATTGTTATGTGGAACATGCAACCATCTCCTAACCTCACACATAAAGGGTGACTCTTGAAATTCTTGCAGGTCCACATTGTACACATGATATCCCAGTTTGAATAAAGCAAAATTGCCAACAATAACAGAAACCTATATGGCCATTATTTCCACCAATCTTCTGATTTGACCTCTCACATTAGTTTATTCCTTGACATGATAATAACCTTAAGTGTGGACATTCAGAATAACTTCTGGATTTTGTACTGTACCAACTCATGCTACAATGGGGTTTAACAAGAGATACCCATTTATGCAACTTTGACTATTGTCTTTGATCCATAGGTTTGAAAGCATTTATTTAGACTTCTTTAAAATTGTGCAGAATTCACCATCACTTCAATGGACCTGACTGTGACTCCCTTTGGCAACTAGGTTATCCTTGTCCTTTTGGCAGTTCCTTTTATTGTACTCAAAACTTAATATGTACTCTGACTACTAAGAATCAGAATTTCTTTTAACCTTTGTCCTCATGATGTAGAAACCCCTACTTGATACATGCTTTGATGTGCAAACATTTTATATTTCTAAGTGGTCCTTTTGAAAATCTCAGGTTGGAAATCTTCCCAGTGTTTATTATTAATTATTCCTATGCAAGCAAACAGCACTTAATCTTCTCATGTGTATTTGTGATTTGCCTTGTGCCTTCCTCTAAATCAATACTAGAAATGTTTTAATGACTGTCAGTTGATATTTCGTTTAGCTGACGATGGTAATTTGGAGTTCTGAATTAAATGCCTACAAGCACAAGGTTCATCAAACAGCATTGACACTGTAGCCAGGAGACAAAAACACAAGCAATGTGATAACTATGGTTTGTGAGGCTTTGCAGATCTGTGCAAAGTATGTGGTACAACAGAACACTGGGCCTCTGCAATACATCCACCTCCATCAGGGAATGCACCAGAGACATGCAAATGTAAGCCAGTACATGAAGGTTTCAGAAAGACGGACCTACTTAAGAGTCAGAGTGGAACAACTTTCAATACAGGACAAACCAGCTTTCCATATTGTGGCAATAACTCCTAGCTTTGTTCATACGAGCCAACATCATTTACCAAAAGAAAACTGCAAGCGCACACTCAAAACCAAAACCAACAATGAAGCTAGTAAATCTACTACTGGTATGTACCAGGATATGTACCAGGATCATTGGAACTCAAAACGGCACAAATGACAACTGCCAAATTAGTGCACCATGGTCTGCCTGTCCCTCGCAATGATAAGCTAACAATGCATTGCACCAATGGCATTTCAGTGTAGAAACCACAAATATTTCACCTGGTAGACATAGGCATACTAGCAGTGGCAGGACCACCATCAAGTACAGCCGCTAGCATTATCACTACCTACGTGATTGCTAAGGTATCCATGGTAGTAAAAGAGTCCAAGAACACTTGCATTGAATGAGTCCACAATCTAAAACAATTGTAGCTACCCAGTTTTGCGGCCATATGAATTTCAAAGGTGATGCCAAATTGCACCCTCAAGAAGATGAAATTTTATTAATGTATTCTCCCAGAAAGTGCACAGTTCACAAACAATTGCAAGCTAATTGACATGGAATAGAATGGCATCATCTGCTGTATGGATTGCCACACAGACTAGTGTAGTTTATTTCTGTGCTTATTACGGGAGGACAGTGCAATGAGGGCATGACTAGATCTGTGGTATCTATATCTGTCCCTAAAAAGAGATGCCCAACAAGATTCTAATATAAAACAAATGCTAAGAGGGCATGGTGGCTCAGTGGTTAACACTGCTGCCTCACAGTGCCAGACACTGGGGTCTGATTTCACCCTCGTGTGGCTATGTGGAATTGCACGTTCTCCCTCTGTCTCTGTGGGTTTCCCCCAGGTGCTCCAGTTTCCTCCCACAGTCCAATCATGTGCAGGTTAGGTGGGTTGGCCATAGTATTCAGGGATGTGTAGGTTAGGTGGGATAGTAATGGTAAATGCAGGGTTATGGGGATAGAATTGGGGAGTGTTCTGGGCAGGATCCTGTTTGGAAGGTCAGTGTCGATTTGACGGGCTAAATGGCCTTAATCTGCACTATAGGGATTCTACGATTTCAATGAGTCTAATCACACGTTCACAGAAGGCAGAACCTTCTCCAAATTGGATGCCTAAAAAAATACAGAAATAGCTGAAGAAATCCTACAGGTCTAGCAGCATCTGTGGAGAGAAAGTAGAGCCAATGTTTTGGTTCCAGTGACCCTTCTTCAGAACTGATTGAGAAAGGTGGTATATAAGTTGAAGTCCAGGATGGGGAGGGAGAGAGGAAAGAGTGAACAATAGATAAAGGTAGAGTCCAAAGAGAGAGAGAGAGACCTGCAGTTTGGGTAGACAAAGGACTGGATAATGATGAACTGGGCGGGGGCGGGGTGAAGCTCCTAATGTGGACCATCAGTGGGTGAAAATGCATTGGCTGTAATGAGAAACAGCCCAAGTGAATGACAAGGCTGGGGTGTCAGGGTGGGTAAAGGACATGGAAGTAGGTGTTTAGGACCTAAAATTATTGTACTTAATTATGCGTCCTGAAGGCTGCAGCTTACTACCTTCAAAACACTATTTAGCAAATATTGCTGCTAGACACTAGTATGTAATTTATCTGTCAGGATCTGTTCCAGTGAATACGAACACAGAAAATGTATCTGGATGTGTACGTATTGCCAATTATATTGTGATAATGGGCAAGTTGAAGGAAGGGCATGATAGGACCCTTCACTTATTGATGAAAGTAGCTTGCCATGAATGGGAATGTTTTCAACAGCAAAAAGTGTCAGTGGTTGTAAGTCAGATAACTTTCTTTCGGCTCTCTACCTTCAGTTGAAGAATCCATTCCAAACCAGGTAAAGTTAAAAATGCAAGACCAGAGTCTATCCCAAAGCACAAAGACAATTTAGAGAGAGAGAGAGAGAGGTTGAATTCTCTGACTTGTTGGCACCACACATTCCAAACTTTTCTGATAAAGTACCATCCCCTGAGAAAGATCCTAAAAGAAGCACATACCACAAGTATGGCAGTAAGAATATTAACATATGTTTGAGTCTCTCAAACAAATAACGACAGCAGAAAAGTGTACCTTGCAGTACTATGACAGGAGGAAGATGAAAATCCTGAAAATTGATATGTTACAAAGGGTTCATTGCATGCATTATGCAAGATGATAAACCAATTGCATTTGGATCTAAAAGTGCAATCCAGTCATTCCAATAGAATTGCTTTAGTGTTTGGCATCACAAAGACGTAGTAAAATTATATAAAATATGCATGTGTGCCAGGTTGTGGGAAAGTCACAATATGCAGTCAAACTGATACCTTTAATTCCCAAATCAGTTTTCAAGGTCCCACTTTTCCAGGGTGTTGACTAATTGCGTGGGCCATTTTCTGAAAATTAAAGCAAAACAACAGGACATCCTTACAGTCATGGATATAATTACTCAGTTCCCAGAGACCATATCATTACTGCTAAGGTAGCAGTAGATAAATTAATTCAGTTCTTCATTTGGTATAGATTGTGAATTGAGATCCAGACAAATCAGGTTTCCAATTCATGCATAAAACCTTTCAGGAAGTGATGAATAAAGTGGGTACAAAACAGTTAAAGTCTTCAGCATGCCACCCACAGACACAAGGAGCATCAGAAAGTAACCATCAAACCGTCAAAATTATGATCAAGACAAATGCTCATGAACATCCTCATGACTGAGACATAGGACTTAATTTTATTTGCTGCATGGATTCATCCAATGAGTCAGCTTTTTTTTTTGTCCTTTAGAATTAGATATAACCATAAGGTAAGAGAATGCTGAAACTAAATTTAAAAAAGTGAGTGATTAAAAAACAAGTCATCCATATCTGATCTTATTTCTAATCTGTGTGTATGCACATTGACTGACTAATTTTACTTGTTTATGATTAATAAAAGATTGAACTTTGTTAGTTCAAGAAAACCTGGTTAAATTTGCTGCTTTTAAAACAGAAGGTTTTTTTGTAGTCTGGGGGAAAGATATCAACAAAGGCCCATTTAAACAAAATTCTTGTTGCAACCAGCTGAGGATTTTGGTGAATACAGAGGAACCAGTTCATCCCTCCTCCATCTGGGAGTTTAACAGTTTGTGGTATCCTGTCTGGAAATTTTGAGTTTGATTTATTGTTGGCACGTGTACCAAGATACAGTGAAAAGTGTTGTTTTCTGTGCTATACAGGCAGATTGTACCATGCAAAGTGCATCAGGGTGGCAGAACAGATTGCAGAACAGTGTTACAGCCTCAGAGAAGGTGCAGAGAGAGAGATCAAAATGAACATTTAAGAGGTCAATTCAAAAGTCTGACAACAGCAGGGAAGAAGATGTTTCAAATCTGTTTGTACATGTGTTCAAGCCCTCATGATTATCTGGCCATAATTGTTGTAGTCATTTAAAATTCGGCAGTCTTGTGCTGGTCCTGATGGGTGCAAATGAAAAGATCTGGCAAGTCAGCAAATAAAAATCAGCAAGTTATGATTTAGAATATAGTCTGAAAAGGTGGTAGATGCACATTCAGTGACAACTTTTGAAAGGGAATTGGATAAATATTTCAAAAAAGAACATTTTAAGGGCTATGAAGTTGTGGGGAGAGTGATGGAGAAGGAGAGAGAAAGCACATGGACTTAGTTTAATTGAATGCCTCTCTCAAACAGTCATTATGTTCATGGACTGAGGAAATCCTTTCTGATCATTTGAATTGCAACAAAGAAAATTAACTATTATCCATTTAAGTCTAAGGACCTTCATTATGTGATGAGTTAATTACTGTTAAACAGTCTCTCAGACACTGAAAAGCAACTATTATGAAGTCTCGTTGTTTCAGGTTTTAATTGCTGTTGGAGATTTTAAAATAAAATTCCCTTTTGACCTTTTTTTTCTCATGCTTTATCCAATCTTTCTTTATTGCTGTACTTTTATTTCTCCAGTTTTGGTATTAAATTCACTCAATATACTTCATGCTTTTTTCTTCGTCTACATGCTAATAATACTTCAGTATCATTGGCTAATAAGACTTATGATTATTTGTTCTGTTTCATGAACTGTGAAATTATCAGTGCGCAGTTTAAGGAACTGGCCACAGAAGTAAATTTTTTAAATTGCAAGAACGAGTCTAAATAATGGCTGTTGTGCTTTGCCACAGCTAAACATGAGACTTTCATTGTATAGAGTATGGAACTGGTACTTAATGTATATTCATTACATATATACTTAATGTATATGTAAATATGTCCACCTCTTTTCTGTTTGACATGTTTTATTGTGAACTAAATGTATAATTTTCCTGCTTCCATAAACCTGGTTAGGCTTAGAATCAGTTTGTAATTTGTAACTGGTTTGAAAGAAGAGAACAATTACGTCTAGTATTCTGTATTCGTTGTCCAATCACTTGTATGGTGTGATAATTATTATAAGATGTTTTCATCTTACTTGTGTGTATTTTCCCTGAAATGCAACTGAAAAAAGGGTGATACTTATGCTCAAAGAATATCGAGGGACTCCTTCCAAGCCAACTGGTAGAATCACTGAGTAGTCTGATTAATGATGATGATCTTGCAATTACTGTAGCACTCAAAATATGTAGTCATTGGTAATTGTTTTACTGCTGTTGTCAAAAATGTTTCAAAGTGATTTATGGAATCCCAAAAATGGTTTTATTTATTGAGGAATGAATTTCCTCGCAAATCTCAAGATACAGGAGGCACAGATTGGGATATGATGATTTAGACAAAAGACTTTGACTTCTGGGTGACGATTGATGATTAAATAAATAATTCTTCATAGATTAGGCTTAATTATGCTTTTTAATGTAGGTTCATTTCATAGACTCTGAAGGCATAATATTACAGTTTATATGTTATGCGGTATCACCAAGACTGATCTTGCCATTCCCTCTTAATGGGGCTGATAGTCTATTTTACTATGATACTGGCACATTGCAATATGAATGAGCGTAAAGAAAGTTAATTTCTTGGGAAAGTTAATTGACCTTGGGAAAAAAATGGCCAGAGTATGCATGATGGGATCTTTAACTATGTACTCCTTGAAACAATCCGATATCTTCCTTTTGAACCTTAATAATTACACTTTCGTCATTACTTCATCTTTTTAAAGGAAAATCGAGCCTTTTCCAATTGACATTATCATTGCTGAATCTCTGACTAACATTCTGAAGGTTGCTGTTGACCAGAAACTGATCTGGGCCAACCACATAAATACTGTGGCTAGAAGAACAAGTCAGAGGTTAGGATTTCTATGGTGACCAATTTATTTCCTGACTTTGAAACCTGTCTATCATCTACAAAATCCAAGTCAGTTATCACAATTGTGTAGTTCTGATTTTGCAGATTTTTAAAAGAAAATGTGAAAAGTACATTTCTTCTTTAAAATTTGCTAACTTAAAAGTTTAAGAGTTCTGTTAAGATGGAGGTCACAGCAGAAAAATGTCTGTTACCTTGGGCTGAATCAAAGCCAGTTGAGCTAAATTATCTCAGCAATGACATGGGAGATATTTTAAAATTCATTCAATCCTTGGAAAGCACACTGGTTCCTGTAACAGTTAAAGCATTGAAAGCTTTTGAAAAAGAAGAGACAGAAATGGACTTTTATGTAATTAACTTTCTTTACTGAAATTCATATCGCAATGTGCCAGTATCATAGTAAAATAGAGTCAGAGCCCCATTAAGAGGGGATGGCAAACATCTCTCTTACTTTTCTGACCATGATGTTACATTGGAACTGAGTCGATTGAATACCACATAATCAGCATAAATAATGCTTTCAAAATCACTCCCATTTTTGTTGCATAGCTCACAGTTGCTTACGCACAGCATTAAGGTATCTCTTCCTCTTCCTGCTGGTGTCACTAAGCATCACATTGTTTATTAGTATTCTGTTTTCCATGGATCCATTTCTACTTTAGTGTTTTTGTATGTTTCTTTCCCACAATCTGAGTAGGGCTTGAAACTGCCAAGAGTCCTAATTTTCCATTTCCTTTGCTCATTCATGCCACTGGGGCTATGTACTATTTCATTCTCAATAATATCCATCAACTAAACATGTGATCACCATACTCTACCGAGCATATTATGAATCCATTTGTCTAACTACTCCTTGTTTTAAGCTGATTTATGTGAACCCGTTGATCCCTTCTTTCTGTAAACAGACTCCCTATTTCTGACACAGAACAGATTAAAGTCACCCACTTACCTTTTGAGGAGTTTTCCAGCCAAACATCTGGGCCAGGGATCTTTCCATCCAAAGCAGTGTAGTCCCTTCCAGGCAGCAATGAAGTAGATAAGTGCCGAAATGATGGCCACTTTTGAAGCAGTAGCTGCCATATTCTGTGCTTGAAAGATCAGATCCTCTTTAGCCACTTGGACAGCTACTGAGAGGAGGGAGTGTATAAGGCAAGTGAAGTGATGAGAGGATAAAATGCCAGGTGGATGGAAGGTGTAGGGTGCATTAAGTGAGTTGTGGGAATTCAGGGAGTGTCAGGTCGTTGTGGAGGGAGCCATGGAGTGGATTCAAAGGTTTTGGGTGGCACAGTGGCTCAGTGGTTAGCACTGCTGCCTCACAGTGCCAGGGACCTGGGTCCGATTCCAGCCTCTGGTGTCTGTCGGTGTGGAGTTTACACATTCTCCACATGTCTGCGTGGGTTTCCTCCGGGTGCTCTGGTTTCCTCCCACAGTCCAAAGATGTGCAGGTTAGGTGGATTGGCCATGCTAAATTGCCCGTAGTGTTCAGGGAGGTGTACATTAGGTGGGTTGTTGGCGGGGGGTGGGTCTGGGTGGGATGCTCTGAGGTTTGGTGTGGACTTGTTGGGCCAAAGGGCCTGTTTCCACACTGTAGGGATTCTAGGAGTGTCAGATCCAAGAGGGTTGGGAGTTGGGCCCAGGGCAGGAGAGAAAAAAAGTCAGGGTTCAAATGGGTATTTGGATGCCCTTCGGGAGGTTAAGGCAGATTTTAATTTCTCAAATGTTTCTTGACTAAGTGTTAGGGAAAATTTTGATTTTTTTTGACTTTTTAAGAGTAAAATGATACTTTCATACTAGAAGTAGAAGGCAGGTTTCAACTTTGTATGGAGTGACTATTATTGCAACTTAGAGTCCAGTGTTTGTAGGCATCTGTGTAAACAGGAGACAATGCTAAGAAAAACATTCTAAGAATGACTTGGGAGGAGATTTTGTAGGACAAACAATGATAACAGAAGGGAAAGCACCATCAAGGGTGATATTTACAACCTGGCTGAGTGAAGGAGGCGCTAATGTATTAATTTATAACACAGAGGGATATCTGTTATATTTGTTGTAAATGAAGAGAGCTTAGAAAGTGGCTGAGAGAATGCTAATAGAACAAGATACTTAAATCTTCTGTATGTTTTGGAGTTTTGCCTCTGTTCAGTAACAGAGACAGACCTCTTCTTGAGTCACTCAAATAAAATATAAATAGATCATAAAAAAAATCTAACCACAGTCTATGTTTCAGAAACAACTACCTTCCTTTAGGAAGAGTTGTGGCATTGTACTTTAAATATCTATGGGCTTAGCTTGTCAATGAATGAATATTGGCTTTGGGTTCCACATCTTGTCTTAATGATAGATGAAAGCCTTTATTTGATTCTCCAAATCATAACCTCCAGATCTGTCCAAGAAATATTCTGAGGAAAACTATTATTTCTCACCTTTGAACTAGGTGCTAATGCCACTGGGATCAACGTTCCATACATTTGCTGCAGGAGAACTGCGGTTCAGAGAAAGTTAGGGAAAACAATCTGGTGTCCAAATAGCCAGTGCTAGCACACAGGCAGCCTGCACAAACCTTTTCTTTTGTTCAAACCCTCAATTCCACAAGATACCCTTTTATAGCATTACAAATAAGAGGTGGAATAGACTGCAAAGTTTGCAATAAAGTTTGTGCAAAACACAACAAATGTTAAAAGTAGTTTCAGGGATGGGACACCCAAGGGCTTACTTCAGAGCTTTATTTGTCTTGCCCTCAATTTTGCAACTACATAAATCAGTTATGATATGTCACTTCCAGCTGAGCTGTCTGCATATTGGCATTCATTTGAAACCCATTGTGAAGGCTCAATGTTAACAAATCACTGAACTGCTTCACATGATCTTCCATTGTTTCCTTGTGGAGAAATACATCATCCACATAATAAAGAAAGGATTCCTTTGTGAGAAATGGGCCAAATGTTCCTGTAATACCTGGTGAAAAATGGAGGGGAAGTTGCGGGAAGCCTGCAGCAAGCATATATCACCTATATTGTTGTCCGTGTAGAATTAAGATGAATTTGCATTTGCCATTGTTAAGTGACAGAGAAAGACCAGAAATAATTGTTTGAATCCTGCACTTAAAACTTTTGAGGTAGCTCTGATATTCATCTATGCCTTTGGAATAGACGACAGTAGAAACGTGTTAGGTTCATTTTGCAATTGATCACTAATCACCATGCCCCATCAAACTAGGTAGGCCAAATGTGAGAATTGTTGGTACTAGCTGTTTCACATAGTATCCCTTAATCCATTAAGGATCTGATTTGGGACACATTCCTTTACTTCCATTGGAAATGGTGACCACACACAACCTTTGGGCAGCAAGATCCCATTTATCAAATCTTTCACTCCACCCTTCCACATTTATTTTTTATTCCATGTTTAACATGATTTCCTCCTCTTCACTTTCAAGTTGTAGCATGGGTGTCGATTGGGTTTGTAACCGAGCCCTTACTCTCATTGCCCACATCTTGCTTTTAGGTAATACTTTTACATAGGCAACCAGATGACAGAAAGCCTTACCTTTTCCTTCAGGTTGCTCATCTGCTGTTCTGTAATCATGCATACTAGTGCTTGGATACATCCCTGACCTGCATATTAATTAAATCTTAATACCCAGCGTATGTGTACAATGAGTTGGCAATTTATTAGATCATCTAGTAGACACAAATTAAAACCCTGTGGTTGTTGGGTTTAGAGGTGAAAGTTTGTAATCTCTAAATATTTAAAGTGTATAAAGATTGGCATTGGTTTTAACCTCTACCTCTGCCTTCCTGGCAGAGATCATTGTAACAGAGAACTGTTGCTGACAGATGAAGTTTGAAAGCTAAGAAGAAACATTAAGACAGAAAACTGCATGGCTATTAGTAGCCATGATGAACAATGCCAGAAAGAAAATGCAGTTTGTTTCAGTATGATTACCTTTGATGTTCTTAATGAAAAGGGAAACAGAATATAGCCTTGTTACTGATACTCTAATCTCACTTCTGGAAGGAAGTTAAATATTTTATGAACAGGACAGGGATGAAAGACTGAACCTTCTACTAAAGCCATTGGGGGTAGAATTTATATGAAAAACAGTTTGTTAAATAGCTGTGGGGTATGTTCAGGCTTTTGATAGTTTTCCGAAAACAAGTGGCAATTATAATAATAAATGGCAATAAGTAGTAGCCAACATATGTCATATAACAGATTGCATGAAAAAAAGACAACATTTAAATTTAGTTCAGTTCTCTGTGAGGGGCAACCTATTGGAGAAATGTCTGCTGTAGTAATAAGATAATACTGGGAAAACAGAGATGTTCTTCAGCTTCCATGGAACAGAGTAGCATATTCTGCAGTGAATGCAAAGAAGAGAAAGGAGTCAATGCATGCAAAAATGCAAATTATAAACAACAGTAGGCTGTTAAGCCCCTTGACTCTGCTCCACCATCCAATAAGACAATGACTCTTCTGATTGTAACCTCAAATCCACTTTCACATCTACCCGTGATAATGTTTCAGCTCCTTGTCTTTATTCCTCTTAATGAATCACCGTTCTGTGGGGTTACTGTCATGGGCCTGTACACCATTACCACAAGTGACTTCTTGTCTTTGTCATTTTTACCCAATGGTTTTCCACATCCTGGTTTCCCAAACTTAGGTACAAAAACAAAGTTGCTGGAAAAGCACAGCAGATCTGGCAGCACCTGTGAAGGAGAAAACAGAGTTAACATTTTGGAAGGGTTCTGAGGAAGGGTCACCAGACCCGAAACGTTAACTCTGTTTTCTCCTTCACAGATGCTGCCAGACCTGCTGAGCTTTTCCAGCAACTTTGTTTTTATTCCTGATTTACAGCACCTGCAATTCTTTTTGTCCCAAACTTAGGTGCTCCCTCTCTATTGTGCTAATGGCATCATTAACGTACAGTGCAATCCCTCCACCTTTCCTATTTCCAGTCTTTTTAAGAGTCTTATACCCTTCAAGCTTCATGCCACCTTGTGGCCATATCTCTGTAGTGGCTACCATGTTGTACTTTCTCATTTGTATATGCACTTTAAGTTCACCTGTTACAAATACTACATACATTCAGATTCAGGGCCTTTGATTTATCTTTTACTTTTTATAGTCTAGTCTTATTCATTGGTTGACCCTTCAATTCATAACTTCTATCCTTTCCTCTCACAGTCTGTATAGCATTTCCTGTATTAATACCTTTCCCCTTAGCCTTCATTTATCACATCTTCCCAAATTTGATTGTCTGTCCCCAGTACTCAGTTTTAAATCCTCTTCACTTCCCTAGTTGTGTGGATGGCAAGAACACTAGCCCCAGCAAGTTTCAGGTCTCATTGGTTCAGTTTCCACTTACCCCAGTACTGTTTCCAGTGCCCCAAAAATCAGAAAACTAAAAGAATTGCGGATACTGGAAATCAGAAATAAAAACCGAAATTGCTTTAAAAACTCAGCAAGTCTGGCAGCATCTGTGGAGAAAATGCAGAGTTAATGTTTTGAGTCCAGTGATGGCCTAGTGGTATTATCACTGGACTGTTAATCCAGAAACCCAGATAACGTTCTGGGCACCCGGGTTCAAATCCCGCCATGACAGATAGTGGAATTTGAATTCAATAAATATCTGGAACTAAGAGTCTAATGTCCATGAATCCATTGTCGATTGTCTGGAAAAACCCATCTGGTTCACTAATGTCCTTTAGAGAAGGAAACTGCCATCCTTACCTGGTCTGGCCTACATGTGACTCCAGATCCACAGCAATGTGGTTGACTCTGAACTGCCCTCTGGGCAATAAATGCTGCCTGGCCAGCGACGCCCTCATCCCATGAATGAATAAAGGGAATAAAGGCTCCTCTGGTGCCATGGGAACATGCCTGGGCAGGATCCACTCACACGCCAAGCTGAGACACTGCCGTGAGCCGCCAAGAAACCGATTACCATAATGCTGAGAGACCAGGCCGAGAGTCACCAAGAGACCAGGCCCAGGACCTGCCATAAACCGCTGAGAGACCAGGCTGGGACCCATCACGAACTGCTGAGAGACCAGGCCAGGACCCATCATGAGACACCAAGAGACCAGGCTGAGACCTAAAACAAGCTGCTGACAGACTAGGCCAGGACCCACCAGGAGACCAGGCTGAGACCTGCCAGGCTGCTGAGAGAATAGGCCTGGGACCCGCCATGACCTACCAGGGGACCAGGCCCAGATACACTGAGAGACTAAAGGGGAAAAAAGAGAAAGAAACAGAAGGAGCAGAGAAGCTCCAGTTGAAGCATCTTACTCCACTGCCATCATGACCGGATCATATGAGACCAGCGAATGAATGTCCAAGTGGAAATGGTACACTACCCCAAGAGACCCCCAAGAGACCCCCAATAGCCTTGTCACAAAATCCAACTCAGTGCGTGCAGACATGACTTCCCTCATAGAAAGTGATCATTTGTTGGGAGAAACCCTGAGTACAAGGGACCAATCTTCAGTAGTAGTTCTGACAGAGATTCTTCAGATGGGATTCACCAAAAAATTGCTCTTGGGCTGGAGCATTTCAGTTATAATGAGAAGCCTTATAGGCTGGAGTTGCTTTCCTTAGAGCAGAATAGGCTGAGGACGGTCTGATTGATGCATATAAAGTTATGAGGGGTATCGATATGGTAGATAGGGATTGGGGCAGCACGGTAGCACAGTGGCACAGTGGTTAGCACTGCAGCCTCACAGCGCCAGGGACCCAGGTTCAATTCCAGCCTCGGGCACCTGTCTGTGTGGAGTTTGCACGTTCTCCCTGTGTCTGTGTGGGTTTCCTCCAGGTGCTCCGGTTTCCTCCCACAGTCCAAAGATGTGTAGGTTAGGTGGTTTGGCCATGCTAAATTGCCCGTAGTGTTCAGAGAGGTGTAGGTTAGGTGGGTTGTTGGAGGGGTGGGTCTGGGTGGGATGCTCTGAGGTTCAGTGTGGACTTGTTGGGCCAAAGGGCCTATTTCCACACTGTAGGGAATCTATGATAAGAAACATTACCACATAGTAGAGGAGTTGGTAACCAGGGGTCCTAGTTCTGAGGAAGGGTCACTTGACCTGAAATGTTAGCTCTCATTTCTCTCCACAGATGCTGCCAGACCTGCTGAGATTTTCCAACAATTTCTGTTTTTGTCATAGTTTTAAGATAAGGAACAGGAGGTTAAGAGAGGATTTAAGGAAAATCTTTTTAGTCCAGAGGGTGGTGGGTATTTAGAATTGACTGCCTGAAGAGAGTGGTAGAGGTAGGAACTCTCAAAACATTTAAAAATTAATTAGACAAGCACTTATTCAAAAGTGCTTACCTCTATGAACTGATTCAACAACAGCTTCTTCCCTGCTGTAATCAGACTTTTCAATGAACCTCTCAAATGTTAATTTTGATCTCACTACCTTCTCTGTGGCTGTAACATTGTATTCTGTCTTCTGTTCTGCTACCTGATGCAGTTGGTATGGTACGATCTGCCTATATTGCATGTAAAACAACACTTTTTGCTGTATCTGAGTACATGTGTCAACAATAAATCAAACTCAAAACTCGAGCTCAAATTTGAAGTGCCATAGCATACAAAGATTATCATCCAAGTGCTGAGAGATGGGATTAAAGTAGATAGATGCTTGATGACTGGTATGAGCACAATGGATCAAAGAGCCTTTTTCCATGCTGTTTTAAAAAAAACTCTGAATCTTTATAAATCTAGGTATAGGTGGAAAAAGAGACCCCCGGCTTGAACAGAAAACAATAAAATTGTTCAAAGTTTGGAGTTTATTCTCAGGTACTAGACAAGGGACAACTAGATTTGCCACTCAGGTTTATTTGTATGTATAAAGTTTTTGAAGAGCAGGCCAGCATGGCTAAAACAAAATAAGTTGCTAGTGGCTTTAAAGTGTCACATCGCACAGCTGGAAAAATAATGATGAAAATTAATTTCGTTCTTTTGACCACATATTCATAGCAATGTTTATTAATTGGCATAAAAAGCATATCTTTATAGGGGGATACTTTTCAGAGACAAATGTTTCCAAAACTGCCTGTGGAAGGAACCTCTAAACTGTCCCCCTGCCATGCCACTTCCCCTACCACCAGCCCCCTCCCCCCAAACCCACCCTACCAGATGACCAGTCCTGGTATTTTGTGGTATTTGCCAGCTCTGCCAGTATGTGGCACTGGGTAAGGATTATTTGAGGACATTCATTGCCACCGATCCTCCTTTGCTTTGCTTTGCGTCTACTTAGCGATTAGACTTCAAGGATATACCAATGTAAAGCACCTGCACTTGAGGCACTCTTCTGAGATAACAATAATGTTTATTGCATGATCGCTATAATATGGCTACGTTAGGTCAGCATCATTGCTAGCACCTTAAGGAACTGGTACAGATACAACTGCTCCCTCCAAAAGCTCGAGTAGATTTTCTTGTTTCAGTCCACAGATTGTATGATACGTTGGTAGAATGGCTGAAGCCAATGAATAAAGTATTAACTTCTTCAAAACTATTGCCTCACACAATAAATTCCTGATTTGACAGGCCCCTTGACTGCCCATACATATCCTTAAGTTATTGATTAATGTGTCTCTGTTGTGTTGACCCCATGTTATCAGTTTTCTGATCATAATATTCTACCAACCCTCCTTCTGGAGGAATGTCATTTTAGACAACTGATATTTCAGTTCTGGTATGTTGCTGAACAGAGGTTTAATTACACAGACAACAATAGCATAATAAACTTTTTGATTATATAGCAAGAGCTTATACCATCTAGTTTTTGGCAGACCCATTGTGTAGGTTTAGCCTCTATAGGGTGTGGGCTTCCATCATTTAAGAATTATCCTAGCAGCTTGAGTCATCCTCTTTTAAACTCGCTGTTGTCTCATTCAATATATTTCTTGTATATTAATAGAAGCACTGTGTCATGGAAACTTCTTGTGTAATAGTAATAATTTTGTCAGCAGAAAGTGGTCAATGCACCTAGTCGGTCTGACTGTGTCAACTCAATTTTCACTTTGTCAGAACTTATTATTCACGTAAAATTGGGTACTTTAGTTGCTGTTTTTATCCAAGCGTGGGTGACACCTAATTAGATGTTTAACTATTCTGATGAACAGCCATCAACCTGAAATGTTAACTATGCTTCTTTCCACAGATTCTGCCCAGCTTGCTAACTCCTTCCAGCAGCTTCTGAAGATGATTAACTAGTAGAGCACATTAGTCTTCACTCATCCTGTGCTGAACAGGACACTGCACTTGGAGGTACTTGGTCTTATTTTAAATTGGCAGATGGGCTTCAGGCCAAACAACCACTACAGTCCAGCTCATTGAACTAAGACAACTTGCCCTCCCTGTGCCCATGCATAGAAAATTGCAAAATGGAAAATGGCTTTGCAGACACAGAAACTGACAGAACATAGTGCAACTGCAATGAAGATTATTTTTGTTGGTCCTGGTGGAGTCAGGTACAGACTTGGATCAGTTATTACTCAAAATGACAATTGGGATCCTATTGGGAGCTTATAAACCCAGTGTCCATGTTAAAAGAGTCCTACTTCCTGAAAGAGGTGAATATTTTTGACAAATGATGGTAGGTCACCTACAAGATAGGCTGTTCATTATTAATAGCACTACCAATGTAGACTGAACCACCAAATAATGCCAATAAAGGCAAAAAAAATCCCTATTGAGTACATTTGATCACTTAACCAACAATCATCGTGAGTATGAATGATCCATAGCAGTCAGTAATCAATTAATTCATTATTTACAAGCTGTTTAATTCTCATAATTGCATGATTCTCACAATCCCAAAGAAAACTATTTACCATAAGGTCTTGTGGTAAGTGGCAGTGTCTCTACATCAGAGCCAGCAGATCTAGATTCAAGGCCCACATTTGATGACAATCTGGATTGCACTACAATGAATTTCTCCTGCAAGTGGTAACATAAAGTAAGTTATATTCAGAACTGGCACTAATGGTATTATGTAATCAATATATTTGGCACTTGGTCATTCACAATAACTAAAATTACATTCTTTGACACTAATTTTTACCTGGATGTTCAAAGAACATTAGAAATGTATTGCATAGAAACAGGTCATTATGTCCCGGAAGCTTACACTGTCTTTGTGTCAGAGAAAACCAAAGTAAACCATTTTTCTGATGAAGGGTTTAGGCCCGAAACGTCAAGTTTTCCTGCTCCTATGATGCTGCTTGACCTGCTGTGTTCATCCAGCCCCATGCTTGTTATCTCGGATTCTCCAGCATCTGCAGTACCTTTTATCTCCAAAACCAAAGTAAACATTGTTTTCTCACCCATGTCCCTTTAGTATCAAATACATGCCTGCTATTTTTGCTCAAAAAACGCAATGACTTTTCAGAATCATTGAGCAAAAAGAACATGACAAATTCAAGATACAAACTAATTTTGCAGTCCAATGCACTGGCTTTTCAACAAATCTTAAATAGAACACGTTCTTTGCTGTTCCCCACCTTTTTGCATCTGCTTCCCAGGAGCAATTCTGCTGGACCATAAGACCAAGCTTGTACAAATATCATACTCTTAAAAATACAGCACCCATTTGACAATTATTCATTATAAACGGATGCACTCCTGTTTGATATTAATTCTAAACTTGTGGCTTCATAATTCTTTCTGTAATGACTTGTCAGTTATAAACGCTTTTCATTATCACATCCAATGCCCTTGTTGATAAAACCCAGAAATCCATTAGGTCTTTAGGTAGAGAACCACAGTATCAAGTTGTACAATGATAACAACAGGAAGAAGTGTAACAATTGCTCTTCATAAACAGCACAATGGCAAAATAGTTGCTACTTTTTGTTCAACAGTCGTATTGAAGAGCAAAGTTTGAAACTCTTCCAAAGGCAGTGCCTATACCACCAGCGCACTATTAATTTTACTTCAAAATTAAGTGCCTAATCTGTTGATCTTTGAAGGATCAAGGACTTGTTCCCAGATTAATTATGCTCTTCACAAATAATAGCTTTACCTTCAGATAACGACACTAATCAGATCAATTTCAACATCTGCAACAGTTTTATTTCCAGCGAAAATGGCCCTTACCCAATTCAAGCTTGGTTTGCTACAACATCACTTTTACCACCATAGTAGAAATTAAGAATTTAGAATTTCCAACAAAAAAATCTCACAAATGCTTAAAATGTTTGTACAATTTTCTTGTACGCACGTTTGTCATGCAGGCATTAACTCAAAGGAAGTATCAATGATTCTGAAAAGTCATTGTGTTTTTTGAGCAAAAATAGCAGGCATGTATTTGATACTGAAGGGACATGGGTGAGAAAACAATGTTTACTTTGGTTTTCTCTGACACAAAGACAACAGAAATTAGAATAACGGAATGTTAAATTTAAGAAGTAATTGGAATGTTATGTGTTAACATCAATAATAAGTTCCCTATAGAACATTAAGAAAGCTTTGTGGTGAGATAGGTAGCATCACACCCCCTGAGCCAAGTGCTGTGGGGCTGAGCCCCTCCCCAGGACTTCCAGGAATGTGTAGCCGTAACATGGCTAAACACGTCAATTATCAAGCTGCAAATCCTTATAACACATGACATGCAGCAGCGAGAGCAGGAGAGATTCCAGATCAACAGTATAATGGAAAGAAAGTTGGAATCACTACCAATGTCATCCGTAGCACCAGACTGTGACATGCATGTAAAGGTACATGCTGGCACAACACATCAAACTCCCTAAATAGCCACCACCACTGTGGTAGATAGTTTCCAATCAATCTGTTCAGAGATGTTGTGACACACTGCTGGAGCAGGTGGAGCTTGAAGCTGGGTCTCCTAGTTCAGAGGTAGGGACACTACTAGTGTCATACCATGCCACAAGAGTTACTACCACCACTTGTATACAGAATTAGTTACAAGAGGACAAATGTCTGTACCCTTGAGCGGGGAGACCCTGGTTCACATTCCACCTGCTCTGGAGGTGTGTAATAAAAACAAAGCCAACAGAATGGTCTTTTGATCAAATGGAATGCAAAAATGAATACATCTATAATGATTTGATAATAATTCACAAGATTTGTCCATGACAATCTCTAATTCAAACTAGATGATGTGACACATGCCACATAGGTGTGAAACCTCTCATTAAGATTACCAATGATATCCTGCAATTTGAGACCAAATATCAGCTAATGCACTATCGTCTGCATTATCTGACCTAGAAACCAAACATTTTTGATGTATCAATGCTCTGTATTTGTGCTGCTGAGCAGAGCACTAAACGCTACTGGTGAACCCAATAATGCTCAACCAAACAAGATGGAAATCCGAACTGTGCAATGATTTACACAAATTTTGCATTAATATTTAATATCAATTTTGTATTTTATGCTTCTCTCATCAATTCTTAGAACTTCAAAGGATTTAAACAGGGAATGAATGAAGATGCCGTGTATGTCACTTGACTATAATAAAATTTTATGCTAATCACTAATTCATTAAGATTCAGTTACATGATTGCATGGGCAAACACATCAATACTTTGTATAAAGTAAAATTCTTCAAATAGCAATGAGAAAAATGATCAGGTAATTTGTTTTTGGGGGTATTTGTTGTCAGGAAACTGATGACCAGAACAACAGGAAAGTTTCCTATATTCTTTGTATTGCACGGTGAGAACTTAAAATAAAGCCAAACCAGCACACAATTTTTGCTTCGATTTCTCACACAAAAGATGACACATTTAAGAATGCATCCCCACTATAGCACTAGTGCCTACCTTTGCCCTCAAGATTTTCTGACTCAGAAGCAAAGTGCTGCCAGCTAACATTTCATAATACTATCATGATTTTATGAAATATATTTGTTGTTCACCAGTGTAAAGTCAAATATTCCTTGTTATTTACAGATTATGGAATATCAGAACAATGTTCCAATTGTTCATAACGAGACACCACCAGATTTATCAGGTTTGAATTTTTTTCCTGAGAGCATAGTATATATACCCTCTATTTGTGGTACTGAGACAAACATACTATTATAGCCCCCAATGAATCTTACAGTAGCTTGTCTCAGTGAAAAGAGCAGCACAGGCTTTACCAATTTTCTTCACTTTCTGTCTCATGGAGATGGACAAATCAACCAAGGATCCTAGTTCTGATCACTATTTATCTACTGGAAAATGAAAAAGTTGGGAGATTGGGGGAAAATTGAATTGAGGTCTACTAAGATTCTACAAAGAAATAATGTATGGACAGATTAATTTCCTTAGTAGTGACATCCAATACTAAACCAATAGTAAAACTTGTGTTTCTTTGTCTCTCCAATTCCATTTTGCTTAGTGGAGCAATTTAGAGACTGCATTCTTCTCAGAGAGATGGCTGAACACCATCTTATATAAATTCAGTGCAGCTGCTATAAAGAATGTTTGCATCTGATGAGGATTAAAAATCAATGAAATGCATAGACCCCACAACGATTTAATTTGAAAGCATTTCATGACATCAGCTTCCAGTTTTCCCTAATTACAAAACTGCAGGAATGAAAAACATAATGGTGTTTATAAGCTGAGCGCCAGTCAGTCATGTTTTATATCCTCTACCATCTTCTAAAGTTGAAAGTGTACAGAACAAATTAATTACAGATAGAATTTGTGATAAAATAAATTACTTTTTTTGTTTAATCAACCTGTTCATAGATGTTATTAAACAAAAAGCTCTAAATTGGAGGAAGACCAATTTTGATGGTATTAGACAAGAACTTTTGAAAGTTGGATATAGCAAGAACTGCAGCTGCTGGACTTAGAGACAACACAGTGTGGTGCTGGAGGAGCACAGCAGGCCAGGCAGCATCAGAGGAGCAGGAAAGTTGATGTTTCGAGTCTTCTGAAAGAGTCCTGACCCAAAATGTTGACTTTCCTGCTCCTCAGATGCTGCCTGGCCTGCTGTGTCCTCCAACTTTCAAAAGTTGATTGGGGTAGTGGATATTCACAAGTAAAGGGATGGCCGGAGCATGGGATGCCTTCAAAAATAATGAGAGTCCAGAGACAGTATGTTCCTGTTAGGGTAAAGGGCAAGACTGGTAGGTGTAGGGAATGCTGGATGATTGGAGAAATTGAGGTTTTGATCAAGGTAAAGAAGGAAGCATATGTCAGGTATAGACAGTTGGGATCAAGTGAATCCCTAGAAGAGTACAAGGGCAGTAGGAATATACTTAAGAGGGAAGTCAGGAGGACAAAAAAGGGACATGAGACAGCTTCGGCAAATAGGATTAAGGAGAATCCAAAGGGATTCTACAAACACATTATGTACAAAAGAGTGACCAGGGAGAGAATAGGGCCCTTTAAATATCAGCAAGGCCACCTATGTGTGGAACCACAGGTGATGGGAGAGATACTAAATGAGTAGTTTTCATCATTTGTTTACTGTGGAGAAGGATATGGAAGATAGAGAACATGAGGAAATAAATAGCAGTATCTTGAAAAATGTCTGTATTACAGAGGAGGAGGAGCTGGACATCTTAAAACATATAAAGGTGGATAAATCGCCGGGACCTGATCAGGTGTAGCCTAGAACTCTGTGGGAAGCTAGGGAAGTGATTACGGAGCCCTTTACTGAGATATTTGTATCATCGATGTTCACAGACTGGCGGTTGGCTAATGTGGTACCATTATTTAAGAAAAGTGATAAAGAAAAGCCAGGGAACTATTGACCGATGAGCCTGACATCAGTGCTGGGGCAAGTTGTTGGAGGGAATCCTGAAGGACACGATTTACATGTATTTGGGAAGGCAAGGACTGATTTCGAATAAAAACAGAAGTTACTGGAAAAGCTCAGCATGTCTGGCAGCATCTGTGAAGAAAATAATCAGGTTTAACGTTTCGGGTCTGGTGACCTTCCTCAGAACAGGGATTAGGGATAGTCAACAGGACTTTGAGTGTGAGAAATCGTGTCTCACTAACTCAATTGAGTTCTTTGAAGAAGTAACAAAGAGAATTGACGAAGGCAGAGTGGTGGATGTGATCTATATGGACTTCAGTAAGGCGTTTGACAATATTCTGCATGGTAGACTGGTTAGCAAGGTTAGATCCCACGGAATACAGGGAGGAATAACCATTTTGATCCAGAACTGTCTCGAAGGTAGGAGACTGAGGGTGGTAGTGAAAGGTTGTTTTTCAGTCTGGAGGCCTGTGACCAGCAGTGTGCCACAAGGATCAGTGCTGGGTCCATTGTTTTTCATCATTTACATATCTGATTTGGATGTGAACACAGGAGGTATGGTTAGTATATTGCAGATGACACCGAAGTTGGAGGTGTAGTGGACAGTGAAGAAGGTTACCTCTGAGTACAACGGGACCTTGATCAGATGTGCAGGTAAGTCAAGCAGTGGCAGATGGAGTTTAATTTAGATAATGCATTTTGGAAAGGCCATTCAGGGCAGGACTTATATACTTAATGGTAAGGCACTGGGGTGAGCTGCTGGAAAAAGAGACCATGGAGAGCAGGTTCATAGTTCCTTGAAAGTGGAGCCTCAGGTAGACTGGATAGTGAATAAGGCATTTGGTATGTCTGCCTATTTTGGCCAGTACATTGAGCAGAGGAGTTGGGAGGTCATATTGCAGTTATACAGGACGTTGAGATAACAAGGTGTAGAGCTGGACGAACGCAGCAGGCCAAGCAGCATCAGAGGAGCAGCAAAGCTGATGTTTCGGGTCTAGAACCTTCTTCAGAAAATCATTTGTTTTTTCATCTCTTAAGCACCACCAGTAAACAACCATTTACAAATCCGCAGGTTAATTAAGGGCAGTTGCATTGAATAAGTCATGGTAATGCAATCTATGTGGTTTTTGAATGAGCATGTAATAAGGTGTCATAGAGAAGATCTATTAGTAAGGTTCAAGCAATAAGAATAGCCAAAGGCATAGCACAGTGGTAGAGTTCTGACCTTTAAACTAGACAAGCTGAACAGGTTTATTAAAACATCTAAAGAGCACAACCAACAATATAAGAGTGGTTGATGAACAAAGTAGAGAGTTAGCTTAATGGTTGTTGTTTGAATAGATATCTGGAAATAATATTCCCTAAAATTAATAGGTATTCATTCACTTATCCTTCATTCCCCATGGAGCAGCATGATGGCTCAATGGTCAGCACTGCTGCCTTGCAGGTTTCAATTCCAGGTTCAATTCCATTCTATTTGTGTGGAGGTTGCAAAATCTCTGTGTTAAAAACGCAAGTTATGTTCCACCTTCCAGGGTAACAGGCATTTACAAGCTGCATACTTAAGTGAGTGTGGCCCTTTTCCATTGACAAGGCTGTTTCTGATTTTGGAAGTGTGCATTGTTGTATGTATGTGGCAGCTCACTATGCTGTATGAGCTGCTATTCATGATGTGGATTGCTATCACCATTCCCTTTAAATATAAGAAACTACAGGGTATGCTTGGTCTAGAGTGGTACAGGAAAGCCACATAACTAGAAGATGCTCTTGTATTGAACAATAAATATTTTTATTGCATGTTAGCAATTCATTGCAAGTTACATTGATGTGTTGGGCATTGTTACAGAGACTAGGAGAAAGACCAGATGTTAGTTTTCACTTCTGCAAGACCCCAAGCTGTTCCGCCCATAGGCACATATAACCTCATCATAGTGGGTGGTATTTAAGGCACATTTAGACCCATGCAACAGGCAAGGATAGTTACATTGGATCCATCAACATGATCTTCTAGGGCTCAAGGAATCCTTTTTTGTTGTAAATTAAGTTACCCTTTCATTCTGATTTGTGATGTTCATTATAAAGGAAAGTTGGCTAGATTTTTAAAACAGGGTACAGTAACTTGCAGTAGTGGCCTGCTAGATTTAAGCAACACCTATGTGCTGATGTTGCTTGAAAATAGTTTGTAGTATAATGATCATGGTGGATGTAGACTATGGAATGGTAGGGTTTGATTTTACTGAGACACAGAGTTTTGACTTAACTGGGATCAGTTATGGAGTCATTCCCCATTTTATATGCTCACAACTTTCTTTACTATTGCTTTCCATTGACTGATTTGCTACAAATTATTTTATGTCTCTGATAAGGTTGAATTTTACTTTTAGGTTAGTTGGCACAGGTACTCTATCATCTCCTAAGGAAACTGGAATCTTCTGAAAAACTGACATTATAACAAGCTTAAAAAAAACAGAAGTTGCTTGAAATGCTCAGCAGGTCTGGCAGCATCTGTGAAGAAAAAATCAGAGTTAACATTTCAGGTCCAGTGACCCTTCCTCAGAACTCAGAAATTACAACAAGCTAAGATGGGAATGTTTGTGTCTGCCATCGAGGTACATTAGGTACCTTGGTATCAGTGCTAATGCTGCCTTTGGTACCTATGTTGTTTTGGGATTTTTTTTACTTATTTGACTTAGAAGATGCTATTGACTTAATTTCTACAATGTTATTGATATAATATCTGGATCTAATATCTGTAGAGAGTATGATTAAGTAATTCACAGTAGAATGAAAATTGATAAGGTGATAAATAGTTAGGAGGATTGCTATAAACTGCAGAAGGATATCAATGCCCTGGTCAGGTAGGCAGAATAGTTGGAAATGAAATTTAACCAAGAAAAGTGCAATGTAATGCACTTGGGGAAGATAAATGCAACAATAGATTATACCGTGAATGGTAGGACCCTAGCAAGTACTGAAGATCAGAGGACCTTGGCATACATATCCATAGATTTCTCGAGGTAGCAGCCTAGGTAGGTAAGTAGGGTAAGAAAGCATATGGAGTACTTGCCTTTATTTATCTTATATGAAGCAACAGTCTCACCTGTCTTTCCAGGTATTTATGAAGCTGCTGTTACCATGCCCTCTAATGAGGAGCAAAAGATTATATGAAAAAATTTGTCATGGCCCAGGGATAAAAGACCTCCATGAAACTCCCCGAAAATGACACTTAGTCGAAATGTGGGACATTTTAGCCCTGTGTTACCATTCACCTGCTCACGATGCTTTGTTTCGAATCTTGGCTCCAGGCCACAGAAAAGAGTTCATCCAAACATAAACAAAAGAACTGTACTCCAGAAATGAACTAGAAGTGACTACTATATACATTAAAGAGCCAGAGGCTGAACTTGAGGACAATTGCTTAAGTGGATTCAAATAAACTTAATTGACCAAGTGTGGCATCAGGAATCTGAGCAAAATTTATGTAAATGGAAATCAGAGGAAAATCTCTTCACTGACAGGAATTGTTCCTGACATAGAGTTGAGAGGTAGAGTGATGTTATGCAAAATCTAAAGTGGAAATTTAACTTGAGCAAGTGGAGCTTTGCAACAGACTTTAATATTACAAATATTGAACTTTTAAACTGGGTTAAAACTGTTCGACTTATTTTGTATTTGGTACTAATTTATCAAAGATATTTCTAATCAAATCCAGTTCTTTTTCTGTAACACTGCTGTCAACTTCTGTCCAGAATCTTCAGCCTCACCCCTTCTCTCTTAAACACTGTTCTATGCCTCTCACCATCCCCAAACACTATTACCAGCACTTCCCTCTCAAAACATGTCTACCTTCATGGAAATTCAAAGCTGGCATCCTCACTAAAAGCACAAAGTAATATTCATCTAACGACTAGAATAGCATAATTTTACCTCAACACACTGGCATGTGTCAGAGGAAACATAATACATACAAAGGAAATAAGATGAAGGTCATACTTATTCTGTTCTTTGACCTAAAGCCACTAGTCATTGAACAAAAGTGTTAGACCCACAGACTTTGTGCAAAAGAAAAGTAATACTCACTGTCTGGGAATCCACCATTAATGTGTGATCTGAAGTTGGAGCATAGGAAGATTGTTTAAATGAATTCAAATAAACTTAATACAGGTGTTGCAAAAATTGCCAAGTTTTGACAGATGTAGCTTAAACTTGTTTCCTCTGCAGTTCCAATGTTTCTGCTGGGACCAGATTGTGAATAAAGTGCTGTTTTCCATCAAGATCACCTGTTCCTGAGTACAAACTGGCAAACATTTGGTTTGGCACTTGTTTATTCTAGCACCACTTTCCCACTGCCTTATTTCCTTTGGCATTCAAAAGCAGTTCTGTGCTCCTGTCCAATCTCAATGGCTCTGAATCACAGTGGCAGAAATCTAGGGAAATTGTGTTTTCACATTAGGTCCCTCATTCCTGGGCAGTGAGGGTATGTCTGTTATGTACAGCATGTAAGCTTTACAACTGCAGCAAAGACTCTGTGAGAGATTTGAAATGACAAGACACAGATGTGACCCTCAGGCTCCATGAACTTTTGAGACTCTCATTGGCGTAACCTGATTTTATGAAGAGAATGGGACCAATAATGTAATAATCAAGGTTCACTATAATGAGGCCCATGAGGTACTGGCTTCCCATTTTATGATCATGATACTCTTAGACCTATCCAATGTACTTTATGTTCCTCCATGGCCAGTATTATCATGGTTCTATGTTCCTCCATGGGCCTGTATTCACTGGAGTTGGAGCCTATATTCACTGGAGTTTTGAAGAATGATAGAGGATCTCATTAAAGTGTATAAAATTCTGAGAAGGCTGGACAGACTGGATGGTTGAACAATGTTTCCTTTGGCCAGGGTGGAGGGATAGGATCCAGAACAAGGAGTCTCATTTCAGGATACGCAGAGGCCATTTTAGACTGAGATGAGAAATTTATTCACTCAATGTGGTGGAATTCACTACTACAAAATTCAGAGGAGGACAAGTCACTGAATATATTAGATGTCAAAGAAGTCAAGGGGTTTAGGGAGGGAGAGGGAGTATGACGTTGAGATCGAGGATCAGCCATGATCATGTTGAATGATGGAGTGGGCTTGATGAGCCAAGTGGCCTATTCTTGCTCCTATTTTCTACGTTTCTGTGCAAATATAAGTACTGCTGGGACTCAAAGACTGCAAACTTTCTGCAAAATCTATATTGATATAGTGTATTTCCTATAACAAAGCTGATGCATCTGCATAAAATCATCAGCCACAATGAAATTCTATACATTTTGGGTCCATGGCTAACATTTTCATGATGGAAACTAGAGTATTGATCCCTCCCTGGTTAATATATTATTTTGTTTTATTTAACACCAATTAAAAAAAAAACCCTCTTCTTCAATTTGCCTCAATAAGGTTTTTCAGCAGGATTTTATTTGGTCCAGTGCCAGCCTCTTGGAAATTGTCCATATTGTAAAAAGGCAAAGCCACTGCAAACAGACAGTTTTCATAAAGAGATGGAATCCCCTTTGAAGCCCCTCAAATTTACATTCTTATACGTAGCATATCTAAGAAATGGAGGTCAGTATTTATAGTTAACCTTCCTTTGTGATATCATCTATTTGCAGTCCCTCGAGATGTCATAATATTCTCCTTATTTCTTTCTAAAAGGTAAAAATCAGCATAGTGCCAGACAAGTACATATCATGAAACATAACAGGTTAGTGTTCAGAAGTAATGAGATACAGTAAATTAAGCGTACATGGTCTAATCAAGTTGATTAAAAATATCTGTAATAGTGCTACAATAACAAATAGCTGAAACAAATGGTTCATTGGAATTAAAATCCCTTTTTTACACCATATGTCAGGTATTGTGTTTTCCAACTCACACAAACTTTCAAAAGAAAGAATTCATCATAGGTGTGCCCATAAAACTTGGAATAAATGATTTTCCCCACAATCCTTCAAAATTTAAGTTCTTGAATCGATACTAGTACTCACAACAGGGTCTTTAGATATACCACTTAAAAGTACACCCTGACATCTCCCTTTTTTATAATTTAAATTGCACCATTTAATTAATTGGAACTATCTGTATTATATCAAAGGAAAACTAGAATATGCTTAAATATACCATAATACAAAGCAGTTAAAATTTGAGTCTTTGAATCTTAATAGAAAATAAAACGTAACAGCACTATTCAAAAAAGGAGAGAGACAGGAAACAAAGTTACATAAAAATAAAGCTGGAAATCTGAAATGAAACCAGAAAAGGCTGAAGAAACTCAGAAAGCTTGGCAGTATCTGCAGAAAGAGAAACAGAGTTATGACCCTTCTTCAGAATAGAAAATTATAGGCTGATTAGCCAAGAAAATATGATTAGAAAAATGCTAGAATCCATTATTAAGGATGTAGTAGTAGCAAGACATTTTAAAAGTTATCATACATTTATACAGAGTAAGCAGTTTTGTAAAAGGCTGGATAAAGAGAAATTAGTAGATGCAGTGTTTTTGGATTTCCAAACGCACTCACTAAGGTATTCACGTGAAAAGTTCCTGTGTAAGATAAAAGCATATGGTGTTGGGGTAATACATTGTCCTGGCTAACTGACAGGGAACAGGGTTTAGAATGAATAAGCCATTTTCAGATTGGCAAATTGTAACTAAGGGAGTGCCACACACATCAGTGCTGGGGCGTCAACTATTTATGATCAATGTTAATGACTTGGATGAAGGAACTGATTGTTTTGTAGCCAAATTTGTTGATGAAACAAAGATATGAAATAAAGTAAGCTGTGGGAAGAATGCAAAGAGTCTGCAAAATGATTTAGATAGGAGGTAAATTGGCAAAAAATTGGTTCATGGAGTATAATGTGAAAAATGTGACCTTGACCAAGTTGGCAGGGGAAGTAGAAAAATAAAACATTACTTAAAAGTAAGGAGATTGCAGAATGCTGCAGTTCAATGACATCTAGGTTTTTTTTCTGTATCACAAAATGTTAACATATAGGTACAGCAAGTAATTAAAAGGCAAATGGAATATCAGCTTTTTTAACAAGAGAAACAGTGTATAAAAGTAAGGAAACACATCTACAACTGTTTGGAAATTGGTAAGATCACACTTAAGAGTGCAGTTTTGAACACTCCCAGGAGATTCACACTCGCATTGGAGACATTTCAGAGAAAACTCACTGGGCTGAAGCCTGGGGTCAAGGGGTTATCTTATAATGAAACAATGGGCAAGTCCGGTTTTATTGGACTTCAGATTAATAAAAGGTAAGAGGACTTGAAACAGTAGATGCTAAGATAATAGATCCCCTCCTGATGGAATCTAGACATAGCAGGCACATCAAAATATGGGATTTCCTGCCTTAGGTGGATACAAGAAAGAATTTATTCCTTTAGAGTGTCATTAGTTTTTGGGATTTTATCCTCTACAAGCTATGGTCTGTGCATCATTGAATGTATGCAGAGCTGAGTCAAACAGATTTTAATTGACAAGGGAGTCAATGGTTTTGGAAGACAGGCAGTAAAATGGAACAAAGACCACATTAGATCAGTTATGATCTTATTGTCTAGTAGAGCAGACTGAGGAGCTGAATGGCCTGTTTCTTCTCCTGCCTTTATGTTCTTATGTTTTCTGTCTGAAGTTCAGCATGCACAGTGAAGATCATTTTGTTTTGTGAATTGGGAATTATCCTTCAGTCTGCTAGGACTGATGCTTGTATCTGAGTATATTGAATGTGGATGTTGAATTTGTGGCAAATGCACACAAGACACTTTTAATATGATACTTCCATTGGCAGGTGTAAATTTTGTTCATGCTCCTATTTGTTGAGCCAGCAACAGCATTATTGTTTGTGCGGAAGGAGGATCCTGGAAATTCAGAGGTAATGAGAGTCCAAGAGTCCATGCGTTGTTGCTAAAGGTGTTGACTTATGGAAATTTTGAATGTAATCATTGGAAACAGTATCTCTGGATGGAGTACAGAATGGTGTTTGCACCTGAGATGTCTTTTCTAGAGGTACCAACCACCTCTGTTTTTATCATCAAGGTTGGAGAAAAAAATGGTATTTGCAAATTTGAAGTTCAGATCCTCAATTGTGAGAATTTTGTTGGACATTGTTTCAGTGCTGTTTTCAAACACCTTGGGTGTAAACAACATGCGATGGCACTGCACTGTTGATGGTGGTGCTGGCAATTACAGATTATGCCACCTCATTCCATCTTTTCCAGGTCTACTTTCAGTATACTTTCAACATGGAGGTTACAATTACATAGAGGATTGATGAAAGGAGTTTGTCTATTCATAAATTACTACATCACCTTTGGCACTTCCAATCCTGTCAAGCCTATCCAGGCTCAGGAATAGAATCTCCATGTCATTGTAGGCTATGAACTTTGCAGTTGTTGGCTCAGCCAACATTTTCCACTTCTGCAGGTGTATGTTTTGAACTATGCAAACTGGAAGAATGTTAACATTCCACCCTCTTTGGTTTTTATTCATAGCGTTTGTTTCCCAAACTTTTGTGAACATACAATGTGGCCAAGGCATAGCTGATAAACAGTGTCAATATGTTCTGTGATACTGATTAAATGGAATGCCTACTCCAAATGTTTTTATGCTCTGGTCATCCCTCCAAGCCTGACTCACACCTGAAATCTCATCCCCACTCAATCCTCACTCACTTATTCATGTTCTCCACCCCTTTTAGCCCCAAACAGTCCTACTCAGCCTCCACTCATTCACCCTATTTCAACGTCTGCTTCAGTTTGTCACCTTTTCAGACAACATCCTCATTCCACCAACATGTTTCACTCAATATCCTCCTCTTCAAATAATACAAAAGACATGGAATCACTTACCATTCAAGATATATTTAGATTTTCAGAACATACAGAACTCTTTTGGAAAATCACTAAATTCAAAATATGTAAATGAATTCAGATGATTTCCTTGACTGCTTTCATCTTTTTCTGTTTTCCTTAGAGTTGCTCATAGCTTTTCATCAGTGCAAAGAGACAAGCAACATCTGAGTGTTGCTTTCAAATGATGGAATTGTACTGCGAACATCATTGTGTTCAGAATTATCTGAATGTATATCAAGGTCCAAAACCACTTTTCTGCCCCCTGAGTCTTGTTTTGAAAGAAGGATAGAGTTTTTATTGTTTATATCTAATGATTTGGGATGACTTTATCTGCATGAGTCAAAGTATGAATAAGTTGAATAATTCAACTTGACTTCTAAGACAATTCTGCAGATTTGGATGCACCTGTTTGGTTTTATAACACGGGTAAAAATTGCCATTTGATGCACTATTACTGAGGACCTTAAGCACCAGATTTGATTCCAATTTCTTTCATTCATCCTAAGATTTGACTATGTTTTGTGATAAAAGATGTGTACTGTATATAATCTTTGGGATTTTGATTTTGAAGTAAATAGGATCTGGTTGGTTCTGCAAAGTATTTTTTTGAAGGTGAGACAGTCATTTAAAAGTGACCCAAATGCAACATTTCCAAGAAAACTTGTGATTAATTCAAGTGCCAGCCAGGATATTTGTGGTGCAAATGGATGATCTGTACATAGTGCTGTATTCACGATAGACCAGAGATCGTTAGCTTTCGATTTCAGGTCAGAATTATCAAGAGTTCAGTTCAGAGTGTGGAATGCAATGAGATGTTAAAAGCTTTATGTTCATACATGATCATTCATATATAGGAATCTATCTTCACTACCCAATTAAGTAAGATATCAGACGCATAGGGGCTACGGTGCTAGGGACGTAAGGTGCTAATTGGATAGAGATAGGGTCTTGGTCACAGGGTTCCAGGTAGGGAACCAGGTGGGAATAGTATCAAGTGGGTGGGGTAGGTCACCAGGATATCAGGAAAGTAGGATGCAGAGTGCAAGCTGGTAAGGGTCCCAAGCAAATGATTGAGCGTTTCAGGCATGTCAGGGTGAGCATGAGATATCAGGACCAATCAAAGCGGGCAAGGATGTTGGGTCCAGCGATGGAGGAAAGAGTGTCACATCTCAGAGTTGGAGGATGTTGGGACCCAGGGGTGGAGGGTCATATTAAGTCCCTGCAGTAAGAGGGGTGACAGGTCCCAAGATAGAGTAGAGTTGTCATGTCAGGGTCTTGATGTGTAATGGGTCTGATTGATTGTGATTGTGATTGGGGGTTTGTGATAATTTGGAAGTCAGTTGTTACTCTGGAGTTAAACTAGGTTTTTAATTGTCTAACATTCGCTGAGTATCTGTTTATTTAACTACAACTGAATCTGTTGCGTTCTCCTAAGAGGCTGTTTTCAGTGGGTTCTAGATGTGGGGGAATTACTCAGTAGAATCTTCAATTTTTTGGTCAATTTCATCAGAGTATACTATATCAAAGATTCCATAGGATCCCCATGTACATCTCTGATCTACACTGCAGAAACAGTTTTCTGGCCACCAGAAAATCCAGGTCATGCTTTTTAAAGCTGCAACTGTCTCTTTACCCAGACCCCCTGGTTTAAAGCAGTGTCCTGCTTTTTTATTCCACAGTCCAAAAAAGAAAAAACAGGATATTTTTGCATAAGGCAAAAGTCAGGAGTGGGATAGAATATTCCCTGCTTGCCTGGATGAATGCAGCTTCACATTACTCAGGAAGCTTGGTAACATCCAAGACAAAGCAATCCACTTAATTAGCATCATATCTACAAACATTCACTCCCTCCATCACTCCACTGCATTAACAGTGCACATCTACAAGATGTACTTCAGAAATTCACTTTGGCTCGTTAGAGAGCACCTTCCAAATCCATGACTTTTACCATCTAGAAGGACAAGGGTGGCAGACACAGTATTACACCACCATCTGCAAGTTCCCCTCCAAGCCACTCACCATCTTGACTTGGAAATATATTCCTTCAGTGATGTTGGGTCAAAATCATGGAACTCCCTCCATGGCAGCATTGGGCTCAGTGGTTAGCACTGCCGTCTCACAGTGCCAGGCACCCAGGTTCGATTCAACCCTCAAGTGACTGTGTGGAGTTTGCATGTTCTACCTGTGTCTGCATGGATTTCCTTCAGTTGCTCTGGTGTTGTCCCACAGGCCAAAGATGTACAGGTTAGGTGGACTAGCCATGCTATATTTCCCATAGTGTCCAGGGATGTACAGGCTCGGTGGGTTAGCCATGGGAAATGCAGGGTTACAGAGTTGCGTGGTTGTTTTGGGCAGGATGTTCTTCAGAGGATTGGTGTGGACTCGATGGGCTGACTGGCCTGCTTCCACACTGTAGGAGTTCTATGATTCATGATATTTAAGAAGGCAGCTCACAACTGCCTTCTCAAGTGTAGCTAGAATTGATCATCAAGGGTCATGGTTTAAGGATATGGAGTAAACCTTTTAAGAATGAGATGAAGAGAAAATTTCTTCACCTAGAGAGTGGTGAGCCTGTGGAATTCATTGCCAAAGGACGTGGTTGAGGCCAAAACATTGTGTTTACAGGGGGAAGTTATTTATTGCTCTTAGGGCTAAAGGGATCAATGGATATTGGGGAGGGCTGAATTAGGGTACTAAGCTGACTGATCAACCATGATCATAGTGAAGGGTGAAGTAGTATCAAGGTTTTGAATGGGCTACTCCTGCTCCTATCTTCTATCTTTCTACCTGTTGATATTTTTCTTAAGCCCATTTTTAAAAAAACTCTGCAAAGGAAGTTTCAGTTAAGTACACAACCCAAAGTGTTTCTTTTGTGATCAACTACAGGTGTAATTTCACCTTTAAATTTGTTCTCCAAACTCAACTAGAATAATTTATCATATTGATACCATAATGTCCAAATGGCTTCTTTTTATGCCAACAATTTGATTTTTTCCTGATTAAAACGCTGTTTCTTCCAAACATGTTATTGAAATGCTTTTGTATTTCACTGCGAGTATGATGTAATCCTATTGGATTAGATCTCTGTACGCTTTGAGATATTTCACTTTCTCTTGATCCCATTCTGAATCTGCTTTATTTAATTATTTCTGAGCTATATCTATGGCTTTCTTCCTTTGACCTTCGCTTTTCATTATCAACTCTTGTAGTGTCCCAAGCAAATCACAAACGACATCCTTCAAATCCTCCAGGAGTTTTAAATTGTCTTTGGGAACTGCCAAATGTGTTACTATTCCTGCTGTTACATCCTGTATCTCGACGTGAGCAAGCCTGTTGGTTTGGTATCAAGTGATATTAACCCTTTGATCGTGGTTTCAGACCTTTTCACTGAAGGATTCTATTTGAGAAATTCTACAGGTCCTTGTTTAGCCCCTTTACTGTCCATTACTGATGTGCACACATCAGTAGTTAGATCATACAGCAGGGAAATAGACTCTTCTGTCCAACTTGCCCATGTCAAACAGGTTTCCTAAACTAAACTAGCCCCATTTTCCCACATTTGGCCCATATCCCTCTAAACCATTCCTATTCATGTACCTGTCCAAATGTCTTTTAAATGGTGTAACTGTACCTGCATCTATCACTTCCTCTGGCAGTCATTCCACATACAAACCACCCTCTATGTGAAAAAGTTGTCCCTCAGGTGCCTTTTAAATATTTTCCCACTGATCTTAAAATTATGCTCTCTAGTTTTGGATTCCCCTTCCCCAGGGAAAACACCTTTGCTGTTTAACTTATCTATGCCCTTCATGATTTTATAAACATTTATAAAGTCACCCCTCAACCCTCTATATTCCAGGGAAAAGTGTCCCAGCCTATCCAGCCTCGCCTTATAATTCAACCCCTCCAGTCCTGGCAACTTCCTTGTAAATTTTTTCTGCACCTGGTGTAATTTAATAATACCCTTCCTATAGCAAGGTGACCAGAACTGTATGCAGGACTCCAAATGTGGTCTCACTGATGTCTTATACAGCCACAAGGAGCAGGAGTAGGCCATCTGGCCTTTGAGCCCACTCCGCCACTCAATAAGATCATGGCTGATATTTTTGTGGCCTCAGTTCCACTTACCCACCCTCTCACCATGACCCTTAATTCCTTTACTGTTCAAAAAATTGTCTATCTTAGCCTTAAAAATATTCAACAAGGTAGCCTCAACTACTTCACTGGGCAGAGAATTCCACAGATTCACAACACTTTGGGAGAAGAAGTTCCTCCGCAATTCAGTCTTAAGTCTGCTGTCTCTAATTTTGAGGCTATGCCCTTTTGTTCTATTTTCACCCGCCAATGAAAACAACCTCTCTGCTTCTATCTTATCTATTCCCTTTATAATTTTATATGTTTCTATAGGCTACCCCCTCACTCTTCTAAATTCCAATGAATATAATCCCAGTCTCTCCTCATAAGTCAACCCTCTCAGCTCCAAAATCTCTTCTGCACCCTCTCCAGTGCCAATACATCCTTTCTCAAGTAACGAGACCAAAACTACATGCAGTACTCCAAGTGTGCGCTCACCATCACCCTATACAGCTGCAACATAACGTCCCTGATTTCAAACTCAATTCTTCTAGCATTGAAGGATAAAATGCCATTTGTCTTTTTAGTTACCTGTTGCGCCAGCAGACCAACCTTCTGCAATTCATGCACAAAGACGCGCAGGTCCCTCTGCACACAGCATACTGTAACTTTTTACCATTCAAGTAATAGTCCCTTTTACTGTTATTCCAACTACAGTGGAGGATTTCACAGTCATCAACGTTGCACTCCAACTCCCAGACCTTTGCCCACTCAATTAAACTATCTAGATCCCTCTGCAAACTTTCAGATTCATCTGCACACTTTTCTCGACCACTCATCCTGGTGTCATCTGCAAACTTTGACACACGACACGTGGTCTCCAACTCCAAATCATCAATGTAAATTGTAAACAATTTCAGTCTCAACACTGATCCCTGAGGCACACCACTAGTCACTGAATGCCAACCAGAAAAGCACTTATTCATCCCCACTCTTTGCTTCCTGTTAGTTAGCCAATCCTCTATCTGTACTAATACATTGCCTGTAACACCGTGCACCTTTATCTTATGCAGCAGCCTTTTGTGCGACACCTTGTCAAATGCCTTTTGGAAATCCAGATACACCACATCTACTGGATCCGCGTTGTTCAGCACATTCATAACATCTTTGTAGAATTCCAACAAGTTAATTAAGCATAACCTGCCTTCCATGAATCCACGCTGTGTCTACCCAATGGGAAAATTTCTATCTAGATGTCTTGCTATTTCTTCCTTGATGATAGATTCAAGCATTTCCCCCACTACAGAAGTTAAACTTACCGGCCTATAATTCCCCACCTTTTGTCTACCTCCTTTTTCAAACAGTGCCATCACATTGGCTGTTTTCCAATCTGTTGGAACTACCCCAGAGCCTAACAAATTTTGGAAAATTACCACAAATGCATTTGTTATTTCTCTTGCCATCTCTTTTGGTACCTTGGGATGTATCCCATCAGGGCCAGGAGACTTGCCTACCTTAAGCTCCATCATCTTGCCCAACAATACCTCTTTCATGATAGTGGTCATGTCTAGGTCCACACCAACCTTAGTCTCCATTAATTACTGGATGTTATTCATGTCCTCCGCTGTGAAGACCGACACAAAATACCTGTTGAATGCCTCGGCTATTTCCTCATTTCCCATTATTAAATCCCTTTCTCATCTTCTAAAGGACCAAAGTTTACCTTAGCCACTCTTTTTCATTTTATATATTTGTAGAAACTCTTGCTGCTTGTCTTTATATTCTGAGCTAGTTTACTCTCATAATCTGTCTTACTATTTTTTATAGCTTTTTTTGTGGCTCTCAGTTGACGTTTAAAGTTTTCCCAATCTTCTAGTTTCCCACTGGTCTTTGCCACTTTGTATGCCTTATCTTTCAATTTGATAGCCTCCCTTATTTGCTTAGACATCCAAAGCTGATTACCCCTTTTCCAACAATCCTTCCTTTTCACTGGTATATATTTTTGCTAAGCATTTTGAAACATTGCTTTGAAAGTCCTCCACTGTTCCTCAACTGTCCCACCATAAAGTCTTTGCTTCCAGTCTACTTTAGCCAACTCCTCCCTCATCCTAATGTAGTCTCCTTTGTGTAAGTGCAGGACCCTGGTATTGGATTTTATCTTCTCACTTTCCATCTGTATTTTAAATTCAACTATACTGTGACCGCTCCTTCCAAGACGATCCCGAACCATGAGATTATTAATTATTCCTGTCTCATTACATGGGACCAGGTTTAGGATAGCTTGCTCACTCATTGGTTCCATTACATGCTGTTCAAGAAAACTGTTGAGGATACGTTCAATGAACTCCTCCTCAAGGCAGTCGTGACTGACTTGGTTTGACTAATCAACATGTAGATTAAAATCCCCCACAATAAATGCCATATCATTTTGACAAGCATTAGTTATTTATTGTTTATTGCCCTCCCCAGTATGATGTTATCATTTGGTGGCCTATAGACTATGCCCATCAGTGACATTTTCTTCTTAGAATTTCTAATTTCCACCCAAGTGGATTCAACCTTATTCTCTATAGAACCCATATCATCTACCGCCTTGACGTCATGCATAAATATCAGTGCTACACCACCTTCCTTACCTTACTGACTGTCTTTCCAAATAGTCTGATACCCCTGGATATTTACCAACCAGTTGTGACCATGTTGCAAAAACCAAAAGGACTGCGGATGCTGTAAATCAGGAACAAAAACAAAGTTGCTGGAAAAGCTCAGCAGGTCAGGCAGCATCTGTGAAAGATAAAACAGAATTAATGTTTCGGGTCCGGTGACCCTTCCTCAGAACAGTTCTGAGGAAAGGTCACCGGACCTGAAACGTTAACTCTGTTTTTTCCTTCACAGATGCTGCCAGACCTGCTGAGCTTCTCCAGCAACTTTGCTTTTGTGACCATCCTGCAACCATGTCTCTGTAATGGCTACTAAATCATATTCATTCGTGGTGATTTGAGATGTTAACTCATCTAACTTGTTTCGAATGCTATGAGCATTCAGATAAATTGCCTTTATGTTACTAGTTATATCCTCTTTTTGAATTCTAACATCTCCATTTATAATATCTCCTGAGTTTTCCTTCCTCTTAACTTCTTTCATAGTCTTCAATGTAGTTAAACCCTCCTGCACACGTTAACCTGCTGTTTGCTTTTCTATTTACCATTATATTTCCTGTTGTTTTCACCTTCCTTTCCCCCCATTTCACTAGTTTGAAGTCCCAGTGACCACCTTATTTATCCTTTTCGCTAGAACATTGGTCCTAGCTCAGTTCAGGTGGAGACTGTCCCAACAGTACAGATCCTTCCTGTTCCAAAACTGATGCCAATGCCCCATGAAATGGAATCCCTCTTTCCCATACTGCTCCTTTAGCCATGTGTTAGCTTACCTAATTTTCTTATCCCTCTGCCAATTTGCATGTGGCTTGGGTAGTAATCCAAAGATTATAACCTTGAGGACCTATTCCTTAATTTCATTTCTATGCTTGATAATTCCCAAACAGGTCCTCCTATGTTGTTTGTCCCAACGTGAACCACAACAACTGGATCCTTGCCCTTCCGCTCTGATATGGTCAAGCTGGTCAGAGATATCCCTTATCCTGGCAGCTGGTAGGCAACACACCATGCAGGACTCTCAATCCTGCTTACAAAGGATGTTATCAATCCCTCTAATTATAGAGATGATGTCCCAACTCCTATATTCAATGTTCTGACCAAATGAAGGCAAGCATGCCAAATGCCTTCTTCACCATCCTGTCTACCTGTGATGCAGCTTTCAAGGAACTATATACCTGAACCGCTAGGTCTTGCTGTTTGACAACACCCCCCAGGGTCCTATGATTGACTGTGTAAGTCCTGCCCTGGTTTGTCTTATCAAAATGTAACACCTTGCATTTATCTAAATTGAACTCCATCTGCCACTCTTCACTCCATTACCCAAGCAGATCAAGATCCCACGATAGAAGGTATTCTCAATGTGAATGTCTCCACAAGGATTATGCAGTGGTCACTCTTACCTTCTATTTGAATCCATTTTTGGCTCAACTGGATTACAATTAGGCAATGAGTGTATATGCAGGGAACTAACTTTGGAATTAGGGCACTTATTTCAGATTGTGGAAAAGACATACTCTCTGAGGCATTGTTTCTCATTATAAAATATATATTTTTAATAGGCATTTCTGGAACAATTCCAACCATATAAAATTTCTTCATCATATAATCACAGGAAAGGTATGTTTTTTGCATCAAAACCCTGTATTAATACATGATAATTCAGCAAAATTTCTAAAGATTCAAATCCTTTGCTAACATGAAGCTGTGAGCCAAACCAATATCACTCAGGATAACAATCTCTATAGGCTCTTTCTTGGTCAAAAATGATGTGACTTCCTCTTTAACTGTAGGCCCATTACAAACCTTGGCATCTTCATGTATTCTCACCTTAAAATCTTTGGACACAATGGATGTCTTCCACAATCCAATTTCTAATACAGCGTTCCCTGTGGAAAATTCTGTTATATGTTCGAGTGAACTTCTGATCCGAACTTCTAGACTCTCTTGCTGCCTGTAACTTAAACGTTTCTTCATCCAGTTCATGCTCTCTCATTTGTTTCTCTTTTTGACATTCAGTTCCAAATATTTGCATCTCTTGTTCTATCTCAAACTGCTTCACCTGTAAATTAATGTAAGCTGACTCAAGCTGTGTTTCATTTGGCATGTTGCATATTGATAATCTTGCTTGACTACTGTGATGCATAGTTCTGTTTACGAAGGGTTACGTTTCTGCTTTGTCTGATGTTATCATTATCAATAGTATAAAGGTGTCATTATCCCATTAGGCCATTATGTGTGTATCATTATCCTTGCATGATGTACGTATACAACCATTACTGCTGAATTTTATTATGAAGGTTCCTAATATGTTGTTATTACTTCAGAACTTAAGTAAAGGGAAAACTGATTTTAGCTTCAAATCCAGTGAAGATCAGACTTCCTTCAAGGTCAGAAAGTCATTTTTAACTTTGAGGTTAAAATAGTATTTAAAAGGAGTACAATTTCAGCTAGAAGCTTTGATGGGGAGATAAAAGTTTCGCTTCATTGAGATTTGAGTGTCTGTAAGGATATTGCTGGGATTAAATGGATAGATTTTTTTTCTGATGTTTGTAGAGAGATCATTCAATAGTTCTTGTCTAGAATAGTATGTGTTCTGACTTTTTGACCCTAACCAGGTTTTCTGCCTGTTATGGTTGATAGATTTTGCCCTGTGTCTCAAGTTGTACCACGTCTGCTGCTTTTCGCTGTGACTTTTCTCTTGATGCTGTGCCTACACGTGGTCTTGCAAGTTTACATTTGGCCTGAAGTTTTACGCACAATGTTAGTGCCAAAAGAGTCTCCACTGCTTGAGTCCCACTGTGAAGACCTCTCTACAAGTGATCTACTTGTCACTGAGGGGGAAGTGGAAGCTGGAGATGAAGAAGATGAAGTCCAGGATGCACCACAAGAGCTTTCCACTTCTGTTTTGTCTTCTATCCTGAGAGAAATTGAGAAGCAGTTGCAGCTCTTAGAGAACAATGATTACAATGCAGAACGCAACAGGGTAGCAGTTTGTGGAATAAGACCTTATTTGACACCCTATGAACAGCTTCTTCATAAAAGAAGAAAAGTGCAATGCGGCAAAAGCTGGATGTCTTTTTTAAGTCAATCCACAAGAAAAAGTCAGATGAAGATGAACCACAGCCATTCACTACTGGATTAACTATTTTTCACCCTAACTCTGCAACCACAACTGCACCAGAGAGTGATGATGATGGGGATGACACCGACCCTCAGCCCCTGCATTAACAACAGAGCAACCTCAAAACCTCTTCCCCCATCAAATCATCTTGACATTTTTTCAAGGTAAAGTGTTAAATTTACTTTTATTTCATTATTAGATATGAATTAAACATTTATTCACACAGTGCTATCCTTTGTGTTAGGCTTTTGAGTGATTTTTGAGTGATTTTGAGTGATATATTTTTGTGTCTTCTCCTATCCCTGCTTTTCCCATATGCACCGTGATTTCTATAGCATGATTTTCTATAATGTGATGTTGCACAGGAACATGATTATCGCGTTGTAGCAGAACCAACTCTATTCTAAAACTCATGTATCAATTATTAACTTCTTCCCCATTAACAATTCCACTGGTGATTATTCAGGATTCAATGGTCCTGCTCTTGAATTAAATACAACTCATTTCCAGTTTGGATTTTTATGCATCAGTAACCTTAGGGCCCAAACTGCTTTTCATTTCTGTGTTCAACAGAGGATGAAGTGGAAAACCAATCACTGCTTGGTGACTGCCTCCAAGGTTAATTTCCTGAAATCCTCAAATTCACAAATTGAGATTCATTATCAAATGCCACTTCTTCCAGGAAGCTGTGTATTACAAAAGATCTTTCTTAGTGCTCAAATAACTGAGTTTACTTTGGGTTGAATGAAGTCTTGCAACTTCAATCCATCTTGAATAATACTTGACTGGGACTAAGTACATCCCCTGTCTAAAATTGAACAAATCCGTAGCTAGCCTTTCCTATGACCTTTTCAAAAATCTTGTAAAATCATTAGGCACTTGGCTATGACTGATACAAATTTGATATGATACAATTAGTCCTGTACGTCTTATTGAGTATTGAGCTTTTGTTTTGCATGTCAAACTTAGATGATCCCATGGAGTTTCCATAGTATTTCTTTTTGCATTGACTTTGGAATAACAATTCTTGGTTGTGCACCAATAAATCTTCCATATTTATTAAGTATTGTTTCTGCATATGAAAAATGTTCAGGACTTGGACTGCGAGACTATATTACAAACAATCTTGCAGCCACAGTTGCCTGGGGCACACTAATTAGATTTTTGAGCCATAGTAATTTTGCAAGTTTGCCCTCATTTGTAAAGTGTTGAATATAGGTGCAGAATTAACTGTATTTTTTCAGCAAGAATAAGATCTTCTTTGCTAGATCTGCAGCTGCTCTCGAGTGTATGTGTGCCATAAGTTCCACCTTTCTTATAACAAAGGCTATTCCATGGTTGTGTATCATCAGCCTAAATCTGAATATTTGTATGTGTTGAGGCTTTTTGAGGTGTCTTTTGATCCCAAAATATTACCTATGATGTGATCCATTTTGAACTGCAATTTCCATCCTATGAATTATTGTGAGGTAGTCTGTGAACTTTTGATATTTCTGTGCAATTGCTATTGCTTTTTTTTAAATTTGTTCAGGGGTTGTTGACATCACTGGCTAAGCATCTTTTATTACTATTCCCTAATTGAATCCTTGCAGTCCTTGAAGTTGGGTGCACCCACCATGCTGCTGGGAAAGGAGCTCCAGGATTTTGAACATGTGACAATGAAGGAATGATAATAAGTGTCCAAGTCAGGAAAGCGAGTGTCTTGGAGTGAACGTGCAGTGATGGTGTTTCTGTACATTTGCTTTGGTTGCAAATTTGAATGGTAGTGTTGAAGGAGGCTGAGTGAGTTGTTGGACAGCATCTTGAAAATAATACACATTGCTTCACTTGTGTGTTAATGGTGAAGGGAGTGAATGTTGAAGTCAGTAGATAAGGACGAGTCAAGTGGGCTGCTGTGTCCTGGATGGTGTTGATCTCCTTGAATTTTGTTGGAGCTACAACTATCCAGGAGAGGGGAGCTTTTTCTATCACATTCCTGATTTGTGTCTTGTCGGTGGTGGACAGACTTTGGGGTTGCAAGAGGTGAGTTACTCACCACAGATTTCCTAATCTTTGACCTGCTTTTGCAGCCACAGTGTTCATAAAACTGATCCAGTTCATTTTCTGGTTATTTCCAGGATATTGATAGAAGATTAGTCAGTGATGCTAATACCATTGGATGTTAGGGATAGATGGTTAGATTCTCACTTGTTGAAGATGATCATTGGCACTTACATGGTGAAAATATTGCTTGCCACTTATCAGCGCAAACAATACTTGCTTCTTAAATTGTCAACCGTGTTTCATGTCAGCAAACATAGCAGAGAACCAGCGTATGATTGGAGATGCAGTAGGAAGGTGATATGCTGCATGTAATATAACTACGCTGAAAAACAACAGCTCAGATCCTGACTATGAGGAACCTGGGCCATTGGAGCAGTCACCTGGGAAATCAGGCACCTCACTCCAAGGACACCTGATTGAACTCAAAGCTACTGCTACTAGACAAACTGAGGAACAGACCAGCAGTCAGACTTCATGCTCTTCTCATCCTAGCTTCTGATCCCTGACTTCCCAGTGTTTGTATTGAGCTTCAAAAACAGCCACGACTTCCTGGTCCCGGTGGTCCTAGAACCACAACCAGTAGAACTGAATTACCTGGAGTCAGCTGCATCCGAGCTAGTAAAAGATGGACACAGTGACTTTGTGTGTAACCTAGTGCAATGACAGTAAGACACTGTGAATAGTGAGACAGCATGGGAGAGAAACACAGGTGGCAAGGAAGTGAGAGACAGGAGAGTCAGAGACTAAGAGAGAGATGTATAAACTCCAAGGTAGTGAGAGAGACATGTACACACGCAGAATTTAAGAGTACAATAGAGTGAGACAGACTCCAAGAAGGTGAGAGGGAGAAGGAGCGACTCTAAAAAGTGAAAGAAAGTCAGAGAGCAACTCCAAGAATGTTATCAGAAAGAGAGTGTCTGAAAGAGTGAGTGAGATGGGCTATCAGAGAGTCAGACACAAAATAAGTGTGAGAGAGAATGTAAGTGAGGGATTGACTCTAAGAGGGTCAGAGAAATACACACAGATTCCAAGGGGGATGAGACACAAAAAGACTCAGTTGGCAGGGATGTTACATTTTACAGACCCCTGTCAGATGTGATTTCAGCAGGAGATGGTTGTGTAAAATTAACGCAGATCACCACCTCACTGCATGAGATTAATGGGCACCGAAATTAACAGTCCATCTGCTGTGTCTAAGTAAATAAACAAAGATAATTTGATCTGAATTCTGACCTGAACTGATCACTTGAAGGGGGGTCTGAAATAAATAGAGAGAGGGGGCGGTGATAGCAGGTAGGTAGTGGTGGGGATTGGTCAGTGAGGTGGAAGGAGCAGAAAGGTGGGAGAGAAGATGGGACAGGTGGGGATGAAGCTAGTAAAGGTGATTGTAGGTAGGTAGTGGTGGGGATTGGTCAGTGATCTTTCTCCGCTACATTGATGAAACATGCAGATGGCCTAAAAGCCCTCCGCTTCTTCCTCTCCCGCAGGCCCAACCAGACCCCCTCCACCGACACACTTATCTGCTTAACTGAACTCATCCTTACCCTTAACAACTTCTCCTTCAACTCCTCCCACTTCCTACAGACTAAGGGGGTGGCCATGGGTACCTGCATGGGCCCAAGCTATCCCTGCCTTTTTGTAGGATACATGGAACAGTCCCTCTTCCGCAGCTACACTGGCACTCTCCCCCACCTCTTCCTCCGCTACATCGATGACTGTGTTGGTGCAGCCTTGTGCTCCCATGAGGTGCTCGAACAGTTCATCAACTTTATTAACACTGTCCACCCCAACCTCAAGTTCACCTGGACCATTTCTGATACCTCTCTCTCCTTCCTGGACCTCGCTGTCTCCATCTCTGGTGACCACCTCGAAACTGATATCTATTTCATGCTTACCAACTCCCACAGCTGCCTAGACTACACCTCCTCTCACCCAACTTCCTGCAAGAATGCGGTCCCTTACTCCCAATTCCTGTGTCTCCACTGCATCTGCTCCCAAGATGAGGCATTCCACTCCCAAACATCCCAGATGTCCTCGTATTTCAAGGACCGCAACTTTCCTCCTTCTGTGATCGAAAATGCCCTCGACCACTTCTTGCTTTTCCTGTACCTTGGCCCTCACACCCCCTCTCTGCAATAAAAACAAAGACAGAATTCCCCTTGTCCTCACGTATCACCCCACTAACCTCCGGATTCAGCACATCATTCTCTGCCACTTCCGCCACCTGCAATCCGAAACCACAACCAAAGATATATTTCCCTCCCACCCCTACCTGCCTTCCATAGGGACCGCTCTCTCTGCGACTCCCTTGTCCGCTCCACACTCCCCACTAGCCCCACCAACCCCGGCACCTTTCCCTGCAACCGCAGGAGATGCTAAACCTGCCCCTACACCTCCCCCCTCACCTCTGTCCCAGGTCCCAAAAAAACCTTCCACATCAGACAGATGTTCACCTGCACATCCGCTAATGTGGTATGTTGTGTCCGCTGTTCCTGATGTGCCCTCCTCTACATCGGTGAGACCAAGTGGAGGCTCGAAGACCACTTTGTAGAGCACCTACGCTCGGTTTGCGACAAACGACAACACCTCCCAGTCAAGAACCATTTCAACTCCCCCTCCCACTCCCTGGATGGCATGTCCATCCTGGGCCTCCTCCAGTATCACAACGATACCACCCGGAAACTGAAGGAACAGCATCTCATATTCCACCTTGGACGCCTACAACCCAATGGTCTCCATGTGGACTTTACCAGCTTCAAAATCTCCCCACCCCCGACCTCATCCCATGACCAGCTCCCCTCTCATCTCCGCCTCATTGACCTGTCCATCTTCTCTACCACCTATGCATTCCTCCCACCTTACTGATCAAACCCCACCACTACCTACCTCCTATCACCGCCCCCCCCATTTATTTCAGAGCCCCCTTCTGAAGAAGGGTCCCGACCCAAAATGTCAGCTTTCCTGCTCCTCTGATGCTGCCTGGTCTGCTGTGTTCCTCCAGCTCCACACTGTGTTATTTCAGACTCCAGCATTGGCAATCCTTACTATCTCTGACAGGAGTAGGCATTTTGTTTGTGGAGGCTGAGTTGAAGAAGCAAGGGCAGGGATAGGTATATTGTTAATGGTCTATCCTGTGCATTTTGGGACACCCCACACAAGCTGTCACTTCTCACTTCGTTCCTCGCTATCTGTCATCTAAAACTCAGCCATCCTTCTTCCCCCATCTCTGGGCTCTTGGAACTCTCCCCTCCCCATAAAAACCCGTCTCTAGCAGTCATCTTCTTCTAGTTTCTCCTTGCAGTCCTGGCAGTACACGTATCAGTTTTGGTGCTTCTGGAACTGCTAGAGCTGGTGGACAACCAGATTGGAATTGCCCTTCTCTACTAAGAGCCAGATGTCCCGCTGTCACCTTGTTTAGCCTAACTGCAGCATGTTAAGTTTGGGTTGGTGGGTCATTTCTTTTCGTTGCAATGTCGACTTTTCTTGTAGGAATTTGGATGGGGCTGGAGATTAGTAAATCAGTCTGTCCCCATCGCCACCCCTCAAGGTGCTGAGGGAAACTTTGAAGGTTCTGAGTGAACGTAGGTGAAAAGGGTTGGGAAGTTGGGTAGCTTGTATCATCCCTCTGCACCAAATTAATCTGTTTTTAGGCTTTTGCCTCTTTTATGAGCTGATGTGATGTTTCTTGACTAACTGAATACGTATCTCCTTTTAACTCGTGACAGTGTTTCTCTTAGTCAATTTATTGATCGGTTGGGTCCTTGTGTGGTCTGTTGTAATTGATAGTGGAATGATCACTTTGGTGTTAACCTATTTTGCAAAGTGGGTTGACCGGTCCCCTAAAAAAAAAAGCCATAATATACCTGAGGAATATTTTTTATGTCTTTTTTCTCTTAATGTAGGAAAAAGGGTTGTAACTGTCTGATTACTATTTTCAGTCCCTATGCATCAGTTGGGAACTCATTACCCCATGGAAAGAATGAAAAAAAGGAATGCATGAAAACCAAAACTAAGTCTCCAAAATCTAAAAGTAGCCCTCGAAACAACCTCCAGAAGATTCTCAAAAAGAAAGGACTCCTCGCAGTCAGGCTGGCTTCCTAAAGTAGAGCAACAGAAGATCTTCTAACTTGGAGAATGCTATAGCAAGTTAGTGAGAGAGAGAGCACCCCAAAATAAAGACATACATACGCTGTCTTGTATGCCTTTGACTGCATTGGAAGCCAAACAGGTAGAGAAAATGACTTTAGTGGAGGGTTAACACTTTAATCTAGCAATGGGACATCATCTCAAGAGACTTGCATTGACTCCTGTCATTGGAAAATCTCCACTGCCCTCTGGCAATAAGTGTCAACTGGCTTGCTTGTAGCTTGCAGAAAGGTCACACAGGTACTGTTCTCTCCCCCCTCAACCATACCACATTCAGAATAACGGCCCAGGGTTGAATAGAACTGGGAAACTGACAAATCAGATGTGAAGTGCAAAATTTAGTTTTTGCCCATCGTTGTGTCTCACCCTATCCAGGGCTAAAAATGCATTCCTGTGTGATAGTAAGCTCCATATTCTAACTACTGTCAGCATAAAGACGTTTCTCTTGAATTCCTGTGACAACACAGTGTGGAGCTGGAGGAACGCAGCAGGTCAGGCAGTATCAGAGGAGCAGGAAAGTTGACATTTCGGTTTGGGACCCTTCTTCAGAATGGGGAGGGGGAAGGGAGCTGCTAAATAAATAGAGAGGAGTGGGGCTGGGGAAGGCAGGTGGGATGGTGATAGGTGAGTGTAGTTAGGGAGTGGTGGGGATTAGTCAGTGGGATGGGTGGAGTGGATAGATGGAGAAGAAGATGGACAGGTTGTGTCAGTTCAAGAAGGTGGAGATGAGAGGGAGGGTTGGACATGGGATGAGGCTGGAGGTGTGGGGATATTTTAAAACTGGTGAATTCCATGTTTAGGCCATTGGACTATCGGCTCCCAAGGCGGAATATGAGATGTTGCTCCTCCAGTTTGCGGGTGATGTCAATGTGACACTGGAGGAGGCCCAAGATGGGCATGTCACCCAGGGAATAGGAGGGAGAGTTAAAATGGTTCACAACTGGAAGGTGTTGTTGTTTGTCACATACAGAGCACAGATGCTCTACAAAATGGTCTCCGATTCTCCACTTGGTCTCACCAATGTACAGGAGGCCACATGGGGAGTAGCAGATACAGTAGACCAAGTTCTTGGATGTGCGGTTGAAAACCTATCTGATATGGAAGATGTGTTTTGTGCCTTAGATGGAGGTGAGAGCGGGGGAGGTATAGAGGCAAGTGTAGCACTTCCTGCGGTTGCAGGGAAAGGTGTCAGGGAGGGTGGGGTTAGTGGAGGGTGTGGAGCGGATGAGGGAGTCACAGAGAGAGTGGTCCCTATGAATGGCAGATAGGGGTGGGGAGGGAAATGTCTCTTAGGTTGTGGGGTCGGATTGCAGGTGGTGGAAATGGTGGAGAATGATACATTGGATGTGGAGGTTGGTGGGGTGATATGTGAGGACAAGGGAGATTCTGTCTTTATTTTTGTTGCGGGGAGGGGATGTGAGAGCAGAAGTCGGTAAAATGCAAGAGATGTGGTTGAGGGCATTTTCGATCACCAGAGGGGGATGTTACAGTTCTTGAAATAGGAGAACACCTGGGATGTGCAGGAGTGGAACACCCATCTTGGGAGCAGACCTGGCGGAGGAGGAGGAATTGGGAGTAGGAGATCACATTCGTGCAGGAGGGTGGGTGAGAGGAGGTGTAGCCCAAGTAGCTGTCACCCACCATCTCACCAAGAGACAGGGTAACACTATGGTCACAAGTTCAAATTTAACAATGGCTGCTAGAGGAATTTGAATTCAATGAATCTGGAAAATAAAGCTAGTCTTGGTGATTGTAAAAATGAATCAGGTTCATTAACATTCTTTGGGGAAGGAAATATACCATCCTTGCCTGGCTTGGTCCCCATGTGATTTCAGATTGAAAGCTATGTGGTTAACCTGGATTGCCATCTGTAATGCCTGAGCAAGTCATCCAGTTTCAAGGGTAGGCAACGAATTCTAGCCTTAACAGAAGTGCTAACATTCGATGAAGGAATAAGACAAAAATGCTTTGCAATGCATATTACATTGGAAAACAACATACAAGATGAGCCAAGCAATACTTCACATTGTGCACTACAGCTTGTATTATACATCAAAATACAATACAATACTGTACAACGTACACAATTGCAATGTAAAAAATGCAATGCACCATTTGAACATTTCATCTTTGTTTAACTGTGTAAGTCAATGAGGTCAGCTTGCAGCATCTTATCGAGCTCCTTAGATATCTGAGAGATGCTGACAAATGGGAAACAGATGTTGGGTTTGTACAGAATCACTGCCATTAGATTAATATAAATACATTAGATTCCATCCTTCAGGCATTCCTGAAGCACAGCCTGAATGTGGGAACATTTGCTAGAGGCCCCGTTTAGACTTTTGATTGGAGTTGATTAATGTTGGGAAAGTGCAGCTCAACGCCTCACTTCATAACTCTAGCTTTAGGTTACTTGACAAAAGTTTCCAACTCTCCAGTTGTTTTTGTAACAAAGTTTATCTGATCATTACTTTTTATGAAATTAGCACTGAATGTTTTTATAATCTAAAAGAAAGGTCAGTCAGGTTATCATTGTGGATTTATAACTGTATGGAATGCAAAGAGCTTAATGTTTGTATCTGGGGCTTCTCAATTTGACTGCAAAACTATTTATTTAGCTTTAAAAACATTGCCTTTATTTCTGAAGTACTTTCCATCCACTAGTCATATCCCATTTATTTTATAATGTGCTTGACTCACGGATGAAGCTCTTTACCAGTAAAATAAATTTGCAAAATAAACCTTTAATCTTTGAGATAGACAGTACTTAACTGATTATCTTCTTTAAGCTTTAAAGTCAAATACAGATCCTACAGTTCTGGTTCACTGATTAGTGGCAGCGAGGGGTTCCAAGAAGTTCCATTCTAACATTTGCTCGAGTAAGATTTGCAACAGGGTCTGACCAGACATCTGGCAACAAGTGGAAATTTTCAGTCTTCACAGTCACCTCTAAAAATTGGCAACCGGAATAGAGAGCTTCATTACAAAATATGCTCTTTAGAGATACATTTAAGTCCTTTTAAATGATGAGCTTTCATCAATGAATTATAACTGCTAGGATTATTAAAGGGGAAATGTCTTCATGATAAAGTATTTGGAATTTTTTTTGTATTGAAAGGTCCATGTAAAAGGCTGAGATCATAGTACAGGCCACCAGCAAAGGTAAAAGGAGGTGAGAACTGTCTCAAAGCAGTGGTTCGTGATGCACAGCTAGTTTTTAGACTGGAGGAAAATATTCCGTGGTGTCTCCTTGGGGTCAGGATGAGCCCCACAACTCTTTTTTGATAGCAATTTATGACTTGCACTCAGGTATACAGGACACCACTTTAAAGTTCACTGATAACATGAAGCATGGAAACAATGAAAAGGATAATAGCATATTTCTGGATGACACAAATTAGTGAATTGAGCAGATGCACAACTGATAAAGCTAAGCATATGGAAGTGATTGAAAGAAGGAGAAGGGCATTATAAATGAAGTGGTAAAGAAAAAGGAACTTGGAGAGTGTATGTGAAATATTTTTTAAGGTGCATGGACAAATTGAGAAGGTAGGTAAAAATGCATGCAATATCCCTAGCATTACAAAGCAAATAAATATATTAGACTTTTATAAGTTGCTCGTTTGGCCTCTGTACTGGTGTTTGCAGGTACTGGGTACCACACTTAAGGAGATAGCCATCTTCCCTAGATAGTGTAGAAAAGAGTTTGTTTTTTCTCTATTCATTAGCAGGATGAGGGCATCGCTGGCTATGCAGCATTTATTGACCATCCCTAATTGCAGTTCAGAGTCAACCACATTGCTGTGGGTCTGGAGTCACATGTAGGTAAGGATGCAGTTTCCTTCCCTAAAGGACACGAGTGAACCAGATGGGTTTTTCCTGACAAAAATGGGTTCATGGTCATCGTTAAATTCTTATTTCCAGATATTTTTTATTGCCATCATCTGCCATAGTAGGATTCAAAACCAGGCCCCCAGAATGTTATCTGAGTCTCTAGATTAGCAGCCTAGTGATAGGCCTAGTTACTTGGGTGAAAAATTTCAGTTACTTTGACAGGCTGAAGAATCTGGGCACTTCCTTGAGGACAGAGATGGTTAAAGAGAGAGCTAATAGAGATGTTCCAAATCATGAAGAATTTGATAGAAGGAGAAAATGTTGCCATATCCATAATGAGGATACAGATTTAAGGTAGTTGGCAAACAAAAGCAAGATCATGATAAAAACGAACACGCATTGTTGTTGCCATCTGGAATGCAAAGCTTGAAATTAGAGGGTGGTGGAAGGATTTTGAGACAGACATTATGGACAGCAGAACTGTCCTGTTCTCTGCTCTATAGTTCTACGCTTCTACTTTATTCACCCCCAAGGCACTTAATATCATCCATCGTCTTCATGGACACCATTTTTCTTCTTTGGAAAATAGTGGGGAAGGCTTTGAAGGAAGAACAGGCTAACCATTAACTTCTTAAATTATAGCTTGAATGCCTTTTGTTTAAAACGAGAGTTGGTATAGAACTTGAACCCAGAGCTCCCATTTAGAGTCCTACTGAGCCACAGGAATTTATACTCATTGTGCTTCAACATGATTAGAGATTTGAGAGGCTATTTCATTTCAATGACGAAGCGAACAGCATGAATAGTACTCGAGTATCAAAAGGAAAGGAAAGCCATACCTCTACTTGAATTATCATTGAGAAATTGGAATAACATAAATAGAAGCCAAGCTCTTATATATTGAAATGAAATGAGAAAACCATAACAATTCAAATTCACTTTTTATCTATTTGAAGAGACCGTTACTACGCTTCCCTAATGTCCTAATGGATAACTAAACAAGTGGAATGGTATTTAGCTATATAGTTCAAAATGGATAGGTTGAATTCCAAGCTTGTGTTGAATTACAAGGGTTTGGTTGTGACAGCATTAAGGCACTATATTGGTAGGAGAAACATCAGCTAGGTCACCATCCAATGACTTCTGTTCAACAATTTGTGGATATTTGCATGATGGGTGAGAAAATACTTTTGCATGTGATTCCCATCATAGCTGAATGCCCTGTTGATGTTTACTGGCATAGCTCATATATAATAGTCTGTCATTGAGCTGAAGTAACAAAGAATGCTCGTGAAACTGTAGACCATGAGAATGACTTCACATTCAATAACTTTCCATCTGTGGGAGTTGATAGGGATGTAGCCTCAGAATTTTGGTGAGGTTGAATGACATCATTTGCTGCAATCCTTTGACAGCTGAACAAGCAAATTCTGGAAAGGCAAAGTATGCCACAAAGGGCATGCATGGAATTCTCTCTTGCTGGTACAGAATAATTTCTGCTGATGCCTGGTTTATAGGGTTGGAGGTTGTTTAGGAGCTTTGAAACCATATGTAGTTATGATGGAGAATTCTTGACCACAACAGATGTTGCTGTTTACAACAATCATCACCCAGAGTTTTTCTGACTTGCCACAGTTGATATTGAAAGCTTGACCTTTTTGACAGGATCCTTAAATCAAAACTTTGGGTGCCTGCTGGTCTCTTGATGAAGGCTGTCCTCTGATGTAGCATATCCTTGAGGATGGGGTTATCTTCCATCCTGCACATATGTCCAGGGATATATAGCACTTATTTGCTTAATTAGTACTAGCACATATGACATGTTTGCACGAGAAAGGACTGTTTCGTTGGTGGCACTGCCTTTCTACTCAATACTGAGGATGTGTTGTAGAAACTAGAGATAGTCATTATTGAGCCTGTTTTCTCGGTCAATGCAAGTTATTCAAGCTTCACTGATATACAGCAATGTGCTCAGTATATAGGCTATACAGCTAAGCATCTTGGTCTGACAGTTAAAAACAAAGTACTGTGGATACTGGAGATCTGAAATAAAGACTGGAAAAACTCAGCAGCTCTGACAAAATCTGTGGAGAAAGGAACAGAGTTAACAGTTCACCTTTAACAATTGAAGGGTCTGAAGAACAGTCACATTGGGTTCTCTCCACTTCACTTGAGGCTGACATATTAACAATGGAATTAACAATGGAACAATGATTTTCTGATGAAGGGTCTAGGCCCGAAATGTCAAGCTTTCCTGCTCCTATGATGCTGCTTGGTCTGCTGTGTTCATCCAGCTCCACACCTTGTTAACTCGGATTCTCCAGCATCTGCAGTACCTATTATCTCTTAACAATGGATCTGTCTGCTCTGAAGGCTTATTGTGCCTCCAGTTACATTCTGTTGGTTGGTTGATATTGCTTTCTTGGGGTGACTTTGCAAAAGTCTCCCTGGTGACACTGTTGAGTGAGATGCCTCATTTGTTGTTGCAATTGTTTTGATTGCCTTTGTTCTTGTTTAACATGATGATGTTTGCATCACGCATATCCTATGGGACAAAGCCTTCTCTCCAGCAGGTGATGATTGAGATGTGGCATCTGATGGGACAATCCATACTTGAGAAGCTCAGGTTGTATTATATCCTTTCCAGCTGCTTTCCTTGCTGCTGAGGAATCAATGGCTTTTCCATTCTCAGTGAGTGAGAATTCTGCATCAAGCTCATGCATGACAGGTAACTGCAGAAGATCATTCAGCACACATAGAAAATATTCATCTTATGCAAATATATCTTGGAATAATATCTATCCACCAGACCATTTGATTGTTCCTGTTAGTAATTAGTTCCCCATCTGCATCTTGAAATAAGCAAACATCACAAAAAGGATTATTTCTCAATAGAAACTCTGCTAATTGTTCAGGGTTGTGTATCTCTGTAGCTGCGCTGAGAAACAGCTGTTATCTTATATACTTTAGTTTCACTGGACTGCGGTTAAATATGCCCCAAATCCCTGTTTGTGTAGGAGAGAATTTTGTGGCAATTGGATTGTACACCTGGGAGACGTGTAATGTTTGCAAAAATAATGTACTCTAATGCTGAACTGCATGGAAGAATAATAATGGACATCAGGCGAACTATTTCAACTCCCCCTCCCATTCCTCAGACAACATGTCCATCCTGGGTCTCCTGCAGTGCCACAACGATGCCACCCAAAGGCTGCAGGAACAGCATCTCATATTCAGCTTGGGAACCCTGCAGCCCAGCGGTACCAATGTGGATTTCACAAGCTTCAAAATCTCCCATCCACCTACCACATCCCAAAACCAGCCCAGCTCGTCCCCGCCTCCCTAACCTGTTCTTCCCCTCACCTATCCCCTCCTCCCACCTCAAGCTGCACCCCCATCTCCTACCTACTAACCTATCCCGTCCCCTTGACCTGTCCGTCCTCCCTGGACTGACCTATCTCCTCCCTACCTCCCCACCTACACTACCTTTACTGATTCCATCCCCGCCTCTTTGACCGGTCAGTCTGCTGTCCACCTATCTTCTCCTCTATCCATCTTCTATCCACCTCCCCCTCTCTCCCTATTTATTTCAGAAACTCCTTCCTCTCTCCCATTTCTGAAGACGGGTCTAGGCCCGACACGTCAAGCTTTCCTTCTCCTATGATGCTGCTTGGCCTGGGTTCATCCAGCTCTACACCTTGTTATCTCAGGATATATATTTATAGTTTTCAGTTTTAATTCCACTTTTCAAAAAATAAAATTGTCAGCAATAAGATTGAGCATAACCACTGAAAAACAGCATTGAATTAACACAGCATGCAACAAGTGCATCAGTGGGTTGCTGAGTTTAGGCAAAATAGTTTAACAAATTCCACGCAAGATTATGGCGGTGGATTGCTCCTGAGCCAGAGTTCGTCTGCTCTGACTATTTTTCTTTCTTCTTTTCTCATTTTTTTAAAAGTTTTTTTAGATTTTCTCTTCTGTACTTACCTCTGTTGGAAACTGTGTCATGGAGGCAGCGGCTGGAGGCTTTGGCAGTCAGCCAAATTTCAGATTTTTTCTGAAGAAGTGTCTAGGCCCGAAAAGTCAGCTTTCCTGCTCCTCTGATGCTGCTTAGCTTGCTGTGTTCATCCAGCCGTACACCTTGTTATCTTACATGAGGTGGCTGGCATGCTTAGGCAAAACTCTGCTGGTTGGTGGCATCCTGGCTTCTTCGAGAGTTGGAATGTGGAAGCAACTGGGGGCCCAGAACATTACCAGCGTGGGACAATAGTGGGAGAGTGGGAGCAGTCAGACCAGGGCAGCCGGCAGAGAGAGCGGGAGCAGGCAGTCTGAGGGGCTGGCAGTGAGAGTGAGAGCAGGCAGTCTGAGGGGCCAGCAGTGAGAGCGGGTGCAGGCAGTCTGAGGGGCCGGCAGTGAGAGCGGGTGCAGGCAGTCTGAGGGGCCGGCAGTGAGCGTGAGAGCAGGCAGTCTGAGGGGCCGGCAGTGAGAGCGGGTGCAGGCAGTCTGAGGGGCCGGCAGTCTGAGGGGCCAGAGGTGAGAGTGGGAGCCGGCAGCCTGGGGCAGCTGGCAGGATCAGGCAGCCAGAGACAGAGGCCGGGGCAAGGGAGGTTGATTCCTTGTGAAGAGTGTGAGCCCAGTATGAGCAGGTGCTTATGGACTGTGTTGTTGAACTGTTAACTGTGTTTCTTTGTTTTTCCATTTTTTAGTGAGAAGGACTTAAATATTTAACTTCTTAACTTTGTTTTCCTTATCTTTCTGCTTTGCATCTAATATTGTGTACCTAGGTACCTTTGTTACTAAATGGCGCCGTATATGGCAACTTGTAAAATATTCGCTGTACTCATGTGACAATAAACCTAACTCAATAATTCAATTCAGTGGGAACAATTTCCAAGGAGTGCCTAAAGCAGTGACTGAGACACAGCACCTGCACATCTGCCAATGTGGTATACTGCATCCGCTGTACCCGTTGTGGCTTCCTCTACATCGGGGAAACCAAGCGGAGGCTTGGGGACCGCTTTGCAGAACACCTGCGCTCAGTTCGCAACAAACAACTGCACCTCCCAGTCGCGAACCATTTCAACTCCCCCTCCCATTCCTCAGATGACATGTCCATCCTTGGCCTCCTACAATGCCACAGTGATGCCACCCGAAGGCTGCAGGAACAGCAAATCATATTCAGCCTGGGAACCCTGCAGCCCAATGGCATCAATGTGGATTTCACAAGCTTCAAAATCTCCCCTCCCCCAACCGCATCCCAAAACCAGCCCAGCTCATCTCCACCTCCCTAACCTGTTTTTCCTCTCACCTCAAGCCACACCCCCATCTCCTATCTACTAACATCATCCCGCCCCCTTGACCTGTCCGTCCTCCCTGGACTGACCTGTCTCCTCCCTACCCTTCTACCTACACTCACCTTTACTGGCTCCATCCCTGCCTCTTCGACTTGTCTGCCTCCTCTCCACCTATCCTCTCCTCTATCCATCCTCTATCCGCCTCCCCCTCTCTCCCTATTTATTTCAGAACCCTCTTCCCCTCCCCCATTTCTGATGAAGGGTTTAGGCCCGAAACGTCAAGTTTTCCTGCTCCTATGATGCTGCTTGACCTGCTGTGTTCATCCAGCCCCATGCTTGTTATCACTGAGACACAGCTGTGTGGGTAGATGAAGAACAGCCTCGAGTCTATCAATCAGTTGATACTGAAAAAGGAAATCTGGCACCTGTCTCACAAATCTATAATACCAACCAAAGGCCTGCCAGTAGTCCCTTTCCAAAGTCTCCAAGTGTGAACGCAGCCCAGAAACTTTAATTTAATATAAAACAGCTAATAGAGCCAAAACAAAAAAAAAGTACGCTTTCAGTTCTGAAGAATAAGATGTAGGATCAGCTTGGGGCAAAGATAAGAAATAGAAATGTTAAGAAGTTTCTTGTGGGAATAGTTTGCTGGACAGAGTATTCGGAAAGAAATAATGGAGTCTTGTGAGGAAGGTACAACAATAACCATGCGTGATTTTAACTTATGTATAGATCAGACACATCAGATTGGCAAAGGTGGATGGGGTGGCAACCAAGTAGGCTGCTCTGTTTTGAATGGTGCCAAAGTTCAGTATTGTTGGAGGTACTTTCAGCCAGAAAAGTGAAAGTGTTCCAGTACACTTCTAACTTGTGCCTTGTAGATGATGGATAGGTTTTGGAGAGTTATGAGGCGAGTTATTCCCTGAAAAATTCTTAGTCTCAGATCTATTCTTGTGGCCACCGTATTTATATGGCAGGTCCAGTTTGGTTTCTGGTTAATGGTAACCCCAATTCTCTGGATTGAATTCCATGTGCCAGTTTTCTGCAACCTCACCAAACTATTTATGTTTAGCTGTAGCCTGAAGCTTTCTTCCTTGCTGTCAATTATATGGCAAATGTTTGATTATCTGTGAAATCTTTCATCAAGAATCTTTCATTGAAGTCAATGTACCACATGTACCACAAAATGTACCACTTCTACCAAGCAATGTTCTGTGCTTTATCTAGTGGTACTTCATCTACAATGAGTACATGCCCCAGTACATGTGCTTCTGCAAATGAGATTCCATGACACAATTGCTGCGGAGATGGTAACATCTAAATCTTAAACTCTGGAAGTTAAATTCGCATTAGAGTTGACTGGGTAGTGGCCAACCTCTTCATGCAAGTTTGTCAGAGTGATAAAGAACCTGTATTTACAATAATGCTTGGAGTTACCATAGCTACCTTTTAGCATTGAGTGTCAGTTATTGCCTTTAGCTGTCCTTCTAGATAACCTGCACTGTTCTATTTAGACACTTTCTATCCTTAGCTCCCAACAATCTTACACTTCTACTCTTGCCAAAAGAACTCCAGAGTTGCTTCCAAGAATCTGGGAGCTGTTCCAGCTGTGACACTCTTGAGTCTGCTACTGTTTTCGGATTCCTTGTTGAAAATGGATGCTGTACATTTAAAAGTTGTATTATACTTTTTTTTGTCCATTTTATCAGATGTGGCATGCCAGATTGGATTTTCTGGTCCCAGAGATGGTAAGAACACACATACATGCCCACTCGGAGCAGGATTAGTCCACTTAGTCCCTCAAGGCTGCTCCAGCATTCAATAGGATCACAGCAAATCTGATTACTCCACATTCCTACCTACCTTAATAAACTTTTACCTCCTTGCTCATCAAGAATCCATCTACATCTGCCTGAAAAATATTCAAAGACTGCTTCATTCAACTTTTTATGAAGATAATTCTAAACACCAGAAACCCTATTCTAGATTCTCCCACGAAGGAAACTTTTTTCCAAATACATATTATCAAGATCCCTCAGAATTTTATATTTCAAACAATCTTTCCTCATCAGACAACCCACACATTTCAGGTATTAATCTAATAAACCTTCTCTAACAGCCTCCATTACACTTATATCATTCTTTAAATAGGGAAACTAACACTGGACTCAATACTGCAGACATGATCTCACCAGTGGCCTGAATAGCTGAAGCATAATCTCCAAACTATTGTGTTCAATTCCTTTCACAATAAATAAGACCTTTCTATTTGCTTCCACAAATACTTTCCATACCTGCATACTAACCTCTTGTGAATCATACACAAGGACACCCAGATCCCTCTGCATCTCAGAGCTGTGAAATCTCTGACTTTTTAGATAACATGCTTCCTTTTTTTAGGTTTGCTGTCAAAATAAGCAATTTCAAATTTTTTTCCATGTAATATTCCTATTGACAGATAATTTCCCACTTACTTAACCTATTTAAGTTATTTTATCGCCTCCAAATGTTGCCCTTGCAACTTACTTTCCTACTTATCTCGTGTCATGAGCAAATTTAGCAACCATACTTTTGATCCCTTTGCCTTGTAAAAGGCTGAAGTCTGAGTATTGATCCTTGAGGCACACCACTCATAAATCTTGTCAGCTGGAAAATGACTGATTTATACCTGATCTCTGTTTCCTTAGCCAGCCAATATTGTAAACATGACAATGTGCTATCCCCAACACCATGAGCTTTTACTTTGTGTGTTAACCTTTGATATGTCACCTTATCAAATTCTTTCTGGAAATCCAAGTGCAGTACTTCTACTGGTTCCCTGATATCTGTGGCATATATTACTTCCTCTAAGAACTGCAAAAAATTGGTTAGACATGATTTCCTTTTCACAAAGCCATGTTGACTTTGCCTGACTACTTATAACTTTTCTAATGTCTGCTCTAATGTCTTCATAACAGGTTTTAACATCTTCTCTATGATTGAAAAGCCTATACTTTCCTTTCTGTTTCCCTCCCTTTTTGAATAAAGGAGTTACACTTGATATTTTCCAATGATATGGAACCTCCTTCAAACCTAGGGAATTTTGGAAAATTAAAATCAAGACGTTAACTATCTCATTAGGCAAAGTTTCTAATATCTCAAGATGAAGTCCATCAGGATCCAAGGATCTGTGAGCTGCTCCAACAATTTACTCAATACCATTTTCCTAGTAGTTGTAATTTCCTTCAGTTCCTCCCACCTTCCATTTTCTGAATTTCTGGAATGTTACTTATATCAGTATGTTACTTGTATGAAGACTAGTGCAAAATATCTTTTCAATTCATGTCATCTCCTTACTTTCTCTAGAACCAATGTTCACTTTGCTAACCTTTTCTTTTCTATTTATAGAATTTTTGACTATCTGTCTTCATATTTCTAGTTAACTTTCTCTTCTACTTTTTTTTCCCCTCCTTATTAATCTTTCAGTCATTCTTTGCTTTTATTTAGTATGCAGGCCCATCTTCTGATGTACCACCTATCTTTGAGAAATTATGTAATTTTTCTTTAAGTTTTGTATTATCTTAAGCTTTTGCTAAGTTTGTCAAGGATGCTGGTTCCTCCCCTTGGATTTCCCTTTCTTATTCATGTATCTAATGCATGTATTCTGCAACATCTCCTTAATTGTCTGTTACAACATTTCTATTGACCTATCCCGTAAGCTTAATTTGCCAGTTTACTTTGGCAGGTTCTGCTTTTATGCCCTCATAACTATCCTTATTTAAGCTTAAATAACTAATCTTGAACCCAAATTTCTCACCCTCAAGCTAAATGTAAATTCAGTCATATTATGGTCATTGCTACCTAGAGTCATCTTCACTTTGTGGTAATTAATTAATTCTATCTTGTTATAGAAAATGAGGCCTAGTATAGCCTCCTCTCTTACTGACTACAGAACATGTTGTTCTAAGAAACTACCACAATTACATTCTATGAACCTATCAACTAGGTTACCTTTGTCTATCTGTTTATTCCAGTTCATATGCAAATGATAGACTGCAACGGTGCTAATATTTCTTCCTCTATACTTCACCCTACCTTGTGAGACTGTTAGGAGGTTCCCACAAGTGACATCTTACCTTTATCATTTCTCACCTTTATTCAAACTGCTTCTACTTCCTGTTTTACTGAACTTAGATTATCTTCCTCTATTGTGCTCATTCCATTGTTAATTAGCTTCCTGTCTTTCCTAAATATCATACATCCTTCAGTTTTTAGGTTCCAGTCTCTGTCATCCTACAGCCATGTTTCTGTAATGATTATCAGATTGCACTGATTATGCAAATAAAAAATAAACAATCAGTTTATCTGTTTTATTTCAAATGCTACATGCGGATAGTTAGAGAACCTTTAGTTTTATCCTTTTATGATTTTTGTAACCTCTCACCTTATTTATTGTTTGATACATACCATCTGTCCTTTCCTGACCATCTGTTTGTTATTGCCCATGTAGACAAATTTCTCTCATTTTATTTTTGTTGATTTACTGTATCTTCCAAAATGTGATTGCTTTCAAACTCTGCTGCTGCCCTAGTTATGTAACTCTCTACAATGCTGCCTCTAGAACAGTTCTCCCCTAGGTTGTTGAGGAGTATGGAAACCATGACAGAGGCAGCTATCTTCAGTACCATATTGTAGGATGTAGCAAAGTACAGCCATATATTGTGTTATATAACAAAGTGTAGCCACATATCAATATCAAAATGGAGTATAAATAAACAGGCAATTTGCATTCCTGTGGACATTCAGTCTAAGGTGGCTAGAATATGCCCCTCACGTTAGCAGGGGACTGCTGTATACCCGGTACAGGAGATAAGTCTACAATGTGGGGTTGGGGGGGTGATGATCTGGTAGATATTATAAGATCATGGGATGACTTAAAGCTCTCCATGGACTGATCACTCAGCTACATGATAAATCTGATTGGATGTGTATATCATTGATTAATAATACGAATGGTTTGCAACAGCCAAGGGGGGCTAAAATTATATGTATAAAAAGTGTGCATTTTTCTTTGTTCAGTGCAGAGATTCCCAGCAGCTTACACCCCATTTGTGTAAATGTTTAACCTTTGATGATTGGAATAGACCTTGGTGTCGAGTGATCCTTTGATTTCTCCTGCTAAGATAATAGTCTGCCACTTTCCTGAATATTTGTGCCTGTGCCCATGGATTGGAAATCATTTCTCCCACACCAGTCTTTGAGTAACATGTATTCATTTCTGTAATCCGATTTGCTCAATGTGAAGTTATGTGTGGTTCTGTAATGATCAACATGTTATTACCTTTGGGATTCTGCTTTTGATTTTGTGTCTCTATATTTATGTTTTCTTTTAATGTTAAAAGGGGAGGGTGAGAAAAAAACTGTTCTTAAAATCAAGGATATGAACGGTTTGAAAGCAAGTAATTTGATATTTATCATGAACACTGAGTTGCAACCATGTTTGCAGACAAACTAGAGTCAAAGGATTGTGCAGAGATGGAGCTTTTGGGTGGCACCAAGAAGTTGATTGGTTTGTGGACTAGTGACCGGTTGTTGATGACACAAACTTCTGCTTGCCAACAACCATGTGATTGGTTTTCAGGTAACTGACTAGCTTGGGGTTGGGAATCAAGATACTGAGAAGCCATCAGGTCTCCACCAGCCCAGGAGTTCTCACTTTGTTCTCTGAATAAGCCTGTCAAAGCCAGAAGACAGCCGTTTCATCTTTACTTCTGTGGTTGCTGTAATGAGGAATCAGAGACCTTTTTCACAAGTGAACCAGCTACCACGTGCATCTCGCCAAACAGTGAAAGCATCTGGAGAAGGACAACTGAGAAATAGCATTTTGACCAGAACAGGAATCATGTGTGCATGTTTCTGAGGGGATTAAGAGTCTGAATTAGTCATGTTATAAGCCGACAGTTTGCAACTGGATACCCATAGCTAGAGTCTAACCACTTGTAATAAATAGTAATTTTAGTTAAGTATAGGAGCTCTGCTTTCTATCAATATTGGTCTACAAAACAGTTAATTAAGGGATCTTTGTGTACTTATTAAAAATCTTTAACTTTTCTTGTCACTCCGGGAATAACGGGGTTTGATTTTCAGTGTGCTATCCAATAATTTGTAACACTATCTACTTGTAATGACTGGGCAGAGGTTTTCTTATTGTCCTGCCTATAGCTTTGGTATTTCCACAAACCACAATGATTGGATCCTCCCCCTGCCACTGTTAGTTTCTCTTTAGCTAGTCTCTTTAGTCTTCTAGACTCTCTCTCTGTGCTGCCAAGAACAATGTCACAACCCTTGCCATACTGTTCCCTACTACCACTATGTTCTTTTTTGCTCTCCATACTAGACTGCTTACTGTAATGTGGTGCTACAGTCCATTAGCTCATCCACCCTGCAGCCCTCAATCTCATCAAAACAAATCGAAAGAATCTTAAACTTGATGGATCTTTACAAAGGCTGAGGCTCATGCACTCTGCACCTCTGAGTTCTACTCATCTCCTTTGCACTCACAAACTCCTTTCCTTTACCTGTCACCAAATGAAGACTCTGTCTTAAGGGCTGTGACTGCCTCCAGGATTAAGGTATCTAGGTAATTGGCCCCCTTCCTGAAGTGTCATAGCATCTGCAGTTTGACCTCCAGCTCATAAACTCTAATCCAAAACTGCTCAAGCTGCAAACACTAATGAAGACATATGTGACCTGGAGCTCACTAATGTGTAGGATCTTTCACATTCTGTAATTATAACACATCACCTTCCCTGCCTTGCTTACTGTTTCTAAATAGTATTCATTGTTTTATTCAATTTTTAACATGTCATTTTCCTATGAGGTGTTAAATTTTAAAAATAAAATGGATCTTACCTACTTAACAGATATCAAGCAGCGAACTTACCAAACCATTTTCAATCTACTAGAGTAAAAATCAATTCCTACAGGTAAGTTGGAAAATGTAAAGTACCTCTTTCCCCACTTCCCCTCAATCCCTTAGCCACACAACTACCAGCACTCTGTTCAAAGTCAGACTCAGTCTCAGTGCTAAGTCTTACAGACATGCTTTTGTTCATATGCCTCTGAATCTGAAAGGTTAGTTCAAATCAGGCACTGAAAAAAATAGTTTCAGATAGTCCCCTCAATCAGGGGACAATGATGCTCAGCAGAGTCAATGGGACCTTGATAGTGAGGGGCATCTGGAGTAAGTTGCAGAACTCAACTATTACAATGAGTCCCGAAAGAGGGGAGAAGATGGAGAATCATAGGAGCAACATGGCTCGCATCCCAATAAAGAAGGATCAGAATATTTTGGGAAAGTCACCAGGGGGATGGTTGGTATTTGAAAAGCCCAATGTGCAACCTCATTTTGCTAATTTAGATTGAAAAATATCTGCACAAATTTCATTTGATATAAGAAGGGCTACACCAAAATGGGAGGAGGTTTCACTTTATGTATTACATCTTGCAAGTTTTGGTCAAATAATGGAATGTGTTATTAAAAAGGAATCCAGTAGATGGAGAAATGAAATGTGCAGTCAGTTCTCCAGATAGAATCCCGCTTTTTCAATGCAGGTAGCAAACTGTGAGATATTGCTCGTCTGTCAACCTACAACCTGGCAGATGAAGGGTTTAGGCCCGAAACGTCGAGTTTTCCTGCTCCTATGATGCTGCTTGACCTGCTGTGTTCATCCAGCCCCATGCTTGTTATCTCTATGCATTAAAGTTCATAGTCACAGGCAGATTCACAGTCACTGGCAGGGGTCCAACACTTGTTGTATCTGTAGTAGTTGGCAATTTTTAGAGCTATACTTAGATGAAATAAAGCAAAGTTCTGAATATCTGTTATAGACTTCACAATATTAAGTAAACATTTATATACTCCCATTCAATACACTTAAAACCTTTCAAGTCTTTAATTCCTTATGAAAACAGACCTTTACATTCATAACCCTACACAAAAGACAGCTAATCCTTTAATATCTCATAGCTCTCAATCATATAAATTTATAGTACCAACCCCATCCCCACTGTGATAATGGGAAGTTGTGAGAGCAGCCAAACTACTATAATGATAGCACTTAGGGTTAGATCAACAAACATCCATGGAACCTATTTCCTTGAAAACTTAAAGAGCATCCATTTAAATAAATTGACAGCTTAACAGTTCTTTGAAGCTTATCCATCATTAAGACTTTTATATATAATTGACAGAAAATTGTAACAATTTGCAAGATAAGGCCCTTGCTCCAGCAAAAATATGGTCTGTTTGAACTCAGCAATGACTTAAAAAGGCCCTGCTGATTTTGAGTTCCACCATGTGTTAGTCACATTCTGCTCCAATTCTCCTGCTGGCAGAACTGGGATGGGAATTGTAAATGCAGGCTTTCAGCATCATTTTTATGACGAGGATTAGGGGAAAAATCCTTTGCCCAATGTGCAATGTATTGTAGAAATCTTCCCTTGACCTAGAGAAAACTCTGAAGCCATACTGAAAAGCCATCAAAGCATATTTTTAATACATCTTGGAGGATGCATTCTGACAGCTGTAGCTCTGAGCATTATCATGTGTAAGTCAGGCAGTTGATTTATGGAAGCTGTAAGAATACACTCTTGTCCCTGGTGCCTCATTCCCTTTAGGGACACTCCGTAGCCTAAGTTGAAAAGTAAATGCTCTTGAGGGAACATTGCAGGTGCTACGTGATGTTTCTCTAGCAGCTTTTTTAAGCAGTTAATTGGACTTTTAAGCAAGTAACTGCTGGATTCACAAGAATCTTTGTATGGTTTGTGCATTGTTGGGTCCATAGCTGATTTCTAGCCACTGATGAGGAATGACTTAGGGAAGATTTCAGTTGCTATAGACACCATCTTGTCAGGTGTCTAACTGAATATATGTACTATGTTTATATTGCATGCGCAGGCAGGGAACTTGTCCTATGTTGATCATTTTAAGTGCATGTGTGGAAATTAACTACTCTGTTTATACATAATCACAGGTCAATTAAAGGCTAAATGTACACAATCAGAATCATAGCAAACAAATTTGGTTAGGCCATTGGTGTACATGCAATCACTAAAGTAGATCTTAATTGTGTGTAATAGTACAAAACAGATGATAGTGATTAACAGCACAATTTCCATTTTTAAAAAAAATTTTATTTCTTTGCATAAAAGACCTGTCCAATTCTTTGATGCAAGTAATGAATTATCAGTTTCTGTGTAATGTATTATCAAAATTCCAAAAGGAATCAAGTGTTATTTTATGACTCTCAATCAAGTTTAATTGAGTCAAATATGCAAGACATCCTTCTTAACTAACAGAAGGAATCCATCATGGTTTAACTGTTCCAACAATCCAGCACTTGTTGACTATGGCAATATTACAATTCTAAGAAGCGAAGAGGCCCTTCAAATAATATGTCATTTTAGTATTTATCAGCTTGAACTATTTTCCAGAGAAACATGTGATTGCTGTTTGCTCTAGAAACAGGAAACAAGTTATTTTACTGAGCTGTGGGAATCTTACAGATATATTACACATTACAAAGTTTTCCCTACCACAGATAAACCTCTCCTCCTAAGTCTCCAATAAATCTCATTTGAAGGTTTACATTTGGAATATCTTTCTTCATTTTTGACTCCTTAAAGACCTATGCAGAATCTTCAAAGTATTTCTCCTTTCTCCTGCATAGTAATTATACTGTTCAGTAATCCTTATTTTCACAATAAGGTCCCTTGACCCAAAGATTCAAATCAACAGAAGGACCCATCCAGATCAGCAAGAATTCTAGTTTATTCTGTACAGACTTTTTACAATAGGAGCTTCTGGGAAACATATAAGGCCTATCACAGATTTAAATGAGAATGTTGAACCTGAAATTATGTTCCCAACACAATTCAACTGTAAACACAGATGGAAAGTACTTGGATTTCCAAAAGGAATTCAGTAAGATTCCACACAAAACGTCAATGCACAAGATCAGGGCTCATGGAACTGGGTTAATATTTAACATGGATGGCTAATTTGTTAGTACTTTCCAAGCAGATAATGGGAATAAGTGGGACATTTCCAAATTGTACAGCTGTAACTAGGAGATTGCTTGGCCTCAGCTGTTGTATTAGACAACTGTTTTTAAAGAGTTCATCATGGACCTGCACTAAGCACCACCAAATTTGATGATTTCACACAGTTTTAGTGAGAAGAAGCAGTGAGGTCCTGATGGAGACAGATGTTTCATCTCTGCCTTCTATTAGTCTTAATGTAATACCTAACTAGTCAATTTACCTACTGCTATCAAGCAACTAACTACATCTTGTTGTGAAAGACAGATGCTGGTTCTTATTAGGGCTCAAGAATGGTTTATTGCATCATCACCGATAATTTAAAATGTCCTTACATTCAGCAGAGAGAGGAAAATGCCTTTCCTGTGGTTTGTCACTAAGATACAGAACTGCTTTCAGTCTTCTTCTAGGAAAAAAGGCAGCATTGGGTCACTGCTGAAGTACTGAGTCTTGCACTTAGGGAGGGCAGTTTGGTTTGGGTGTGCCTTCATACCCAGTGGAAACTTTCTGCCTCAGATCCTGCAGTGATACATGTACATTGAGACTCCCCCAAGACGGTGTGCTCCAGTATGTAGTTCTGCTGCCAGGGGCAAGGCCTTAATTCTGTCATGTGGCTTCTGTTCATAGATCAATCTATCTTTAACTCTTTACAGGAATTGCCTGTCTTTTATCAGGACCTGATCAACATTTGGGAGATGGTCAACACTGTGTGGAGCTGGAGGAACTCAGCAGGTCAGGCAGCATCAGAGGAGCAGGAAAGTCGATATTTCAGGTTGGGAGCCTTCATCAGAACAGAGGTGGTCGAGCTGGCCATTAACAGAAACAGGCAGCAGGTCATGGAAGAGTTCACTACACCCATCTGTGTGTCCCTCGTCTGCACCAAGTCGGCTTTGGAGAGGGAGTATTATGGCTTCCACTGTTATACCTCAGGCTGTCTGCAAGTGGAGGGTATTGTGGGGGCTGTGATCCAGCATCATCCCTCCCCCTGCCCACTCCACCATGATCTTTTAATGCAAAATTCATAAATTTCCTTTGTGGTTTTATCTTGCTGATTTTCATGTTAAACACTGGGTCAAATTGAATGGAATATTCATTGGGCACAGTGCTTAAGTAGGTTATAACATGTCCAATCACTGTACCTCTCAAACTTTCAATGACCTGGCAAGCATTCATGATGCTCTGATTCAGTGATATATCACTTAATACTTACTTCTACTCTATCCATCGCACAAACAACTTTCTAAAATCTGGTGGTACGTAACTTTTCCTTAAAGCATTTTAAATACTCCAGGCTTAAATGCAGTGCTTTCAATTTAGTGGTATATTAAAGGATGAGAGTATAGATAGGAAAGGGTGAGGGTATGGAGCTATGATTGCTAACCCAACTGAATTAGTTAACTTAAAAGAGTCTTCATAAAATAATTAAACAAGTGTTAATGTGAGCATAGTTCATGTAATTAATGTGACACTCGACAGCTCACTTAACATGTGAAGTCTTACTCCAATTTGAATAGTCACCTGGCCAACATGTCTTTTTCAGGCTTGCTGCAGTGCTCCTGCACCATGAGTGCCACCTCATTTTCTGCTCAGGTAGTCTTACAGCCATCTGCAATCAACATCGAGTTCAACAATTTTAGGGTCTGAGGTGACTTCTCCATACCCTTACTCCAACTCCCACACACCAGGTCTTGTAATCACATGGTCTGCTATTACATACCACCCATTGTTAGTCACTAATTCTCCACTAATAGCTATTCATTCTTCCAATCTGATCATTGTCCATTCCTTTGTCTATCCAACTGGTTTTTCTCTCTCTCTTTGGGCTTTATTGCCACCTATCATTTAATCCTTACCCCCTCCCTCTATCCTATCTTCTGCATATAAAGCATCCTTTACCTAGCTACCATCAGTTTTGAGGAAGGCTCACTGAAGCTGAAATATTAACTCTGATTTCTCTTCACAGATGCTGCCAGATCTGCTGAGCCTTTCCAGCAATTTCTGTTTTTTTTTTCTGGTTTCCAGCATCTGCAGTTCTGTTGTTTCTATTTTGAATAATTGCCTGCCCCAATCATGATAAATGATTTGGACAAATTAATGAATCCATGTTTATTGATGGGACAGAGTTTGTTGAGAATGTCAGCTATGAAAAGGCAGCAAAGGGATTTAGACAGATTGACTGTGTTGGCATATAGTTTTCATTTTAAATGTATTGACTTACTGCTAGAACAACAGCCATCAGAGCCCAGGATCACACAAAGCTATCCAGAGTTACGTGGAGTGTATTCATAGAGTGAAGGTCTCAGTGTAGTGGGGGTATAAGAAGGATTATCAGCAAAGACAGGATGGTTCTCAGTGGAACCACTCCCTGCACTTCTAAATGCTATAGGCCCTTCGATCAGGCGCTGAGTGTCTCTGAAAGAGGGACTGCCTCTCCAGAAGAAGATAAACAGCATGCAGAGGTCAACTTAACTGGTCCCTGCTTGGCAACAGGCTTGCCGACAGCTGAGCTTGCTTTAGCAGTAATGGCATGAGGCACTTAAATGGTCATTAATTGTCCACTTAAGCAACTCATTTGGGACAGAAAGGTTGACTACAAACTTTCCTGCCCTGGATTTAATCAGGTTAGAGGTGGGATGGTGTGCACGCAAGACCTACTAGATTTCTTCACTGACTCCAAATACAGCAGAGGATTGCACCCACTGTCTGCAGTTTTCATCTCCTTTGGATGAACTTTCCTTGGCAAAAGCAGAACTGTTACAGTCTGCAGAAGAATAACTTCCAGCATGACAACATCAGGTCATCAAACTCAATGTCATCATGCCATTCCTCAATAAGCAGCCTGGCCCAGGAATCAGCAGACAGCTCAGCTGTTTTGAAATGACTAATTAAAGGGCATTTAAAGTACCTAATAATTGACTGAGTTCCATATTCTCATGAGATAATAAGATGGGTACATGTGGAATATGCCTTTTGGAAAGTATGTTTTTTCCCAAGGGTCCTATGAAAGGTGGATATAAAGTTTGTAGGTGTGTCCAGCTTGACTTTAGCAGAAAAGGCTGCTGAGAATAATTTCTTTCAGAAACGCTTGCTGTTCATAAACATATTCAGAATTACTCCTCAAGGGAGTAATAATCTGATAAGCTTTGATCTCTGCAACTTTGCTGTGAAAAAATCTGTTGTGGCATTGTCATTCCATCATCTGAAGATATAACAACCCGTGAGCTCAGTTTGCAGGGGATGGTTTTGTTTGTCCATATTGACAACTGAAATGGTGTCTCTTTGGGCTGTGTATAATGTGTGGGAGGTTCCTCAATCATAAAAGAGCAAGAAAAGGAGAAGGAGGTCAGTTGTTCAGAGGTAGGAGTGCCAGGAAATTGGGAAAGCTACTGAGTAACGAGGGGCTGTTGAGAGAAGGCTGCAGGTGACATATAGATATAAATGAAAATAGTCATACCTTCAGATGATGGAATGACAATGTTACAGCAGACATCACCTCTCATGAGACACTCACTGTTGCATGTTTGCATTAAAGACGGTCTTCAAATGTGTGTGTGGCACCAATGCCTGCAGCATTAAATGTAACTTCCTCACCTCCAGGTTACTTCAACCTGACTGTGGAGATTGCAGAAGGATCACCTCTCCTGCAGGCCATTACTGTACAAAGGTATTTATTGATGCTATATTTAGGAATGCCCATTAGTGTATTTATTGTAGGACAGGCAAGGGCAGTCAATTGGAAAGAGTTGGAGGCTTTGGTTTTCCACAGGAGCAATGGAACGTTTATTGTACCCAGGCAACTGTCAATGCACCAGTAGGACATCCAGGAGATTTTATAAACTGCAAAAGATACCTCTCCATAAATGTACAAATGTATACGACCATGATTGAAAAAGATCATAGAGGTTTGTGGAAGGTATGCAGGAAGCAACTCCAACTCAGAATTTCCAGATTTGAGGTGTGTTTACAAGCCTGGACATTTTGGATGGTGGGCTGTCTGGAGAGAAAGGATATCTCCTGAACAGCTGGCTGATTATTCCAATTCAAAGTGCAATGATTGAAACTGCACGTTTTTATAACGAAAGCCACCTAGTGACCAAATCCATCATCAATAGACAGGTCTGCTCAAGGAGAGACTCAGATGCCTCGATAGATCAGATGGTTCACTCCAATATACATGGCCAGAACCTCCCTCCTCACTAGAGTCATGCTGTCTGCTGCCCAACTTGGCCCACAGAGGAAACCTTTTCAGAGAGGGATTGAGGTAGACAGCTTGATTCTCTGAGGAGGAATCGGAGGGGAGTGAAGAATGAGCCACAGCAGGTAACTGTCTAAGCTGCCTCCAGGGAGGATCTTGATGTCCATGCAGCATAGGAAAACCATCAACTGAAGATTCCACTAGCTGATATTTTGGAACTCAATCATCTTTATACAGTGACATTTCCTCTGTGCACCTCCACAACTTGGACCATAACTCATGTCCTGGATGAAATCCTCAAAAGTCTACACCAGAATACATTATCTATGTATACATCTATATATACTCTGCTATATCTGTCACATCTCCACAAACCTCGCACTGTTTGTCCCGCACCTGGAGCCTGATGGGCAACTGTGGAGACTTGCCATCATCAGAAAAGGGTTCAACATCTAGGTCGCCATCAGCATTGCTCTAACAGTCAGCAGCTGCCTGCAGAATTGTAATTTGAATTGAAATGTGAGCATTGTATCAAGTTATGATTTTGAAAAGTTTACTATTTGAGGCCATATTACACTCCATCCAATCTAACAATGTCATACTGGCATGGGTAGAGATAAGGGTAAGATAATTAGGGTCTCATGGATCATTCTTTTGGCACACTGGTAGTGTTCCTCCTTCTGAGCCAGGAGGCCTGTGTTCAAAACCCACCTGTATCAGATGTGCTTAGTAACAAAAATAGAAATTTCTGGAGAAACTCAGCAGATCTGAAGAGGGGTTACTGGACCCAAAACATTAACTCCACTTTCTCCCTGTATTATTGCTAAGTTTCTCTAGCAATTTCTGTTTTTGATTCAGATTTCCAGTATTTGTAGTTCTTGGTTTTATTTTAGCGTGTAATAATATTTCTGACAGGTTCCTTAGAAAATATCTACAGGTAAATTAGGTCTGTAATAAAATTAAAAAAGGGATCTCGAGGCATCCAGACATAGATCCACACACCACTTCACAGTCTTAGTGACAATGTCTAGCCAACTAATGTAACTTGTAGTTTATTGCATACAGCAATTAGGTACATCTTGTTAAGAAGAGTCTCTTTCGTTAAAACTCAATAGTTGTTGATCCTCTACACTGGAAACCTGTGAGAGAAAAATGATTTCTGGCAGCACCATGATAAAAGGAGCAATTTTAAAGTTTGAACAGATAAAGTCCAACAGAAGAAGGTAGCTAGAAGATTTTGAAATTGTGATAAGAGTAAGCCTCCATAATTTAAACTGCAGTTTTGGTTGGAATAGTGTTTTTTTTAGGCTGCTGGCATGAGATTTTAATTTGGGAAGTCATGAGAAAAAAATTAGCATTGTTTATAAGATGGTGAAAGGTAGAAAATCAACTCTTCTATCTGCAAGGAGATGCTAACCCTCCATTTTGCCTGCAGAAGTCAGAAAACCTCAGTTTAGCACTAAAAAAGACATGATAAAATCTCCAGCAAATGGAACAGAGATACAGCAGTACTATTTAACAGAATTAAAAGTTTTAAAATAAGAAAATCAATGCAGCGTTGCTATTTCCAGGGGTAAAAGTCTTCAGGGAATAAAGTTTTGGGTATCATTTGATGCTGCATAAAAGTTTTAAAGTAGGAAAAATAAATAAACATATTAGGATGGTAAGGCTAGACAAATAATGCTACCTGCAAGATTTAATACCAAAGAGGAGCCAAATGAAATGGGATTGAAAATCTTTTTAAAAATCTTAAACACAGAATTGACTCAAACTTAAAGAGTAAACCAAAAGCTGAACAAATAAATCTACTATTGCACTCAATAGAATATAATACTGATGAAATTTAAAATCACCAAAATATAAAAGGAGGCACATACTTTTGAGAAAGTCCTTTAACATTTACTTAATTTGAGAACAAAGAGAGACAAGCCGGGATTGAAAAAGTCAATATCCTTAAACAGGTTCTATCAAACTCTGGGTAGTTTGATCACCAATTCCAGGAAGACACATTCTGGGTATCTTTTCTATTATTGATAGTTCTAAAGCATTAACATCTTTGTAGATATTTTGTAGACAACATATTCAGAAATAGTCTGAGTCTGACTCTGGACTAGGTAGGACTTGAACCCAGGACTCCTGGCCCAGGGAAGGGACTCTAACGCTGTTACCACCCTACTGGAAATAAAGCCCTGCTATTCTACAGGTCATCACAAGTTTGAAGTATGACCAATTTAATCTGGAGATTATTAATGCTTGACTGTTACCATTATCTAAACTAAAATAAACTCCCATCGGTTTCATTAATGAACAAGAAACAGAATGTAATTTATTATAATAAACTTATCTTCTAACATGTGGCAAGACAGATTAATAGTTATTAATATTAACTTAAGCTAAACACACATTCATTCACATATGAGGTGGACCGACAGATGATATATGCGATCTTTTTAGAACTAGAATGGAAAATAGAAGCAAAAAAGGGCATGATGTTTGTGGACTGAAGTCCAAATCCAAATGGATTGACTGACATGACTTTTCTTGCAGTTATTTTTTTAACTGTGATATCACATTGTTGTTAACTGCAATGATACTTAATTTGATAATTGACCAGGTAGATTTAGGTCTTGGAATTCTGGTTATAAGATAGTAATGCTGTGGAACTCGTTCAGCCTCTGCTTCGGTGTGAATTATGTTAATTTGCTTAACTCTGGATCTACCTTGTGAGTCTCAATTAAAAAAGACATATTAAACACCTCTTTTGCATTATTCCCCATCCTTTAAAAAAAAAAGGATTTGGCTAATTTATCATGTGGCTATGGTATTATTTTGACCTGTAGTGGTAGACTTTGTTTAGCCATTGCTTTGGTCACCATGAAATGGAAAACTACCCAGAACTTGTGCCTGTAAGTGTTCTGTCCCTTTAATATCATTTGGACTTTCTACAATGTTAGGCAGTTACAACTGTTACTCCAGCCTATTCAATTTTTAGGAGTAAGTCAACTCCATCCATGGGTAATTTGCCAATAACTTCTTCTAGCAATTTTCCGAACATCGAGGTACAAACTAAGCACACTTTCTATTAAAAACAAATTGGTAAATGTTTACATGGTGTGGTGGCTCAGTGGTTAGCACTGCTGCCTCACAGTGCCAGGGCCTTGGGTTCAGTTCCAGCCTTCGGTGACTGTCCGGTGTGGAGTTTGCACGTTCTTCCTGTCTCTGCATGGGTTTCCTCTGGATGTTCTAGTTTCTGCCCACAGTCCAAAGATGTGCAGGTTAGGTGGATTGTCCATGCTAAATTGCCCATAGTGTCCGAGGATGTGTAGGTTGTGTGGATAAACCATGGGAAATCCATGGTTACAGGGATAGGTTAGAGGGGAGGTTGAGTCTGGGTGGGATGTTCTATGGAGAGTTGATGTAGACTTATTGGCCTGTTTCCACACAGTGGAGTTTCTATGTTTGGCTTTCAATGTACTCTCTGGGGGAAAATTAGATCCATCTCTAGTAAAAAAGTGTCAGTAGCTCCTGTGTCCTTTAATATTGTTATGAGTTTAGCCATATCATTTGAAGAATAAAGTAATTACCTTAATTTTGACAAAAATCCTTTATGTACCTCATCTATTTTATTCATCTTTCATGCAATTCAGTGCTGTTTACCTTCTGTTCTATAGTTGCAGTTAAAGCTACAATTTGATCTGGTATTTTGTTTGCAGGTTTCCTTTTCTAGCTCACATAACAAACCCCAATATGTCTGATAGGCTTCCATGGCAACTTCCAATATTCAGCAGAAAATTTTTCCACTTTTTTACAATGGAAATACTTAAGCCTGTCACTCTCATTTCCACTCTCAGCATCATCCTTTCTGGTCTGAGGAGACGATCATGGGACATTCCCAGCTGTTCCGTCTCTACCTTGGCTTCTTATCTTCTTTGCAATCTCCCAAAGTCTATCTTTCTCAGGTTTAAATTTTAATTTTATTCACCAGTGTATACTTGTCAGACATTCCTGTCTTAGTTCCTCTGGTCATCAATGTCAGTTCTAATTACTAAAGGCAGAGAGTTTTTAAGTTCTTCAAAGAGAATGGATTCCCTGAAAGTTTCATACATGATATTTGCTCCTAATATCTGTTTCCACTCATGAAAGTTATTTTGCTTTATCCTTACATATTCAATGTAGGTTTGCCCAGGCTCTTTCACAGACTTTGAAACTTAAGCCTGTATGCTTCAGGAAATAACTTGGAGAAATTAGTGGCGATATCTTGGGGACAGCCCATATTACAGTAGAGGAGGTGTTGGAAGTATTAGAATGTATGAAGGTGGATAAATCTCCTAGTCCTGACCAGATATATCCAAGAATCCTGCAAGAGGCTAGAGAAGAAATTGTAGGGGCCCTAGCTGATATATTTGTATCATCGTTAGCCACGGTTGAGGTCCTAGAAGACTGGAGGGTAGCGAATGTTGTGCCCTTGTTCAAGAAGGGCTGCAAAGAAAAACCTGGGAATTATAGACCAGTAAGCTTAACATCTGTGGTAGGTAAGTTACTTGAGAAGATTCTGAGGAATAAGATATACTTGCATTTGGAAAGGCAGGGTTTATTTAGGAGTAGTCAGCATAGCTTCGTATGTGGGAGATCATGCCTCACAAATTTGTTACAGTTCTTTGATGAAGTGACTAGGAAGGTTGATGAGGGAAGGGTGGTAGACGTGCTCTATATGGATTTCAGTAAGACCTTTGATCATGTTCCACATGGTAGGCTGCTCTGGAAGGTTAGATCGCATGGAATCCAGGGAGAGTTGGCAAATTGGATACACAATTGGCTTGAAGGTAGGAAGCAGAGAGTAATAGTGGAAGGATGCTTGTTGGACTGGAGACCCATGACTAGTGGCATGCCTCAGGGGGTCAGTGCTGGGCCCATTGCTGTTTGTTATCTACATCAATGATTTGGATGAGAATGTACAAGGCACATTTAGTAAGTTTGTGGATGACACTAAAATAAGCAGTACTGTGGGCAGTGAGGAACGTTATCAGAAATTGCAGCAGGATCTTGATCAGCTGGGCAAGTGGGCCGAGAAATGGCAAATGGCATTTAATATAGATAAGTGTGAGGTGTCACATTTTGAAAAGTCAAATCAAGATAGGAGTTTCATGGTAAATGGTAGGGCCTTAAGGAGTGTAGTGGAACAGAGGGACCTTGAAGTTCATATGCATGGTTCTCTGAATGTGAAGTCAAAGGTAGACAAGGCAGTGAAGAAGGCTTTTGGCACACTGGCCTTCATTAGTCAGCGTTGCGTACAGAAGTTGAGAAGTTATTTTGCAGTTGTAGAGGATGGTGGTGAGGCTGCACTTGGAGTACTGTGTTCAGTTTTGGTCATCTTGCTATAGGAAGGATGTTATTAAACTGGAAATTTACAAGGATGTTGTGAGGACTCAAGGGACTGAGTTCTAGAGAGACCTTGGACAAGCTAGGACCTTTTTCTTTAGAGTGTAGGAGACTGAAGAGGGACTCTTATAGAAGTGTATAAGATCATGAGAGGCATGGATAGACTGAATGCACTCAGTCTTTTTCCCAGGGTTGGAGAATCGAGGATTAGAGGGCATCAGTTTAAGGTAAGAGGGGAAAAAAATACATGGGAACCTGAAGGGCAACATTTTTACACAGAGGGTGGTACGCATATGGAATAAGCTGCCAGTGGAAGTGGTTAAGGCAGGTACAAACAACATTTAAAAGGCATTTGGACAATACATGGATAGGAAAGATTTAGAAGGATATGGACCAAGTGCAGGGAAATTGGGTTAGCATGGATGGACATTTTGGTTGGCATGCACCAGTTTTGGGTCTGAAGGGTCTTTCTCCGTGTTGTAGAACTCTATGACTGTATGACCATGTCGTTGCAGTTCCCTTGAGCTGTCAAAAAATATCAAACTTACATTTTCTGGTTCATATTTCCAAATAGCATAAGCATAGATCCTATTTCCAAAAGGTTCAAAAGTTCCTAGTTCCAAAATTTGACATTTTGTTGCTGTGAAACTCCATCTTACTTCTGTATATTTTCTGGAAGTGACCTATAGTTTTAATGAAACCATAGTGCTTTGTAATCAGAATTCATAAGAGACTGAATTGTTAATGAAAATATTATTGAGCCTTTGTCAAATTGATTGCATCCCAATTATGATACAGCTTTGGAGAAAGCTATTCAGTTTGCATTGGAAGCAGACATATTAAGGAATTACAGACAAATCCTGAATGGAGAAGGGCAACCTTATCACTGGAGAACAAAAGAATCTGTCCACATTGTGTGAATATGAACATTCTAAAGATATCATGACAATCTTACAAAGCATAAGCCAAATTGCACATACTATGAGTTTGTACTAGTTCTATGGAATAAAAAATGTTTCACAAGCAAAAGCAGTTCCTAAGTAACTCCTTCACTCTCTTTATCCTCCATCTTCTTTCCATGGTTATTCTTTGCTGATTTCTCACATTGTTTCCACTCCCCTGGCCTACCGTTAGTCTTTGCAGCATTATAAATATTTTCTTTCAAGTTGAACCTTAGCCACCTTAGTTTACCACAGATATAGAACATTTCTCTCTCAATGTAACATATTTTGGTTGAGAATAATGAAAAATCTCCTTAAACATTTGCCATTATTTAACTGCTATTATACCTTTTCATCTATTTTCCCAGTCTATTTTGGCCAACTGTTGCACCCTTTAATATACAGGAAGATATTCACTCTAAATAAAGGGCTACAAAAGCCTGGGGAGAAGTTCCGCTACCACATTCTTAGGGTATTCTAGACGTTTGCAACAAATAAGTTTGACTACTGTTGTGTTATGTCTTGCAGCAGATGTGCAATATACCTTTAAGGGACATGCTCATGATGTTACCACTATATCATGGCATGTGACCACCTCCAGTCAACTGAGCTATGTCTCTCTCAGCGTGACACACTGAGGGAAATATGCTACAGTACATCTGAATTACATTGCTTGAGTGCAAGCACGCAAGTGCCTGTGATTGTAACATATGTATGTAGACATTAGGAGCTCTAATAAAAGTTAATTGAATTCTTCAGTACTGGGTTTCATTTTATGTTATGGGAACTAACATAAGTATCACAGATGACATTGGCAAATCACCAGTATATTTCACCACGTCACGTCAACCAATACTGTCCATGTCCTGACAGCAAATTTAAAAAATGCATTTAGGTGATATTCTATTTTTCCTTGAAAATGTTAAGCTCATTAAGGCGTACTGAAACTAAAGTATAAAGCAAACCTACTGGTCCACAGTCAATTACTGGGATATTCTTATCCCCCAGGAATTATAAATAATTTCATTTCCCTTTAGCAGCGGATGTTGGACAGGAGCGTGAAGCATCTGTGGCTAGTAGTTGGTTACAGGGATCAAATAGAAGCAGAATAGTGACAAGAACATAAAAACTTTAATATTGCAATGCTTCAAAATCAAAGTAAGACAAGAAATTGACAAAATAAAAAGAATTAAAATTTAATTGTATTGCCTAATCTGAGATTGATAGAATTTTAAACGGGCTAATGCACCCATGCCTACAGTTGTGTATCATCAAGTTTGCACTCTACTTCAAATACCAGGATAAACTTCTAAAGTGTAAAGAAAGAATAGTCTATCATCCAATTGCATTTGTCAATTTGTTATCAGGATGTGGAAAACAGTAATCAGCCTCATTAGCTGCCGAGATTTAGATCCCCTAAAAGGGTGATTGGTGGGGGAGGGGGGAATCTCCTTCTTGAACCACTTTTGTCTTTTATGTTGATAGTGCTGTCGTAATGTACCTACAGAACGATAAAGAATATTTTCCATTTAGATCTCTTGAAACATGATATGTGTGGGTGTCGTGAAGAACTGAACTTGAAGAAGAAAATGGTCGTGATTGCATTACCGTTACATTTGTCTTTCTTGTGGTAAAGATATTGCTGACATAAACATTTTGAGATGTTGCACTGTATCCAGTATGTAAAGTATTTTACCCATGTAGGATTACAAGCTTCTCTTGTCTCTGGTGCAGAACTACCTGTAGATTGAAATTGGTTTTCCCACTATGTATTGTGCCTACAGTTAATAGCAGAATTTCTGGCTTTTAGAAGCATCAAAACTTAAACCAGTAAGCATCATAATCCCAATTCCAATGAACTTTTATTGAAACCCATGACTGTAGATGAATTTATTTATTTATCAGGGTACAATTTTCCAAAATTTAATCAAGGAACAAGATGATGTCTTGAACTTTAGATATACAATGTAATTAACAACGATCCTATGCAATTTCTATAACATAGTATTACAGACCAATATTCACAGATCCAGTAGAATTGTTTTCTGTACATCTTATATTGGATGATTTAACTAGCACTAAGAAACAATGAAAAGAGAAACTGGTGAAGATTTGATGAAAATTTGTAAAAATTTACAAAAAATTGAAGAGGCTTTATAATTATCCCACTGTATCTATGTTATGACTATATGTTAATCTTGAGCAGAAAAATTCTCAAAATTGAAATGATGAAAAAGTGCTGGTTGGTTAAATTATCACATAATATTTCAAAGGAAAATAAATAAGTTATGTATTTAAAATTGTTTAAAAGTGTAGTGGATTTTACTGCACTCCTGGTGCAGTGTAAATAAACATAATGGGTGAAATCTCCCAGGTTATAGGTGGAGTCAATGTCCAGGTGGATTTTCAATTGGTTTTGACAAAAAAAGCCCATCTGTTATTCTCTGTTGTATCATCAAGCATGCCAAAATTAAACCTTCCCCTGGAGAGTTCAAGCTTTCCATCACTGGAAAAACAAGATTCCTGATCAGTTCAGTAATAACTGGATTCAACAACTTAACTCCAAAAAGTGTGTTTTTTCACAATTTATAAGCAAGACGTGGCAGAGCCCCAAGTACTCCAATGTGCCTATGAAAATCCTCATCAATAGCTTACTAAATGCTAACATTCATTTTGGACAGAAACACCTAAACATTGAGACCTGAAGGGTTGGATGTATAGTTGCAAAGTTATCTCTTAATGTTTCCTAAGTTGGTAGAACCTTTGAAGACTCTAGAAATCACATGACTGAAAAATAAACTGATGAAGCAAATGACCTAAATTTAATAAGTCATTTTGAAATACTGACACATGAGAAAAGCGATATTAAAAATCTATCTGATTTGAATAAAAGGTGGTCCAACTATGTCATCTTACAGAACTAAGAACTACCCTCTGATTCAGGTACTAACATATTGTTTTAAATTCTGTCTCACAAGTTACAATTTAAATCATTAGCACATTATTTTATTATGTTCCGCAGATCCTACCATATACAAATGGTTTACTTTTTTCGTCTTCTACAGATTTTTTTGATAGTCAAATATTAGTCCTTCACACGTTTACTGCTTTAATTCTAGTAACATAGCCCTCTTTTTTAGTTTCTTGTATCACAAAATGTTTTGTTAGTTTTGAGGACTATAATACCCTAGGTCCCTCAACAGTCCAATCTCAATGAGAGACAAAAAAACAGCAGATGCTGGAATCCAAGGTAGACAGACAGGAGGCTGGAAGAACACAGCAGGCCAGGCAGCATCTGGAGGAAATGAGCAGTCAACGTTTTGGGTATTATGTTCTTTAGGAAACGGTTATACCCGAAAAATTGACTGCTCCTTTCCTCCAGATGCTGCCTGGCTGCTGTATTCGTCCAATCTCATAAATGCTTTTCTGAGGGAGCATAAACTGGCCATTTATTTTTACATTTAATCATTTCATTTTAAAAACGATGGTTTTATTTTCTGATATTTCCAGCAGGGAGAAGTATTTGCAGGAGGTACATCTTGAAAAATTACAGTTCAATCCTGTAGTTTCTGAAAAATATATTCTGATTAGTACAGTTCCACACTGGAATAATTTGTTGTGGGAAAATCTTTATAATTCAGAGTGAAACATGGTTTCCAGTTGCTAGTATTTGACACTTGCTAAGTTTATCTCTTCAGCAAAGTAATCACAGGTCTCATAGGCCATGTGTCTATATATTTATAACAAAAAAGATATATTAATTATAACATAGGTACATGCATCTTAAATTATTACTTGCTTATTCCAGTTAATTCAGTTTTTTTTTTCAAAAACTTCTAAATAATCTGATCGTTTAAATTAGGTAATTTTTAAAGTAAACAGCAAAACACTTAGAATACCATAGAAATATCACCGGAATAAGTGAAATTATTGTGACTGAAACATTAGTGCTGTACAATCTATGCAGTGCAGATAATCATTTTTCAAAACTTCTACTTGATTAGAGTTTAATTCCTGTTGGCAGCCGATTTGTTCAGATTAGCAAAAGAAAATTCCTTTGAGACCTCAAGCTTATTTGTTCACCATTTTCTCAGCAATAGCTCAGAACTAGAAAGTTGGCCGCAGTGATAACTACACATTGGATCCACTGAATTTAGACTTCCTTTTTTTCACCTGTAGCTGTAGCAGTAGCTTCCTGCACAACATCAATAAGAGCAGTCAGAATTTTCCATAAAGTTATCAGAAATAGATTTTTGTGAATGGTTGGAACATTAACTTATTTTGCATTTCTGTATTTTGCCTCCCGCATTCACAGCATTAAGGATGATATCAAAGAATAATTGACGATGATTTATCTTGCTCAGGGTTTCAGTTTCGCCCTTTCTGCTCCAATGGGTTTAAATCTTTTTAGTCGAGTAAGCCAGCAGGTTCTGCATTGTATTTTGCCATTTTTTCCAGTCTAGTCCCCTTTTCATGTTTGTCCTAAGTCAGTATGTCCAAACTCTGAGATGTGGACTACAATAACATTCTTGTGTTACTAATCTAACGCAAATGAGACCTGTGGTTGAAGATTTCTGGTGGGGCTATTTACAGCTAAACTAATATAGAGTGAAAACTAATCTCCAAATACTACAGGAACAAAAGCAAAGTTGCTGGAAAAGCTCAGCAGGTCTGGCAGCATCTGTGAAGGAAAAAACAGAGTTAACATTTTGGGTCAGAACTGAGGAAGGGTCACCAGACCCGAAATGTTAACTCTGTTTTTGCCTTCACAGGTGCTGCCAGACCTGCTGACCTTTTCCAGCAACTCTGTTTTTGTTCCTGATTCACAGCATCCGGAGTTCTTTTGGCTCTTATTCCAAATACGACAGCCTGTGCCTCAAAGGATGTAGTGAAGAGATCCTATGGTCATGTGAATTAGTCACAGGAGTAACCCTAACCCTAACCCTATCGCAAGTCTGACAAGGTAAAATAGTTAAAACCGACTAAGTTAGAGTATTCTTCAATCAAACTACAATGTCCAAGATAAACAAATTAGAAAGTAAAATGTCAATTCATCACAAGATTAAAATAGAAAGACAGAGAAATGAGAGCTTCTTTAAATTTTACTGTATCAAGAATCATCACTTCTCAATAGAAAAATACACTTAAGATTGAAACTAATCTTCCCGTAACTCATCCCTCACACCCTGTCCCCGCAATAATAACCAAAAAAGAACCCCCCTTGTCCTCATGTACCACCCCACCAACCTCTGGATCCAACGCATCATCCTCCGACACTTCCGCCATCTGCAATCTGACCCCACCACCAAAGACATTTTTCCCTCCCCACCCTTAACTGCTTTCCGGAGGGACCACTCCCTCCGCGACTCCCTTGTCCGCTCCACACTCCCCTCCAGCCCCACCACACCCGGCACTTTTCCCTGCAACCGCAGGAAGTGCTGCACCTGCCCCCGCACCTGCCCCCACACCTCCTCCCTCACCCCAATCCCAGGCCTCAAGAAGACTTTCCACATCAGGCAGATGTTCACCTGCACGTCTGCCAATGTGGTATACTGCATCCGCTGTACCCGTTGTGGCTTCCTCTACATCGGGGAAACCAAGCGGAGGCTTGGGGACCGCTTTGCAGAACACCTGCGCTCAGTTCGCAACAAACAACTGCATCTCCCAGTCGCAAACCATTTCAACTCCCCCTCCCATTCCTCAGATGACATGTCCATCCTGGGCCTCCTGCAATGCCACAGTGATGCCACCCGAAGGCTGCAGGAACAGCAAATCATATTCAGCCTGGGAACCCTACAGCCTAATGGTATCAATGTGGATTTCACAAGCTTCAAAATCTCCCCTCCCCCAACTGCATCCCAAAACCAGCCTAGCTCATCTCCGCCCCCCCAACCTGTCCTTCCTCTCACCTATCCCCTCCTCCCACCTCAAGCCCCACCCCCATCTCCTATCTACTAACCTCATCCCGCCCCCTTGACCTGTCTGTCCTCCCTGGACTGACCTATCTCCTCCCTACCCCCCCCCACCTACACTCACCTTTACTGGCTCCATCCCCGCCTCTTTGACTTGTCTGCCTTCTCTCCACCTATCCTCTCCTCTATCCATCTTCTATCTGCCTCCCCCTCTCTCCCTATTTATTTCAGAACTCTCTTCCCCTCCCCCATTTCTGATGAAGGGTCTCGGCCCGAAACGTCAAGTTTTCCTGCTCTTATGATGCTGCTTGGCCTGCTGTGTTCATCCAGCCCCACACCTTGTTATCTACAAAGTAGATAAAGTTGCTTAGACTGTAAGATCATAATAAATAAATGGGAATAGCTCATTTGGCCCCTCAAGTTTGCTCCATGTTTCAATAGGATCCAATATTCCTCACGTCCACTTTACTGCCCTTTCCCCTTCATCCTTGATTCCTCTACTGCTCAAGATTCTATCTCAGCCTTAGATGTACACAAGGACTTTGCCCCCACAGCTGTCTGTGGCAAAGTGTTCCAAAGACTCACGACCGTCTAAGCGAAGAAATTCCTCCTCATCTCAATCTTAAATTGATGTCCTTTATTCTGAGACTATGCCCTCTGGTCCTAGACTATCCCATGAGGAGAAATATCCTCTCAGTATTTACCCTGTCAAGCCTCTTAAGAACTCTGCTTCAATGAGATCACCTTCTCAATTCCAATGATGAAGAAAGAAATACAAAATTTACTGGAGAACTTGCTAAATTATTCTCAGGACTAAGTAATTTCTTTTAAATAATTTTTATAGATTACTACATTGCAGACAAATGTGAAGTCAAATTGTCTTTTTACTCCAAGAAATCGATCACATCCACTAACAAACAAAGTGAAGATAGAAATTGTAACGTTCCATCAAACATAGTACTTACATAATTGTTTTCAGTGATAGAAACATAGGACAGAACCTTATAAGGGTCTGAGTGATATGAGCTCAGGTGAGATGTGTGGCAGAATTGGGCAACAAATACAATGAGATCCATTGTACCATTAAGGTAATCTTGCTCCATCTTTTATACTTTTCACAATAGCATGGTGAGATTCTTGTTGGCAGCGGCACAATATTAATTGATGGAGATTAACTTTTGATAATCACCTTGCTAACACAATAACTGACCTCATTAATATTCAGATTTCTGTTTCAGCAAGCTTGCCAAACAAGTTAGACATTGGGAAAACTCAATATGGAAATCATGTCAAATTGTGCTCCAAACAACATCCACATTGGAAACCAGACACCAATATCTCAGGTAACAAGGTGTGGAGCTGGAGGAACACAGCAGGCCAGGCAGCATCAAAGGAGCAGAAAAGCTGATGTTTCGGGTTGGGATCCTTCTTCAGAAATGGGATGACGGAAGGGGGCTCTGAAATAAATAGAGAATGGGGGGTGCAGTGATAGCAGGTAGGTAGTGGTGGGGATTGGTCAGTCAGGTGGGAGGAGTTTCTGAAGAAGGTCCCGACCCGAAACATCAGCTTTCCTGCTCCTCTGATGTTTCCTGGCCTGCTGTATTCATCCAGCTCTACACCTTGTTATCTCAGATTCCAGCATCGGCAACTCTTACTATCACCAATGTCTCAGGTGCTGTCCATGGGAACCAGCCATATGCAGCCAGTTCTGAATAAGGATCACTGGAACTGAAACATTAACTATGCTTGCTGTCCGCAAGTGCTGCCAGACCTGCTGGGGTTTCCCAGCAATTTCTGTTTTTTTGTTTCACATTCTCAGCAACCACATTTCTTTTTTTTGTTTTCTAATATATAAACATACTGTTAATTCTGTCAGTTCTGAACTATTACCATCTACTAGGTAAAAGATTTTGGAGAGTTATGATGAGCTTGTTGATTGGCACCATAGTCTGGGTCTGCCAATCCATGGAATTGGTGATTCATTGTACACTGTTAGATGGTCTCTTGTAGGCTCTATCATGTCACACCAGTGGCTGATATAAATATCATTCAGCATACATATTGGTAATGTAGTGACACTAGCTCCTGAGTAGATTTTAGGTTTTAATGTGTGTCAATCTGACTTTTTAGGACATTAGAAGCTTGGTAATGTTCAGAAATTTACCTTACACACTGTTGACTTTGAACCTCACTGATTTGTTTGTGTTTGTATACCTTCTTAATGGCTCCTGTGTTGCCAATGTGGTGTTATGTCATCTTATTGGTCATCAGTGTTTTGTTTCTGGGCTCTGGCTTGGCTTTTGGAACCAGATTTCCCGTATTTGCGAGCCCAATCACATTTTGTGCCGCATGCTCTACAGTTATCTAGAAAAACCGAATAGCTTTTAGACAGCTATGACAAACCTCAAGGAATATGTCAATGGTATGGCCCTTTTGCTGGACCAGAAGGTTCTTCTTAAGGGTTATAATTGTTGTGGCAGCGATGACTAACTCGATCAGCCTCTCTGACTGTTCTGTTTTGGAAAAGTTACCCTCATCCATTTGCTACTGCATTTTTAGATAAATTGTAAATGGACTCTTGGGCTTGCTGACTGTATGACATGCATTGGAGTTTGTTAGTTATGAAATCACATCTTACATTGAACTAATCTTCTGTGATTCTATAGCTTTTCTGGATCTTTCTGATCATCTTGATTTTGTGCAGATCCTCCTTGCCAAAGAATATTTAGACATTTTCTCTTTTGATCATCCATTGCTCAATCTGTTGTTTAAATAGTAGTAATTCAGTAAAGGTTTTTTCTATCTAAGGTTCTGTTAAAAATGTTGAATAGTATCAGGTTAAACAGTTAAATTGTATAAATTTTCTTTTTAATAAAAAGTCCTCAAATTTGTGTCAGTGGAAACTCAGACGGTTTCTTCTTTAAGAGCATAGACTCCACAGTTGTTGTGAAAGATGCTACTTCCGTATCAACCTTTACTTAAAAAGCGTTCTAGGCTTCTTGCTGTTGGTAAGGTGCAGGACTTTGTCTGCTCTCAAAGGTAGACTGTGACTATTTTTATTTTTAATTGAGGTTACCTTTTATATCACTTTTATAATGAAAGACCTTCATTCCAATCAAAAGAAATTCGCTCTATTTTTTGGTGTTTAATACCCTATGTATAGATCTGCCTATTCTCAGAAACTGATGCTACAAGACTTTCTCTTTGTCTGAATTTTCTGTTGTCCAAAGCTGTTATGCAGTGGCATTTGTTATGGGCCCTAGCTTTTATACTTATTCAAAAGCAGGTATAGATGTTGTGTTCCAAATGTGATTTGATTGGTCCACTACTAAGCTTTACACAAAATAATTAATCAAACTTTATTCTTACAACACAGAGTACAAACAAAAAAGAATTGGCATAAGTGTACTCTTTTGGAATACCTAACAAGACAATGTATTATTTAATCACTAATCATTAACTGTTCCAATAAAGGCAGCATCCCATAAAGTTTATCCTCTCACCTTAAACCTGTACCCCCTAGTTTTGACCTTCCCTACCCTAGGGAAAAGATCTGGGCTATTCACCTTATCTATGCTCCTCATAATGTTTATAAGGTCACCCCTCAGCGCCCCACATTTCAGGACAAAAAGTCGCAGCCTGTCCAGCGTCTCCTTATAATTCAACCTTTCAGTCCCAGTAATATCCTTATGAATCTTTTTTGCACCCTTGCCAGTTTCATTACATCCTTCCTATAGCAGGGTGAACAGAATTGTATGTAATTCCCCAAATGTAGCCTTACCAATGTCTCATACAGCTGTAACATGATATTCCTACTTCTGTGCTCATTGCTCTGACCGATGAAGGTAAGTGTGCCAAAAGCCTTCTTCACCACCCTGTCTACCTGTGACACCACTTTCAAGGAACTATGTACCTGCACCCCCAAGTCTCTCTGTTAAACAACATTCCCCAGGGTCTTACCATAAGCTGTGTAAGTCCTGTCCTGGTTTTCTTACTAAAATGCAACATCTCATATTTATCTAAATTAAACCCCATCTACCATTCCTCAGTCCACTGGCCCAGTTAATCAAAATGCCGTTCTACTCTTAGACGACCTTTTTCACTGTCCACTATGCTGCCATATGTGGTGTCACCCACAAACTTATTAATTATGCCTTCTCTATTCTCATCCAAATCTTTATTTAAATGACAAACAACTGTGGCCCCAGCACCAATTCTTGTGCACACCGCTGGTCACAGGCCTCCAGCCTGAACAACAACCCTCTACCACCGCCCTCTATCTCCTACGGCCAAGCCAATTTATATCCAATTGGCTAGCTTTCCATGGATCCCATGTGATCTATACTTGCTGACCAGGCTATCGTGCTGAACCTTGTCGAAGGCCTTGCTAAAGTCCTTGTAGGCATCTACTGCTTGTATCATTCTACTACTTGCACTACTTGTACTGCTTGTAACACTTCTAGCAGAATGTTATGTTTGAAATAATTGAAGGTAAGATGGAGTATACCATGTTTATACACTTAGGCCACATTTAATGAAATAGTGATGATGTCCCGTGCATGCCTCTTAAAGGTATACTGATATATTGTATCTCCTAAAAGTATACTGACTATGAGACATAATATAACATGTATTAAGATAATAAACTGAACAACTAAGGCATCACTCAGTGATAGATTATTTGTTAAGTTTTAATGAAAGGTTGGCAAATACTCAAAAATAATATTCTCCAAAACTACATCAAGGTCATCATGAAATATCAAAATATTGACTTGGGATTACTCATTTGATTGACAAAATTATACCAACAATCAAATCTATGTTATCAGTATCAGCAACGGAAAGAAACTTGACCACCATTATCATTGTCATCAAGATCTGTGGAAAGATTAAGAATAGACTTGTTTGTACGTAAAGACATAACATTTACCATTAGTATTGACTATTCCTTAATGGGGATTGAGCAAATCATTTACAAAATATCATTGTGGATATATTGATAAAATCTTTATAAAATTATGTTCTACAAACAGTATTCCTGGCACATTTGTGTATAATGATTGACCACAATTCATAAATGAACAATTTAGAGAATTTTCTCAGGAATATGGGTTCATTCATGTCATAAGCTCATCTCATTACCCATGAGCAAACAGGACAGCAGAAAGGAATTTGAACCATAAAGGAACTTTGGAAGAAAAGTGATTGTTAATTTAGCTTGATTGATTCATCAATGATCATCCTAACGAAATAGATTATTTCTAGCAGAATTGGTGAAGGGAGGCCTGAGTTGTTGTTGTGCTGAAGTGAGGGATGTCGCATCAGGCAGATGTCAAGGTTTGGTGTTTGGTGGTCAATAGTGAGTCAGAGGCGTTCACTTTAACAGTTGCCCAGAGTTTGGATTTGAACTGATTTTTGAACCTTTAACTTTTCCAACAGAATAATTAGAAGTGAGTTGGAACTCTTTGCATTTTTCAGAGGACTCCAGATACAGCGGAATTGCCCATTGTTAATTTAGTTTCGCAGGAACAATATCTTAGACCCAACTATTTACAGTTCCTTCATCAATGACCTTCCCTCCATCAGAATGTAAGAAGTGGAGTTATTCATTGATTATTACAGTGTTCAGTATGGTGGTATCTTCTGATATTTTGTGGTACTTTCCACCTTTAATTCGGCTCACCCGAACTAAAGACCCACTCCCCGCCATGGACAGGACAAATGTCATCTACAAAATCCCCTGCAGAGACTGCAAGAAACACTACATCGGACAAACAGGAAGGAAACTAACAAAAAGAGTACACGAACACCAACTGTCTACAAAAAGACGTGACCAATACTCGCTCATCCCAATCCAAGTGGACAAGGAGGACCACAACTTAGACTGGGACAACACCAAGATCCTGGGACAGGCTAGGCCGAGACAAGCACGAGAATTCCTGGAAGCATGGCACTCCATGAAGCAGGCTTTTAATAAATACATTGAACTTGACCCCATATACATTCTGCTACAAAGGAAAACCGGAGTGAGGCAATCCATCTCAACGGCCCCAAGAGTTTAAAAACCAGGCGGGAAAACACACCGATGCTTCATCGGAGGCTGCACTGAGGATGTTACCAAGCATGGTAATGAAACGTCTGCAAAACAACGAACCAGCTTGGTGAGCCAACCAACCTCAATTGGTAGGTTATTGGTGAGTAAATGCTGCTGATAGCACGATCAATGACCCCTTTGATTACATTGCTGAGAATGCAGTGATCGGTCAGAATGGATTTGTCCTCTTTTTCTGGAACGGGTATACCTAAGCAATATTTCACTTTGTGAATTAAACACTACTGTCATAGTTGTACTAGAATAGTTAGCACAAAGTGGGAGTTATATCTGGAGCACAATTATTCATAACTAAAGCCAAAATGTTTTTGGAGCCCATAGAATGTTCTCAATATGATGGAAATTGATTGGAGGTGGACTTCCACAATGTTCAATACCTCAGGATTAAAGTGCTTCAAGGTGGATCATCTATACAACACTTCTGGCTAAAATAGTTGTAGCTATTTCGCTCTTGTGCACTCATGTGCTGGGATCATTGAGGATGGGGATGTTTAAGTTGTGTACTTTGAAAAATTCAAGGTAATCAGAAAGGGTTAGCATAGTTTAGTCAAAGGAAAATAATGTCCAAACAATTTATGGAGTTCTTTGAGGAAGTGACATGTGCTATGGTTAAAGTGGAGCCTGTAGACATACTATACATGGATTTCCAGCTAATATTTGATAAGACTCCACCTCAGAAGTTATTGCAGAAAATAAGAACTCATGGTATCAGAGTAACGTATTAGCATGGTTAGAAAATTGTGGCTGGCAGAAAATATGTATGCGTAAATATGTCTTTGTGCGATTGGCAGGATAAAACAAGGAATCCTGCAGCAGTATGTACTAGAGCCCAAAATCCTTACAATTTGCATCAATGACTTAGATATGGAGAAGAAAGGTATTGTAGTGAAACTCACAGATAACACCAAGGCAGGTAAAATATATGCTGAAGAAGTTATAGGGAGCTACAGAAAAAGGTAACTTGAGTTAGTGGGCAAAGAACCAGCAGATGGAGAATAATGTGGGAAAATATGAAGTTGTTCACTGTGGTGGAAAAAATGAAAAATCAAGGTATTTTTAAATAGAGATGACTGCAAACCTCTGAAGTGCAGAAGGGTTTAGGTGTTCTGCAGCAGGAGTCACAAAAAAATTAGAATTTGGCTGCAGCATGTAATTAAGAAGGCTAATGGGTTGGTGTCCATTATTATGAGAGGTACTGAACATAAAAATAAGGATGTTATACTTCAGTGATTCAGGACATTGACAAGACCGCAAGTTGAATACTATGTGCAGTTTTGGTCCCCATTTTTAAGGAAGGATGTCAGTGTTTTGCAGGCAATTCAGAGGATGATCACAAGCTTAATACTTGCAAAGAGCTGGTTGTGAGTATAGGTTAGACAGACTGGTCTTATTTCCATGAGAGTTCAAAAGAGTGAGGGGTGACTTGATTGAAGTGCATAAGATCCTGAATGACCTTGACGAAGTGTATGTGAAAGGATGTTTCCTCCTGTGGTTCAGTCCAGAACTTTAGGGGTACTGCTTTGAAATTAGGGGATATCCTTTCGGGATAGACATGAAGAGAACTTGTCTCTTTTAGAGGACTTTAGAACTCTCTGTTTAGAAAGATGGTAGAGGTGCGGGAATAGAATATTTTTAAGGCATTGGTGCATAGATTCTTGTGACAAAGAGAAATCAAGGGTGGTCAGGAGTAGATGGGAATGTAGAATTCAAGAAATAAACAGATCAGCTCTGATCCTTTGAGTGACTCAAGAGGCCAAAAATTCTACTTCTACTCCTTTTGCATATGTTCATATGCAATGTTACCTTGCTCTCTTATTTCTATTGTTCAGTTCCCCACCACAACTACATTTGAATGTGTTAGGACTACAGAATTTTAGTTTTGTCCATTGCTTGTGGGACCACTTAGCTCTGTCTGTAGCATGTTTCTTCTACTATTTAGCATTGTAGCTTCACCAGGTTGATATCTCATTTTTGTTAAATTTGATGCTTTTTTTTACTCAAAGTAAAAGACTAAAGATTGGAAATTCTCAGTGGATCAGGCAACAATGCAAAGGGAGAAATATTTCAGATCAATGTCTTTTGCCAGATTGAAAAGCCATGTTAGTTCTGATCTTCTTTGCGTGTAAACTCTCCGGAGGAGTAAACCTATTTAAACTAGGGAGTGGACACTTTCACTGACATTTCACTCGTAGGATAGGCTGCATTGAAGATTCTATCTCCCCATCCTCTCTTCACATCCTTAAAGCATTGAAAAATTGTATTTCAAATGGGAAATCCACTCGATAATCTAAAATTATACTTTCTGAAGAACTGACTTCATAGGGGACTAAATGTTCTGATAAGCTCTCTAGAGCATCACGCAGCTAAAATTAATATAAATTCACTATAGGAAGTTCAATTATGTTTGGATATATTCTTGGAGGTTGTATTATGTTACTATTGCCACTTTTCATCATTTATATAAATGATTTGGATGTGAACATAGGAGGTATGGTTAGTAAGTTTGCAGATGACACCAAATTGGAGGTGTAGTGGACAATGAAGAAGGTTCCCTCAGAGTACAACGGGACCTTGATCAGATGGGCCAATGGGCCATGGACTAGTAGATGAAGTTTAAATTAGATAAATGTGAGGTGCTGCATTTTAGAAAGGCAAATCAGGGCAGGACTTATACACTTAATGGTACAGTCTAGATGTTGCTGAAAAAATAGACATGGGAGTTCAGGTTCATAATTCCTTGAAAGTGGAGTCCCAGGTGGACAAGATAGTGAAGAAGGCGTTGGTATGCTTGCCCTTATTGGTCAGTGTATTGGGTGTAGGAGTTGGGACATCATGTTGCAGCTGTTACAGGACATTGGTTATGCCACTTTTGAAATACTGCATTCAGTTCTGGTCTCAATTCTATAGGAAGGATATTGCGAAGCTTGAAAGGGTTAAGAAAAGATTTAAGGATGTTGCCAGGGTTGGAGGGTTTGAGCTAAATGGAGAGGATGAATAAGCTGGGGATATTTTCCCTGGAGTGTTGGAGGCTGAGGGTTGACCTTATAGAAGTTTATAAAATCGTGGGTGCATGGATAGGGTAAATAGACGAGGTATTTTCCCGAAGGTGGGGAAATCTAAAACTAGAGGGCACAGGTTTACGGTGTGAGGGGAAAGGATTAAAAGGGACCTAAGGAACAACCTTTTCACACAGAAAGTGGTGCATGTATGGAATGAGCTACCAGAGCAAGTGGTGGAGCCTCGTACAATTACAACAGTTAAAAGGCATCCGGATGGATATATGAATAGAAAGGGTTTAGAGGGATATGGGCCAAATGCTGTCAAATGGGTGGCATGGTGGCTCAGTGTTTAGCACTGCTGCCTCACAGCCCCAGGGACCCGGGTTCGATTCCAGCCTCGGGCGTCTGTCTGTGTGGAGTTTGCACATTCTCCCTGTGTCTTGCGTGGGTTTCCTCCAGGTGCTCCGATGGCCAACCACAGTCCAAAGATGTGCAGGTTAGGTGGATTGGCCATGCTAAATTGCCCCTAGTATTCAGGGAGGTGTAGGTTGGGGGGGTGGGTCTGGGTGGGATGCTGTGAGGTTCAGTGTGGACTTGTTGGGCCAAAGGGCCTGTTTCCACACTGTAGGGATTCTATGAATACAAAAATTGATCTAGATTAAATTTGGCTTCTGGTCAGCATGGATGAGTTGGATCAAAGGATCTGTTTCCATGGTGTACAGCTCTATGATCACATGATAAGACAATAAAACATAGGAACAGAATTAGGCTGTGCAGCTCAGTGAGTCTGCCACACATTCAATCATTGCTGATATATTTCTCAACCCCATTCTGCTGCTTTCTCCTTGTAACCGTCAATTCCTGGTCTGATTTAGTTACTTTTCTTTGATGTCTTATGGTCACATAGTGAACTAGCTAGGCTATTTCAAACTGTACATCTGTAATAATTTTAGACATCATTCTTGAGGTACAGACTTTTTTAAGTTGTATCTTCAGTCTTGGCCATATGTGCTACAATTCAATAATAGTGTTGATGCAATGCTAGAACATTAGAGTACATGCAGAAAATTATCAAACATGATTATTTTAACAACACATGTGATGAATGGTGCTAGCTTTATTGAAAGTACTGAGGTAAAGTTGATAGTCCAAACATTTTATTAAGCTATGTTTGTAACTGATCTAAAATTCTTCATAAGTTGAATTGAGTATGTGTCACTTGTGGTGACACAAATGGAAGTCACTTGATGCATTGATTTACTGAGAACAATTCAGAAATGGATCTTTTCCATGAAATGGATTTTGCTGTAAACTCTTCTGAGGTTTTAGTTTTCTCCATTCAGTACTAACTGATGTCTGTGATTTACTTGCCTTCTCTGTGTTACCTGAACATTGTGGGATCAGGAACAAATTGCAAAGTATGAGCATTCATCTGTGCCCATTATCATTGCTCATTAATTTCAACTACAGGAATGAAAGGGACCCAGTGGAATTAACAGGGACACCACAAACAGGAGCAAAGTAGTCTGGAAAAGAATATACAAATCCCAAAGTGCACACTGTACTTTCCTAAGATTTTTCTTTCAGGCTGTTTGCAGCTGAGGCTTGGAGATGATCTTCAACTTTTAGAGACTCCAAGGCATTCCAGAGGGTTGGGGATAGAAAGGTTTATGTTTAGCAAATACAGTAGTCACCAAAATGGAGAAGCAAAATACTATGTACACCAGATATCTGAAATAAAACAGAAAACAGAAATACCCAGTCTTTCATGCAGTATTTATGGAGAGAGAAACAGAATTAAATTTCTGGGTCACTGTTCTTACCTCAGAACTCATCACAATAGTCTTAACAGTCAGTAAGAGACAGTAAAGTAAGTATGAGCCTTCACATATAAAAGATCATTTCAAATTTAAATTATGTGTTAAATATTTTGTGGCGTTCATTATTTTTTGAAATATTATCATTTATAAAAGTTGGAAGTATTTTATTCATTAGGTTACCCTTTGATATATTTCACAACAATAAGTATAAAAATATCTCAAAGTAAAATGAAAAAGTACATGTTGCAAAAGAATCCAGATTATTTTGTTTCTAAATACACTACATTGCTTTATCCCTGTTGATTAGCAGACTTTGTTTATTCTTTTGAGGGATTTTGACACTGCATCCCAGAGGTGTGGTGGATTGTCTAGTTCATGTGTTTTTTAAAATGTGCTAAGAATAACCCAGGAAAATTCTCAGATGTGTCACGATTCAACCCAACGCCACATTAATGTTATTACCAATTTTCCTGCTCCATGTAAGTGAAGCCAACAGATTTGTCATGCTATACGACTGAGGCCAGGAACTCCATGGTTCTGCTTTATCTGGGACAAACAACATTTTAACGCCTTACTAATGAAACCAGAAGCATCAGTTTTTAATCCACCTCTGTGTAGCCAGCTGTGTTATCACATCATACCAGTAAGGGCGACAACAGTTTCAAGTCACTGAGAAAAGCAATGTTTCAACTCCATCTGATAGCTGTTGTGGTTTCATGTCAGTATTACCAGCAGCTTCCCTATGGTATGATACTGAAGTCATTAGCATTAGTAATGCAAGTGCTTGAGATTGGCAACATTCCTACTTCACATTTCTAATCCTAATAGAGCTCCAATTACATGTCAATAACGCCAGCAATATTCCTACTTTCCATGTCACTGAGTTTGAACTGCTTTTCTGCTCCATGTCAATAATGCCGGCAGTGCTCCTGTTTCATTACGTGATGTTTACTGTGTTTCTGTTTCTCGGCCTAGCAACATTCGTACTTTCTTATTTCTACTCCACGTCTGTGATCATATCTTTCCAATTCTATCTCAGTAATTGTGCTTATGTCTCTGAAAGCTTCTAGCCAAGTTGTGAGGCCAACAGTGTTCCCATAACAATTCAGTAACGTTAGTAGTGTCCCCTTTCTATCTCAGTTAGACCAAATTCTCTCTCCCTGCCGGCTAAGAGTTGACCAGCTTACCACCCTGTCTAACAACATTTCCTTCCAGTCCAAAACCTCACATCCCTATTTAACTCAGGTCAAGGGTATTGACATTTTATATCAGCCAAGCCAGCTCCTTGTTTTCTGACCAATTCTTCCAGCCTCCATATATTAACAAGGAAAATGGTGAATTAACATTAAATTGCATTTGGCAGGATTTTGTGATAACTGTTGGGCTAACTGAGAACCCTAGGCTCAGTGTAAAATCCTATATATGGTTTAACTGATATTTCTTTGGGGTATAGTTCCATGTATCTGAAAAAGAAATTCAGGCCAAAAATGGAGTGTCTGGTGAGTGAGAGCAGTGGAATGTTGCGTGCCATTCTTGATCAGTTTTTCTGGTCAAAGAGCAGATTTCTATCTGGGACAAAGCCAGAAAAAAAAGAGCAAAAGAAAAGTGTTATGAGGAATACAGATTTGGCAAGCAAACAAATATAATGTAGCATATAACAGGCCCAAAAAGCCTCATAAAAGGAACAAGGAAATGTAGGGCTGTAGAGATGTATTCATCAGCATTGCATTGTAAAATGTGAAACTTCTGGGGTGGATAGGAATGCTCATCTCAACCAATTCTTTCCCCAGTAGTTCTGTCACTTTCACCAAAAGAATTGATAATTGTACAACAACTACTGTGATGAAATGCCCCAAGGCTTCACAGGGGAATTACAAAATAAATTTAGGCACTGACTCACATGAAGCAATATCAAGTCAATGACCAAAAGCTTTTAAAAGATTTTAAAAGCGTATCTTCTAGAAGAAGACTGACGTGGAGATGTAGAGAGGAAATTCCAGCGCTTGGGCCTAGGCAATAGTAGGCATTGTCCTCAATGGTGGAGCAAATATAATTAACAATGCATAAGATGCCAGAATTGGAGAAGCACACTTATCTCAGATGGTTGTGAAATTGAAGGAGGTTACAGAAATATGGAGCAGCAAGATCAAGTAAGGATTTGAAAATGAGAATGAAAATTCTCAAATCAACACATTGCTTGACCAGTAGCTAATGTAGTTCAGCAAGCACAGGGATTATATGGAAATGAGACTAGCTGTGAGTTATGATAAAGGCAACTGAGCTTTGGATGAAGATGATCTCAAGTTTACAGAGGGTAGACTGTTGATGAGCAGGCAGGAGTGTATTAGAATAGTCAAGTCTAGAGGTAACAAAGGCATGGATGAGGATTTCAGTAGAAGATGAATAGCTGAGTTACAAGCAAAGACAAATAAGGAGGTGGAAATGCATGGCTGTAATGATTGCATGGATATGAATTCAGAAGACCATGGTCCTTGGCTATCTTTTAAAGCATTGAAAAATCAGGCATTAAATGGGAATCCATTTTAGAGTGCCATTCCAGAACTGTGCTTTCCATAGAGCTGACTTTGCATTCTGGGGTAAATTGAGTCAGTAGTTATGAATTGAAGTTTGGAGTGGACGCCAAGAAAAATGATATCATCCTTCCCAATATTTAGTGAGATTAGAGATGACGTGGCAGTTTTTAAAGATGGAGGAGGTCAAGTGTTGCTTTTATAGGGAGGGGATGATAGCAACAGATGTAAAGGAATGATGGATAACATTTAAAGAGTGGGAACTATTTATAGTATCAACTAACATGGGGGCCAGGAGGAAGTTGGTAAATAGTCCAGTAAAAATAGGATTGAAGGAGCAGGAGTTGAGTCTTGGACAAGGTTAGTTGAGAGAGCATAATGGGAGATGAGAGAGAAGCTGGAGAGAAGTGCAAGTTCAGGGCTCAGACAAGCGAGTGTATTAAAGAAATTTTGGTCAGGTGGATTAGTATTCACAGGGCATTGCTGGCTGAGCCAGTATTTATTGTCCAGATAGCAGTTAATAACCAATTATATTGCTGTGGGCCTGGAGTCACATGCAGACCAGACTAGGTAAGGATGGCACTTTTCTTCCCTAAAGGAGATTAGTGGACCAGGTAGTATTTGCTGACAATTGGCAATGGATTCAATGTCATCATCAAACTCTTAATTCCAAATACTCATTGAATTCAAATCCACCATCTTCTATGGGAGGATTAGAACCCACGTCTATAAAGTATTACATGGATCTCTGATTATCGGCCCCGTGATAATACCACTAGGCCATCCCCTCCCTGCTGTGTAGAAGGGAAAGATGTGGTAGAGGCAACTGATTAGATCATCTCAACCTTAGTGGCAACAAAGTCAATGAGTTCCTGACAGTTATGTTTGAAGATAAGAATGGGACAAAGCAGAGGAATTAAGATGACTCAATAGATAAAAGAAGTTGGGGCTTATTGTTGCATGCCAGGGTAATCCAGGTATAGGGCACATATCATTTCCATTTGAACAAAAATCTAAGTTAGAACAAAGACACATGGCCCTACATGCTCCTCTAATACCACGTGAACTGTTATAGCGCAAGAATCTTATCAGGTCACCAGGATATCTAAAAGAACTCAACCTTTGTCCATATTGAGACTAAAAGAAAGCAGGTGGCCATCTAGCAGGAACATCACTATATTTTTTGTTATTTGACGAATTATGAATTACTTCTGAAATGATATGTGTATGTTGCTACATTGTACAGGAAAAGCAGAACTGCATATGAAGAAATAAATAAGTGATATGCAATATCTCAAATTTTATTCTGCCTTATCTGTGCAATTTGTATTTCTTTGCTTTATTGAACAATGTGTCTCATTGTGTGAACCTTTGTGGGTGATTGTAGTTTTGAATTCAAAGTCTCTCTCGTAATACCATTATTCATATGAAGAGGATATCAGAAGGGCAAGTGAAGCAAAAGTCATTATAATTCCCAGAGAACCATAGACTGTTCTCTTATTAGATACAGATGACCAGCACTGAGTTTAACCTGAGAATCACCATGCCTCAACTGAGGGATGAGATTGAAAAGATGGGGCCTTCTTGGTGGCCTTTGCCGGTATGGAAATTGAACCCATATTGTTAGTGTCACTCTCCATACAAATCAGCCAAATGAGCTAACCAACCCCGAATGGAGAATACAGACATCAATCCTGCTAGAAACATGTATGGCTACATGTCATTGCTCTAACAGTTCTTCAGTTGTTTGCTCAATGGAGCGATAGCATACAATTTTCCCTATTCATGGGTCTGCACAACATTTTCAATGTTCTGCAATTTACAGTGGAACAACAATCTTGGTATTTCTGTGGACCAAGCACAAACTGTTACATTGAAGAATAATGAATTCCAGCAGTCTGCACCAGGAATAGACATTCTGGCAATTGTCCATTTAAAACATGCTAATTTGATCCAAAGGCTTTCATATCAGATGTGTCTGAGGAAAGCTATTCTGAGGTCTGCAATTGTTTTTAAACCTGATGGAAAATATTGGTATCGACCTGTGCTGGGAAAAAGCCAACAGTAACCGCCTGACTGCAGGCTGTTTTCCTGTTGGGAATCCATTCCAAAATTAAGTTACACATTCATCAAACTTAAAAACAATTAATTGTAATCCGGTGAGATAACTTAGGCTAAACAGCCTTGAAACTCCACATTTCACATGTGTATAAATAAGGATAATATATACTAAATACTATGTCCATAGATATACGTAACAGTTTTTACCAGGAGCAGCAATGCACATACTTGAATCAAATTCCCCCCTTATTAGGAATGTAAGAGCCTCTGCAACTTTTGTACCTTGAAATTTTAACATATCACTTAAGTAAATTCAGGGTATCAACAGTAACATTTAACTCATTATTATCCTATCATCAAAATGGCATCTTACTATTTAATCTAGAACTCTCCTTTCCATGAAGAAGCTTGAAAACTGTTAATTATAATATTCTGGAACAGATACCATTTAAGGGAAGCTAGTCTGTTAATATCCAATCCAGTCATCAACTATGTTTCCCCTAACCCTGTACTGAGTTCTATGGGAGTGTTCATCATTTGTTGACTTATCCAAAGACAATATTAATTACAATTAATCCTCAATATTCAGCACTGATAAAAAGAATTTAAAACGTTCAGTTATGCCTTTTATAAACTCTTGATGTCCCAGTTTGCCTTATAGCAGACAATAGGTATTTTGAAGTGTACTCACCATTTAACATAGTGAAATATGAAAAAACTAAAATGATAAAATGATAATGGTAAAATAATAAGATTTGTGGCTTACTTGGCTATATATGTTTGCCAGGATGCTGGGATAAGTACCTACTCTGCAAGGAATGTCAGTAGATCTTTTGCGTCCACCAAAAATGAGGGAGATGAACCTCAGTTTAATAATATGTTCAAAGCAAATACCTCTAACAGTGCAGTACTTTTTCATACTACATTGGATGTCAGCCTAAACAGAGTTCTCAAAATTCTGGAATGAACTTCCAACCTATGTCTTGACTGAGTGCAACCACTGATGGTACAGATGACACCTTATTGTTGAACATACTGCATCAAGCAGGATTCTATTCTTGTATCAGAGATAGTAGGAACTGCAGATGCTGGAGAATCTG